>JAANDH010000355.1:0-83070 GCA_011799765.1 Nymphaea thermarum
ATGTTGTGACAAGCTGAGCATGTTTAATATGTATGCTCCAGCTTGAGGGGGAGTGTTGAAATAAAGAAAAGTTTATGTTTTAGGGGGTTCGGTGTAATATTAAAGAGTTATAGCTCTCTTTAATATTTTTATGTTTTTGCTTATGTTACTTTGTAAATCTCTTGTTTTACCCTAATCTCTCTTATAAGAAAGATTAGGGTCATCGTAATGTTAAGTTCTTTTGTTCTCCTATCGCACGGCTGCCTCTCTCTCTCTCTCTCTCTCTCTTCCTTCTTCTCCGCTGCAACATCAACAACGTATACAATAATACATTGAAATAGAAAATAAAAAAAGGCTCGTACCCCACAATCAACGAACCATAGACAACATTTGAGAGCAGTGCACATAATGAAAGAAGGTCGGACAGAGACAATTGCTGAATCTCAAGACTTCTATTCAGAGTCATTAGAAGTGAATCTTCCATCTCCAGTAAAAGGGGCTGCCTAACAGAAACAGGGAGGTGTAGACTTGAATTCCAACAATGGATTGGCACCTGGTTCAGAAAAGTGTTTGTCATGTCAAAGTACTAGAAGCATAACAATGTTGGGCAACACAAAAAACATTCAAAATGTCACCTCATTAGAAGTGTGCAGCTTGAGCTCACCAAGAGCCTCCACTGAGCATTCTAAGGAATTTAGCTCACTGATGGATGCATGCTCTTCTGCTGCTTGCTGTAATTAAAGACATATAGAACTACCTTTTAACTCAACCTATGTCCACCATAAAACATGGAAGTTAACTCAACAAGAAATTATTTAATGGACAAGTACCTGCATCCAGTCATCGAGAACAGGCTCCACATTATTCTTACAGGTATTCAATTGTGCTGATGAAATAGATGGGAACAGCTCATGAGCAGCACAGAGAGAAAACACCGCAGCTGAGAAAAGCTTCAGATTTCGCTTGTTTAGCAGCAAACCTTCCTACATAAAGAAATAAACTAGCTGCCAATATATACAAACGTCTTAAATAACGATGAAAATTAACTGTGAAAAAGTACTGAAAAGAAAAGCCATCTTAAGAGGGTTTGATTTGTATTCCTTGTTAAAGTTGTAATTACAAATAGATGTTTTTTTTGTCTCATTTGCATTTTTCTCTCATTTGTATATTCAATTGTTTCTGTATTTTTCTTTATCTCTTCCTTTTTTGTATTTTTATTTTTTTGTTATTGTTCCCAATGAAGTCTCATCTGAACCAGTCGTTGGGCTCTCCAACGGCTATATTTCTAGCCATTGGAGATCCAAACAGCTTTCAGTCTTCTCTTATATATTGTAAGTCATTTCTTTTGTATCGTGTTTCTCTTTGAGAGCAATTTGCTGAATATAATTGAGAGTTTTTCCTGATTCAGCCTGAGTCTTTCTGAGTAGTGACTATTGATTAGTATTGAATATATATAGATTTGCATTTATCTTGTACTTATTTGGAAAGGCTTCTTGCATTTGGTGTTAGAGATATAGATTTGAATCTATATCTGACTTCCTTATATGCTTTCTCAATTTAATACAGAAGTAAACTGCACCTGAATCAAGAAACTTAGTTGCTCACCCATGGTCATAAAAACTCCTAGAAAATACCCTACCAATACCACTTGGGCCTATACATGCTTCTGTTTGTTCAGAGTTCTCATGCCCATAGAGTATGAACCATGACTCTGCGTCTTACAGCCCAAGACAGAAAACCTCTCAGTGCTTTATTTGTATCCTTTATCACCACAAACACAAGCAAACAAATGAAATTATCTAAATGATTCATTTCAAAAGGTTCTTGCAATCTAACCTTCAAATCTAACAACTTAAATACTCCTCTTAAAAGGCTTTCCCTCAATAACAGAGTATCTCGAGAGTTACCCTGCAATCAAAAAGCAAACCATCAGACTAAAATTTGAAAATAAACTAGGAAAAACAAGATCATGGAACTCTTAAGAGAAGCAACTTACAATCTAACATGAAGCACAATTAGTAGCAAGACCACAACGTTTTTATACTTCAATGTTCACCTCTTATCTTGAGCTAATGACCACAGACTACCTAGACCCTTCCCACATCTTTACAGCTCAACCCTCTCACTTTTTACCTCTTAGAAAAAGTGGGATGATGGAGTAAACAGCCCTAACTCCTTAACATTTCAAGTTGGTTAAGCTGGTGAGGTGCCAAAACATAACCAGTATACATGTTTACATGTTTTCAGATCGGGCTGGAGTGGGTCCAGACCCGGACCCGAAATCTGTTACGTGAGAACCCGACGCGAGGGCCTTTCTCCCTCGTCTTCCTCTCAGTCCCCCTTTGTTGCCTCTCGTGCCAGCGCGAAGAAGAAAAAGAAGAAGACGGAGGTTGGTGCAGGGCGGCAACAAGAACGGCGGCGACGCTCAGATGAGGCTTCCGATTTCTCTCCGCCTCCTCCTTCCTCTTCCTTCTTCTCCTCCTCCCTCCTACGCAGCCTCTCCCCTCTCCATCAGCACCCTCTTTCTGCCCGCACATTTTCTCTCTCTCTCTCTCTCCCTCTCTGCTCGAGTTCTCTCCTCGTCTCATTTGTCTCCTCCTCACCATCTCTCCCATTTCCCCTGCTCGATTTCCCTCCCCTCTTCCTGTCCTTCCCCTCTACCTGAACCCTCTACCTGTCAGTCTCCCCTCTATCGACAGCCCCTCAATCGTGCACTCTCCCTCTGCACACACTCTCTTTCCCGCCAGTTTTTCCTCACTCCAAGTGTCTCCCATCTTCAACCGAACCATCTTTTCACTGCGGAAGGTCCTCTTCTAACCTCCTTATTGTTTTTTTTTTTATTATTTTGGGGCTGTTGGTTTGGATTGCAGTTGGGGACACATCATTTCCCCTCATACCAGCGAGTTGAAGGCTTGGGAGGTGACGACGGCAGTAATTTTGGTTGTTTGGGGGATCATTTGAACTCGTGAGGTGGCTGCCGGGAGGACTGCAGCAGCTAAGACTTTGAAATTGGGGTGAGAAAGGCCTAATCGAGCTTAGATTGTTGTATATTTTCTGTTGGAGCACGTATAATTATTATTTGAGCATGCCAGAATTAAGAATTGATGATTTTGAATGCATATTAGCGATGGTGCTATTTTGGGGGAAGATTATGACTATGTTGAGTAAGACAAGTGCCCACGTGTATGTTTATCTCTTTAGCATTATAAGTTGAACATGGTAGAAATTATTGTGGTGTGGAGAAGATTTAGAACCTTGGTAGCGAACTCGTGAAGTATGTTTTTGTTGAGGTGCACATACGTTGTTGTTGGGGTATTGTAGGTATGTTAGGTTGACGCCGCAACTAAGGAAGCAAGGGAGAAATGGATTAGTGATCGGTTAAAATCGAAAGCGCGAAGCTTAAACCTTTTGGTGATAACCTCTAGGGCTGAGAAGAGGCCTATTGGAGGGTTTTGTAGGTCGACACTACCCGTCGACACCCTCTTGAGGCGATGACATGTGCCTCAATGATTTTGTTTTATATTTGTATGGATTGTGAAACTAAACTAGTAGAGAATTTACCACTTGTGTATGTTTGCAGGTACATCGGGCACGTCCAGTAGACCTTGAGCAACTAGACGTGAAGCTCGAAGCGTTTTGGAGTGTTTTGTGGACGCGCGACAGCGGCATTCCAGGCAAATCTCTGCCTAGGCCAACTTGAGAAAGTGTGTTCCTAGGATCATTGGATCCTAGGATCATTGGATCCTAGGATTGTGATGTGATTGAATGATTGTTTTGTGAGTGAATCTATGTATGCATGTGAATTATTTGATATGTGATAAGCTTTGTTTTGAAAAGCTATTAGAAGCTTGTTTTGAAAACCGTTACGCATTTGGATGTGCAAGCTAGAATTGATAACTGCTTAGGACATATGAGGTGGGGTATCGAGTCGAGTGTCTCATCGACCCCAATTGTGCATTAGAAAGCATCTTACAATGATAACTGCCTAGAACAGCTACGAGCCAATCACGGATCGAGACTACTATCGGGGATTTGACTAAGTTTTGAAAGATGTGATTGATGTGTTTGATAAGATGTGAGTATTTATGAATGTGAATGTTGTGATTTGTTGCATATGTATTCCCGCGGACAATGATGCAATTGAATGCAATTGAAAGGTAGTTGTACCTATATTGTTATGACGGCTAGCTAAGAATGTTAATGATATGTGTAGCCCTCGTGTGGAGGCAATTGGAGGTGTGGGTGCACTCGTGAAGTGAACCGACCTCATGAGCTAGCCAGTCATTTTGTGAATGTGCAATTATAATGATAATATTGAAAGAATAAGAGATGAGAGGCCAGTGGGATGTGGTTATGTGTTTGGGAGTTGTCCCGCCTTCGCCACTAGTCTCGCCTGTTCAGAGCGCAGACGGTGCAAGGCCTCAGGGTACTATTGTGTGATGTGCTTGGAACATTGGGCTCCCGCCTTCACAACCTGGGTGTCCTAGGGAAGGTTGAGTATCTCTCCTTGGAATTCACACATCCATAGATGCAGTGTTATCTGTATCGTACGATACGGACGCGTATCGTACGATACGTATCGTATAGGTCAAGAAAACCTATACGATACACTGTTTAAAAACGATACGCGTCCGTATCGTACACGTATCGCACGATACGGGCGATACGGGGGCCGTATCGTACGATACGGACGATACACCCCCGTATCGTACGATACGGGTTAAAACACAAANACATTTTTCTTGATTTCTGAGTTTTTGTTTTCTTTCTGATTTTTAATAATTTTTCTCTATTTTTTCTGATTTTTAAATATTTTTTAAAATTAAAAAATTAATTTTACGATACGCTACGCTACGTTTACGATACGTTACGATACAGCGTATAGGTCAGCCCGACCGATACGCGATACGCTACGCCTTTTATAACATTGCATAGATGAGTGCTCTACCGCTGCAACGGGAATGGATCCATATTGTTATGGACCACCACGGGGGTTGTCTCTCGGCTGTAGGCCGCCCGCGGTATGCACGTGTCTGTGTTTGCACCCACAGGAACTGTTAGTTCATTGAAGCTACTGAAAATGATAAGAATATGAATGAAATGTATATGAATTATGTGATGTGAATGAAATGAATGGAAATGATACTTTATGCATGTCTGGCATGTGATGGAATTGTGTTATCGTGGCCATTGAATGGCCTTTACATGTCGTGGTATATGTGAGGGGCCTTCTTGGTAATGATGTGACTATGCCCTAACACAACATGATGATAATTTGTTTTTATGATTGTGATTATCTCATATTTGAGCCATACCTAAGAGGGTTTGGGATTTTCGTGGCTTGTTGTCATACTGCGAAGGCTAAACCTTCAGTTGTTTCCTTTTTTTTCATGTTTTGGCAGACCCGGGGCAACAGGTTGATCAGATGGCTTCACTCACATCCTACTGGGGAGGTTTTGGGTCTTTTGTAGTGTCGGCGTGTCTTATTTTGATTTTATTGATGTCTTGTTTTTGTTAGGCATCAATTATGTGTTTGGGGCATTTTTGTCATGCACAGATGTAATTTTGTATGAACTGAAATTGTTATATAAATGAAAGTTTGCCCCATTGTTTAGAATGGCATAGCTCCCTTCTTTTTGAATTGTTGTGTCGCCACACCTCAATGCTTTATGTTTAAGAAAAAAAAAAATATTTGAGGGTCAAAAGGTTGGGGTGTGACACTTTCAGCTTGGTTACAGTTAACCATGTGCAATCAGGGTCTCCTACTCTGAAGTACATGACTTTCATATGTGCTTGGTGATAGAAATCTAGCACCAATATCTGAGTCTAGAAATCAGTATTCATGCAAGAGGGTATAGAGAGAATGAAACAAGGAGAAGTTGAGGAGAAGAAGTCGTGTCCAAGATGGTCTGCACGGTCCCTATTTATAATTCCAATTCCAGAATTCTAAGAGTCTTCAATCGCAGAATCCTAAGAGACTCTTCACATATTACAAGAACATTAAATACAACGCAGAATATTAAGACTCTTCACATATTACAATACATCGTAGAATCCTAAGAGACTCTTCACATAATACAATACAACGTAGAATCCTAAGAGACTCTTCACATACAAGGACATTAAATACAACGCAGAATCCTTAGAGACTCTTCACTTATTACAAGGACACACTTTACAAGAACGATGAATCTTAAGAGACTTTTCTTCAACATGTTGGGATCCAGAAGAAGAATCCGAGATCTTTATTATTTAACACTTGGGACCGCCAAATCTTATTCACGGAATCTTCAAAAGCATTCACAAATTTATTAGAAATGGAAGGCAGGGGTTCCTTGTTTATTTACAAATGAGTAAAATTAGTGTTGCTATCCAAATGCTTCAGCAACGTCCTACAAAAAATAGATATTGATATCCATTATAGATTTTCTTCACTTAGCTTTCCAGGTTTAATAATGACAACGCCACAGGAAGACCAGCCAACAAACTGGGTTCCCAGATGGTTGACAAGGGGGGATTCTGACTCAAAAGATAGATAAAGCATTCCATTCCAAAGTCCAAACTAGTAAAATCAAATTGCAGGAAATCAAAGAAAAACAAAAACAAAAAGTTGAAAAGCTGAAGACCTGATATCCTGATCGAGAAAAATAACAAATGATGAAGTAGAGAGAACTCCTGTGACAACATCAGATAAGGAGGTTCTTTGTTAGAGGAAAAACTTCACCAAAGGATAGCTGAATCTAGGACAATTAAAATCCAAAACAAAGAAAGAAGCAGTCAAAGTAGTGGCACATACGGAGAGGGCAAATGCTTAAATATCCGAAGATCCCACACATCTTGAGGCACCAGAAATCCTTGCACTAGATTCTGTAGAAATATTTGATGAGAACAAAATACTCCAACCATCAGTTGATTTACAGAAATTCATTTTTCTCGTTGTCTGGAATGAAAGGAAGCATAAATGTAAAATATTTAACAATGTTATGTGAAAATGCCCTCCAGAAAGGAACCAAAGGAAACTGTAGTATCTTTTCAGCATAAAGAAGGAAGCTTTCAAAGAGATTACATTAGAAAATATTCCACCAAGAAGGTTTAGTGCCTCATCCACCTGCAAAGAAATGAAGGCCAGAAACACCTGAGGCTTAGGAAGGTAACTTGATGATTAAGCATTATACAGTCATTGTAGACCTCACTAAGCAGTTGAAAACCATATCACAACACATAGCAGCATTCAAACAGGTTTTACCATTCTCAAATACAACAAATACAGCACCACAGACATCCATGATATACCAATAAGCTTCACGCACTAGAACCAGATGTACTGGATGAATATAGCATAAGCTTTAAATAGATGACGATATGATTCCATAATCACATATTTCAACAAAAAGGTGAGAAATCAAAGGAAAAAGAATTGCAAGGATGTGAATTGTTTCTCTTGTATTGATAGTTTGATACCATGTGGTTTGCAGATATACTCGTTCTAGTTGTGCCTACTAACACTTATAGTTTTAAAACCTACAGACATAGGAGCACATCCGCGCATGAATTCATTAATATGTTCTTTTCACTAATAAGCATAACTGTTATTACTAGTACATACACTTTCATCTGATGCTCACCTGCCAGCATGCATGGGATAAACATAAGTCTCCCATTGTCAACTCTTGGGTTTTTACCAGCAAGGTTTTTCTTGGGTACTAACCAGGACATGTTTTTCTCAGTAATCCAAAAAATTAATAAAAGAAAAAATAACAGAAATTTATAAAATTTGAGCTTCCTACTTCTTTTCTTCAAAACAATCAATAAAAAATCAAAGTAGATATTGAAATTTCAAAATAAACCTCAAAACATTTAAAATATAATAAGCATTTTTTTCTGGAAGAAGTGACAATCATTTTGATTTTTTTTCTAAATATAACAGCTTTTTCACTCGATTCCTTTATTTTTACATTTTCTTCACATCTTCAAAAAAAATCCTGACATTTGTATGATGTCCCAGACTAATCTTCCATTAACCTATATTAGGATTTTCTATACTACTATGGCCACAGCCAGGCATCAAATCCCAATAATTCGCAATTGACAAAAGTGATATGACAATTCATTCACATCATATTTCATGAAAGCATAAGAAGATTTAACAAGATGAAATTTTGAACAAGAAAACTATGAAGCTGCCATATTAAAAAAAATAACAATATCACACTAAAAGGTCCTTAGAACATAAAGCAATCAAAAATTGCAGCTTTAATGTGAAGCGCTACAAAACTACAGCTTTCCACTGCCTGCATGCTGTCTCATGGTTATAAAGACAAAGGACATCAGAAAATTTCACATGTAAAAACACTCATTATAAGAGATCCATCTACTAAGATTTAGTGACTAATTGCTTTTGTGGTTTGCTAAGTTACATGGACACGGATAAAGGTGTCGGTGTTGGACACGGGTAGGGGTGTCAGATACGGCGAGCTTTAAAAATTAGTATCTATCTATCATATATATATATATATAGAGAGAGAGAGAAAGATAGAAGAGAAATAACAAATTGTAAAAGAATTAATCTAGAACCTGTTATATAATCAATTATTGTTTACTAATTTTATTGATTTGTGTTTGTATATACATTTTATATCAAGGTTAGCTTAATTAATTTGAAATGCAGTTAAATAAAATAAAGTTTAAAAAAAAGTTAAAGGACAGACCCTGTTGTCCTTTTTAGGAGGTCGTCCTTTAAAAGCTGGAAAAGGAACTCTTACTTTTCAAAGTGGAAAAAGGGAGGGAGGGAGGGAGAGAGAGAAAGAGAGAAGAGAAAAAGAAGAGAGGGGTCATGAGGGAAGTTTAACTAGAAAGGAAAAGGAGAAAGAGAGGAAAAAAAGAAAGAAAAAAGGTTAACTGAAAGGGAAAAGGACGAACGAAAGAAAGGAAAGAGAAAAAGGAAAAAAAGAGGAGGAAAAGGGAAGACACACGTGTCCATTTTTTGGACACGTCATATTCAGAAAATGACATGTCCCACCCCTGTCAAGGCATGTCGGTGTCGGTGTCACATATGGCTGGACACCGACACTTCATCTTTTTTGAAGTGTCCATGCTACATAGGTGGTTTGAAAGTAGACAACTTCTCCAGGCACAACAAGAGACTATAGTAGAAGTTCGATTAAAAATTTATGTCCACTGCAGTAACTAAAGGACTGACCAAAGGAGCCACATTACTGAATATTGGGAGCCAGTGCATCAAGGAACTCCAGATTTTAAGCCAGCCATCTTTGACCTGGAAGAAACAGTTTGAATGTAAAAAAAGTGAATTTCCTAAATGCATTGATACTCTTGTAACAAAAGAAAATAAAAAGCTACGGCTATCAAGATACCAAGGGTTTCATCGAAAGCATGAGATCCAAAAGATGAAAAATAAGATGAATAGTGACATCGGTTATGAGTACCATTTTCCCATAGAATATTTGACATACCACTACTATGTAGTATCGATGGGGGAAAATCACATGATAAACTCCCCATTGCCCTTAGAACCAGTTCATACTTCGTACTTTTAAACGGTGTAAAACCTGCCCAATCAACAAGTTGACTCTATACTCCGTAGTCTCGTCGACTTAGCTTCACCCACACCGATGCGGGTGCGGGTGCGGGAGTGGCCAGACACGGCACCCGAATCGGGTGCTGCTGACTGCACCCATTCTTCTTTTCTCTTATTTTTCTTTCATTTTTTTTCCTTCTCCTATCTTTCCTTCTTCTTTTTTCTCTCTTCTCTCTCTCCCCCCTTATTTTATTTAATAAAACTTTGAATTTTGTATGAGACTACGTAACCTTGGTAAAAAAAAGTTTCAAAATATAGACAAATAAAATTATTTATAAAACAAATAACATACAGACGTACATACATATATAAGTATATGTGTATATATATATATATATGCTCTCGCAGCACCCGCACCCGTTTTTTTTTAACTTGCCGCATCCCGCACCGGTACCCGCACCCATGTGACATAGCTTCCTACTAAGTCAACCCATAGGGGGACTCATTTATGATTGAAACTCGGATGACATAGCTTCGGCTGTGACTCGGCTTGACTCAGACAACCCTGTTTGTTGAAGTATGCAATTATAAAGTTGCAACAGCAACTTAATTATCTGACTTTTTGTTATCACACGAGTAGATATAACTTAATCATTACTTTACTTGATGTTAGGTTTATACATATAATCAAGACATTTTACAACCGTTTTATGTTTAAATGACAAGTTATATATGGTTTTTCTTTCAAAAACAGCAGTTAAAAAAACCTGGTCCAAGTCACCGACTTGTCCCGCCAAGTCACAAGTCAAGAATGGACGAGCTGAGACCCAAGTCACTGGGTTTAGAAACATTGTTTTTAAAACATTTGAGAGGATGCCCTAACATTTGAGATCGCACCTCCCATTGTGCCCTTTATCAATTACCCTGGGGACTTGAAAAAAAAAAAGAGTCCACGAAGTAGGATTCATTGTTGGAACCTCATTTTCCTGTAAGATGTCCCTAATGTTCTTGTAAGGAAACTTTTCTGCTCATTTTCTCAAGCTAACCTTGGATGCCTCATTGTTAACCAAAAAATAAAAGCAACAACAAACAAATATGTATTTTGTGAATTTCAATTTACATGCATGAGGCTCAAACCCATCAAGTAACAATATCATCCTACACTACTATAATTGTATTTTGCTTCTGCATAAATATTTAATGTGGAGGCCTGCTTCCACCATCACTGCTATCGACTGCCAATACATAAGGAGATGATGGTGGACCCTTGTTCATATATTGGATCATTGAATCATATCTAGCAGACAAACCATCTCTTTGCTCTTATGCAATAAACACTAGCCTCATACATTCTAACTCTATAATTCCATTTGCAACCATGTTTTCTGCCATTATAACTACATTATAGCCGATTTCCTCTACCCTGACATCCCAAATCAGAAGCAAGTTCAGGTTTTCATTATCAGAAGGAAATTGGTATATTACGTTGATGACACAGAAAAAGCTTCTTCTACTCTAATAAGCAAGCCAATTCATTATTCCCAGCAAGCTCTTCGTTCAAAGTAAAAAGTGGCATGAAGGCGATCATGTTTCACGATGACATGTGCATCAATTTGCTGGAAAAAACTGCAAAAGAAGCCTGAGAAACAAGACTAATACTGTTGCTTGAACCGCACAACAAAAGGGCCAACAACAGATGGGTGCCTAGGTTTTCAAACGCTTCATAAGTCACGTAGCATTTCTCCAAAATTTGAAGAACAACTGCTCCATTGCAAAAACATTATTAGAATATTCATCAAATGAGAAATTTGCCCTTATAAAAAAAAATATATTGCCCTTGTCAAACAGGGAGAGGTGACAGCAAGCTCGACCATCGCCACTGATGGACAACAAGGGATACACCTCGCCCTCACTGTCACCTCTTGCAACAGCCACCCATCCTCATGGTTGCCTCTTGCTAGAAAGCAAGGGATGACTGTATCTTCCCTCAATGGACAGTGAGGTTTGACAGGATCCTCGTTGTCCAACAGCAAGGGTCAAAAATGTTGTTGCCTCTCACTGGATAGCAAGGGATGATGGTGAGGCATTGTCCCTCACCAGACAGCAAAGTGGGCTCGTTGTAATCCCTTGTCGTCTAGTGAGAGGTGACTGCAAGGCCCGACGGCGGGGCTACAGCTGCCAACCCTTGTTGTCACCCTTTATTGGACCTCTCACCTCGCAACTAGATAGCAAAAGATTTGTCATGACCTTCACTATACAACAAAAAAGGATGACACCTTTCAGTCGTCCCTCGTCATCTACCAAGGCGCGATTGCAAAGGTTGGCTATTGTGATCTAGTAGTCTATCATTGATACCATCTCTCATTGGATGGTGAGGCAATAGCAAGGCATCGTCCTTCACTAGATAGAGAGGGTCATATCACAACCCTCAATTTCCACTGGCGAGGGTCGACCCTTGGAGATGGTCAGTTATTTGTGAACTTTTGGGAAAAGTTGGTCAACTTTCTGACGTGTTTCAAAATCAAAGTTCACAGTTAGGTGACTTTCTGAGGTGTTTCAAAATGTAGGTGACCATTTGTTGTTATCCCTTGTTGGGAGGTTCATTGTACATTTTTCTTAAAATTATTTATATAACTTCGGCTTTCAATGAGACAGAAGCTCATAGTAGACAGAGTTTATGCATTTGAAAGAATAAGAGTCGTTAAATTCTGGATTTGCCATCCACCAACTTTAGAAGTCAATGACCACTAAATTTGCATTTTGATGTAATTTACAAAAGCAAATAGGGTTTTATCTCGCACTATGTAACACGACACTTCTAAAAGGTAAAAATACCCATGTTACGTTTTTTTTTAGGTTATAGTTTAATTAGGTATAACTGATTTGATTAGGTTTAAGTGGGTTTTATTACTGTATTTTTCTATTCATTCTTTTATATTTTGTTCTTTTTTTTTTCCTCTTTGCTGCTAAATGCAGCACTCTTAGTCGTTGGACTCTCCAACAGCTAGTTTTGCTAGCAGTTGGAGACTCCAACAGTCTGCCCTTTTGCTATATAATGCACTTTGTGCATCTTGTATTCTGAGAGGCCTTTTGTAAGGGTTTGTCTAATATGTCTTGTGAGTAATAGATAATTCTTTTCAGTGCATAGTTTGCCCAATCTAAGAGAGAGCTGTCTGCCTAGCTGATACAGAACACGTCGCGTCTATATTCAGCAGTTTGAAATCTGTGTGATCAAGGAAGAATTTACCTACATGTGTTGTTCCATTAAATAAGTGCATGAGTAGATATCATCGTACAACCAACACTGGATGCCATTTTTTTGGAACATGCCATTGCTAACCATTTAAATGTTTTGAAGTAATGCCATTTACAATATGTTTTGGGCCCACAATGAAATAGAAATAATTCTCTCCTTATGGAATAGGCAATACTAATCAAATTGAAATTTGATATTAAAATACTGAGTCTAACTGAAATTAGCACAATGAAGGAAACCTTAGAATGATGTATACATGCATTTGTGAGTAAGACATACAAGTGCAACAGTGCACATAAACAGCACCTGTTTGTACAAATGTATGTGCATGTACAGGTGTATATATGTAAGTGAATGTAAATTTGAGAGAGAAAGAAGAACCTCGTTTGAATCTTTTGTAAATGCAGTAGTGGTGCAGGAGCTGGTTGTGGATTTAGGGAACGTGAGTAAAGAAGAAAGTTCTTGTAGGCTCCTGCAAAGCACAAGCAATGCAGCAGTATTACTCGAAAAAGTACAAGTACTCAAGACTACAGATGTCAAGAACAAGAATTACCTCATGCTCTTCAAATTTACAAAAAGATGACATGGAATAACTTTAAAATGGATTAGTTAAAAATAATAGTTAAAAAGTTTGGGATTTAGAGGGGATAAAGTATAACAAATGTAGAGCACACAATGTCCCAACTCCCAAATGTTCGACATAACCAGAGCCAGCTGTGCATGGGCAATTCACAGGTATCTTCGTATGAAAAGTTCATTAATGTAGGAAAGATATTTAACTTTTCTGTTTAGTATTGCAAGTTGCCATCAAGGATTTAGCAGAAGAAAGAACTCAGGAGTAAATAATCAGGACTTACCTTAACACCCACAGTGGTCCATCATAAGCACACAAGGAGATGCCCTCACTGAGAATCCTACAGAAACACACACACAAACAGGGTAAGCTAGTCTCTTCTATGAAAAATACAATCAAGTCTTCCAAATATAATAGTTAAAGCAGCAACATTTTGGTGCAGCATGGCAGTTCCAGTTCATCAGTGCTGCACTAAAGGTACATATATCCAAACATGCATATTAACATCTGTTATACAATAATAACAGGATACAGACATACAGTCATCTGTTGGGAACTTAGTATCACAAAATGCAAGAACATGCTACACATACACACATGGACTCACACATATAAACACAAAGGCCAAAGCTATTCTCTTTCATCGCCAGCCAAAAATCAGCAAAACTTTGATGAGATGTTCAGAAGGTGTATCAGCAACTTCATAAATACAAATGCAGGAAGGCTAATCAACAAAAATAACGAACTAGGACAAGTGGATAGATTGACTTCAACCATTTTATTGATCCTCTGAAAACATTAGTAGCTTTAATCAGATCATATGTGTGCTGAGTCAGGATTAACACAGCCTGGAGAGCGACATACTATTTGCATGGGCATGCTATCAAACTTGGATTCTTGTCCCCATGCACGTCAAGACTGCATTAAAGGTACACTACATACCTCTCAAAGCTTTCACATATTCCCTTAAACCAATCGATAGTAAGTGCTTCAGGAATTGAATGGTGGTAATTTCTCATAAGGTAGCAGAAGGAACCATTCCTGCAAATTTTGAAAGTATTTAGAAATTAAAATATGGATAGCATTTCACAAAACATACTCTTTTTCCATTTTCCTGGATGCTGCAGTTTATGAGAATATCTAGAAGCATAATAATGAGCATCATAAAGCCACATCATATATGTTTAATGTTGTCATGTCAAGTCTCAAAGTGAAATTATTCGAGAATACTTAAGAGGATAAATGTGCTGTCTAGACTCTAGATAACATTTCATTGGAGAAAATTGCAAAAAAATGTTTAACCTCTTTTCAGCTTGAAAAGTTTTGTTACTTTTGTATTACTTATTAGTATGAAAAAATTTCCTTCAATCAAAGATAGAAAACAAAAATGTGGCTCTAGTGCATAAAGAGCATTGCAGCCAATCCATATGAAAAAATTTCAACTTCTCGAACTCAGCAGGCCTCACACCTTCAGGACATATCTATCCAACTGAGAATGGTAGTAACAGGATTTCTCAGTTAGTTCTTTGACTTCTTGAGGTACATGTCATTCCTTAGGAGACCGCAAAGTAGTTTCCATGTCTTGTTATTGGTTGGTGTTCAGATAAGTTGAATTTGGTATGCATAAAGATATTAGAATTTGGCACCATGTTCTTGGCCATTGTTTCTTGGAGTTCACCAGTAGGCTGACCAAGACAAGTTTTAATATTTTATGTGCCCAAATACACAGATAACATACATGAAGAAATTACATGTTTTGCTGTGTGCATCCATGAGTGTGCACACAAGCGTGTACATGAAGTACATAATCATGTATGCACATTCATTTACTGACCAACGGACATGCACAAATGGAATTATCAACCTACAAGAGAACTGCTTTAATATACAACAAAAAAGTCTTAACCTGATCATAATCATATTTTTTCCGTTTTCATTACAAGATTTATGTTCAGGAAATGCAAATTCAAGAACAGAACAATCCCTAGGAGGAATAGGTCATTAGAAGAGCATAACTACCATAACCATTTTCCGCTTATAATCCCCTCTTTTAGACGGCTAGCTGCATTTTCTTTCTTCAATCTCTTTGATGTTGAAGGTAGCTTAATAGTATGAAGACAAGCCTGAAATGAGGGTAATGCACAAGAAAATGATAATAACTTGAAGAGAAAAAGGAATGACAATACAGCAACCCCATGTCAGTATGTCACACACCCACACATATACGCATGTAAATTTACACGTGCATACAGAGACATGCCTTCTGAAAAACGCAGGCTGCAAGTTCCATTAAGCTTCTCTCAAGACCCGTGGGATGTGCTGCCTTTACATCCCTGTCTACATCTGAAGGCCTGTAAACGACCAGTAAATCAGCAAAGATGAACCATTACCTTCAATATCTAGAAAAATGACTACTCACCGGATTATTGTACTTCCTGTGATAAGAGCCTGATCAAATTCCTTACTCAGAACGTCAAGAAGAAATTCAATCAATCCACTCATGTCAGAAATACTCCGAGCAAGTTTCAACTGTATCTTCGCATGAAGAACAAGTCCATCCTGCATAAGATAGTTGATTCATAGTTCAACTATCTCGTCATGTCATCTCTTTAATAAATTTTTCTACATTTTTGCAATAAAGCTTACTCTTTTCAAGCCCATGCAGCCATTACCCTCACAACCAATGGTGTGGAGAATGGTCGAGCTAGCCTTTGCAAGTCTACAACTGTAAGATCCTGCTTACAACAAAGGGCCACTAGGCTACAATATCCAGTGCCACTCCCTTACTTGACAAGCCTATGCTCTGGCCGGACATACTCCTCCAACCATAGCAACGGCCTATCTAGCATTCATGAGTAAGCACACTCTATCACCCCCAACTCACACTGGTTGTATCCACCCTACCCTCTAGCACAAAAAAAGGTCCATCACAATTTGAATACATTCAACCAACCCCAGCAGCAGTCACCTCCTTTTTTGAACTATGACCATCTTGGTCAAGCGATGGAGCACCATTCCTGTAATCTTGAGGATTTTTTTTTTTGAAAATCTGCCAGATTTTTTCTGAAATTTTTCCAAGAAAAACAACTTCTCCCAAGAATGATATCTGCCACAATGCTCTACAGTAATCATTAAGCTGACCTGTCAACTGATTCTTGGCCAAGCTAACTACTCAATCCTTAATGGTTAGCCAATGGAATTTAGGTTAACTGGCTTATCAAGACTATGGTGCATTGCAACATCTTGAAAGGGCCCAAGATTGCCGAAGACCCTAGGGGTGCCTAGGACGGGCTCCTAAGGCACAATAATATGTCAACAAGTAAACAACGAGTGTCTATTGCAGAAAAATGACATAGAAGATAAAAAGGTACCAACAGTTAACTAAGTTACCTAGTCTACCTGCAGACAATGAGAAATATATATGCAACAAAGTAAAGAGAACAGAAATAAATTGATTTTACCTATAGCAGGTCCTGAAAGAGGCTCGTGTGCAAAAGTACGCAGGAGGAAACACATAAAAAGGAAAGAAATAAAAAAATTCAAGACAGCACAAATGGAAGATAAAAAAAAAAGCTTGTTTCAAAAGGAATAATCCCTACTGAACAAGTGCAAGACACTTTGGGGAACGCACTGACAGATCATCCTAGCAATAGGATTCCTATTTGGCAAGTTGGATCCATCAAAAAGAAGAAAAAAGAATGTACAAGGAACAAAGAAAAGAAAAAAAAAAGGTCAAGGCAACAAGAGTCCCCTCTATCAGAACTGGTATGCTCATTATACTATAATGCCTTGAAATGCATTTGTCGATGAACTTGAATCCAACTATCAAAGTGGAAAGGTAGGAAAGGGGGCAAAGCAAACAAAAAAGAGGCACAGAAGACAAGGATGAAAAGCATCATTGATCACACTAGAGTAGAAAGAGCAAAATAAGTCAATTACCTGGCCAACATTAGTGAACATATAACAGAAAAGATGAAGGCATATTTACCTTGCAGAAAAGAATCATAAGATTGATTCAACATAGACCTTACAGAAACCAATGATAGGAAAAGGTTTCAACAAATTATAGGGGATCTGACAAATACAAATCCTCTCACATATGTCTCGAAACTAGAAAGAATCAGTATGCAAAGCCTCAGACATGCATTAAATAATTTGTGAATCAATAATGAATGCACTCAACAATCTTGAGTCAATCTGTTTAGATTGTTATCTTTTAGCCTTCACCCTCATATGCAAAGAAAACAAAGGCAGTCTTTGTCTGGCCAAAAACATAAAGCTCATCGCCTTCTGGAAATGTAAATATTCCATTACTCCATTAGAAATGCAGAATGGCACCTGGGAATGCTATGTTTCATACCTTTAGCCCATGATCATGAGTTGAAAGCCAGAAGCGAGACATGAAATCTTGCAATGCTAGATGGATTTTAAGAGATCTCCGTCCTAAATTTGGACCATCCTTTATCAGATACATGTTCATGCACTCGATAAGCTTTCGAGAAATCTTCCCTTCTTCCCTATTTGCATATTTAGGATAGGGACATGTGACGAATCAACATTATTCACCAAAATATTCAAATATCAGAGGAGAGAAAAAATTGATGCAGTAGGAATACGAACGTCAAGTGGAAGAAAATAGATGGAAAAGGTACCTCAGGTTTGAAAACATATGAATGAATCCTTTCACTATCTCATTGCGTAGGTTGTCATGAAAGTCACCAACTGGATATTCCAGTAAGGCAAGGAGTGTTTGGATAAAACGAAATACTTCCTCTTTAGAGGCTGCACTCTTGTGATCTCCACCGCCCAAAATTGTCTCAATCTTGTGCATATATAGGAGAACAAGATCTGCCACAAGAGTATTACATAAATTGGAAACAGCAGGATTTATTTATTACTACTATAAATTTCTATATAGTTGGTTAGACAAAACTTACTCTCATAGATCCGTTTCCTCATGTGTAGACGATACTCTTTTATTCCAAGGAGCTGACGGAGAATGCTGCTATATTCAGAACGAAAGCTTGGTACATCCCTTATAACATCCAACAGATGACCAAAAATAGCTTTCGCGGCAGCAAGAAGCACCAGCCTCCTACCTAAGCCACAGAATATGAAGAACATGTAAATTTTTCCGTTTTTAAAAATATTTTTGTTAATTTTTGGTAGGTTTTTGTTGGATATAACTGCAATCAGACCAATACGAAAAAGTTACACAAACTGCCCAGCCTTTCTACATAATCTGGAAACAAATGAAAATGTGCAATATTAAGGAGGAAAAAAAACAACATATTTCAGACAATGGTGCTTGATAATGACTGCTAGACCAACTGTACAAACAGTAACAATTTGTCCACAACAATTATATAGGTAAATAAGAGTCCCCCAAAATGAAGTGATATTGCAAACTACAACAAAGAAACTCACAAACTTCATACGAAGAATGTGACCCAAGGATGTGTCACACGGTTTATCTACAATTTATTAGGTCAAGTGGTGATGACCTGGAAAACAAAATTTCTCTTACCATTAGAACTTTGATAGATTGTGGGAGATCAAGTATTGATTCACTTAGAAAACCCACAAAACAATAGATGTGGAACATGTCTTCCTTTACCAATGAAACATTAAAACCCACAAAACAATAGATGTGGAACATGTCTTCCTTTACCAATGAAACATTTAGAAGGCATTCGCAGGCTTAACCAGCAAAAGAATCGTGGGAGTCATGGGTAAACATGGGGTCTTAAATAACAAAAGTGGCAGTGGAGTGGAGATTATGGCTTTCACATATACGTGTGTTTGTTATAATGTCATAGATAATGTTTGATAGTTTGAAGGCTGGATGCAGGATTGCAAGGCACTCGCCACATCTGGGGCTCTTCATCAGAAGTTGAGCCAACAAGATGGAGATATATTTTGTGGCTTACACAAAAACATAGTCCCGTAGGGATGCTCCAATCCCTTATCTTTGCTCGCCCTAATATTACATACTCACTCAAAGAAGTTTCTCAGTTTGTGCATGCTCCAAAAATAAGACATAAAAAGAAGACTGGGATACTTGAAAAGTGTTCTTAGAGATGGACTTGTGTATACTCAAGGTAATTCCATGCTGTAGAAACACGTAACACAAGAAGAGAGCAGAGAAGAACACACGATATACGTGGAAAACCTCAGAAAGAGGAAAAAAACCATGGGGAAGCTCTAACCTAAGTGCACAACCGCAACCCTAGGAGAGAGAAAAAATATTTTCACTTAATCAACGATTACACCATAAGTGAGATTATATAAGAGGGAGACTTGCCTAGGGTACCGAGCCACTCTCGATACCCGCGCCCATGGGACCGGGTCCATATCCAGACCCGGTACCCTAATACATGATATTCTAACACTCCCCCTCAAGCTTGGCATACATGTCAAACATGCCAAGCTTGCTAACATTCTTTTCAAATGAAAATGTACATAATCCTTTGGTTAAAACATCTACGATTTGATCTTCCGACTTCATATATGGCAGAATCAACTCCTATGAATCAATGCGTTCCCGGATGAAATGGCGATCGATCTCCACATGTTTGGTTCTGTCATGCAGGACGGGATTATTTGCAAGATTAATTGCCGACTTGTTGTCACAGTACATCTTCATCTTTTCTCCCATTTCAACTCCAATATCTTCTAGAAGAATCTTTAACCATAACATCTCTGTCACTCCCATAGCCACAGCCTTGTATTCAGCCTCAGCACTGAATCTCGAACAAACTTCCTGCCTTTTACTTCTCCATACAACCAGGTTACCCCCAAGAAAGATACAGTACCCTGTGGTAGATCTCCTAGTATCAGTGCACCATGCCCAGTCTGCATCAGAGTATCCTTCAATATTAAGTTGGTCTTGCTGAGTATACAACAGTCCTTTCCCTGGGTCATTCTTTAGATACCCCAACACTCTTTCTGCACTCTTCCAGTGACAATCAATAGGAGCATGCATAAATTGACTCAACACATTCACAGCATACGATTGTCACAGCATATTAAGTTGTGGCCACCATTCATTGGATTATTCCTTGTTTATTTACAATATGATTACTTTGTTTCTTGTATATGTCGATCATATGATTGTCACAACGAGTGCAGATGATCTAATACATGAAAAGGAACACTTTGTAAAACAAAGATTTAAGATGAAGGACTTGGGTGACTTCATAGTTGAGACATTTCTATGGAGTTGAGGGGGACAGAAGTAAAGTTGTCTTAATGTTGATGCCACATAAGTATTATATGAGAAGAACAATATTAATTGAGAACTATAAGCCATTTGCCACTCCAAGTATGCCAGATCAATGATTTAAGTATTTCAGATGGAGACTTGCGTGATGATTCAATGAAATGTAGCAGCATTGTTGTCACCTGCATTCAAGATACATGGACGTTGTAAAGGGGATTCTGATATATACGGAAGTGCCATTGAAGATGGCCTTCAATACTAAATGAACAGGACCCTGAGGGAATTCAAGGAATTACCTATATAGATGCAGACTGTACAGCATATCCTAATAAGAAAATGTCAATGTCAATATATTGGATCGTTGGGGATATAATCTGGTATCGTGGAGTAGTAGAAAGCAAAAAATTGTTGTCAGCTCAAGCACATAGGCTAGGTTCATGGTTGTGGCCACGACTAAGGCAATGTATATTTGCCATTTGTTCATTGAGTCGCACCAGTAGATTTTGATGTTACACTTGTTGTGTGAAAATTACTGAGATTTGGTTTCTTGAGAAGTTGTATAATTATAGATATAGACAGGTTCAATTGTTACATGAAGACTTCAACACTCACACTCACATTTGGATCGATGTACCATGAGCCCAATTACTACAACAAAAGACAGCCCCTAAAACTGTTGCATTATGCCTGGACCTGTTGATAAACGCTTCATGGGAATTTGAATAATTGAATGTCTTTTACAGATCACAACCTAACTGTCTCCCACACTTGCTCTTGCTGCAGGTTCCTAAGCTTCAGTGGTAATACTAGAGCAAAAATGTAAGCGACAGTGAAGAGCACAAGGCCACAAACAATTTTTTTCTGTAGTCATAACAGAAAGAAGAAAAATTACTTCCTTAGCATTGAAGTTTCATGTCCTCTATATATGAGAGATTATGAAAGGTGTCAACGCAAAACAAGCAAAAATCCAAAAAACTCTCTTTCTCATAGATAGTGAAACCTGAAAGCATGCAGGTGGCATGAATTGAAACAAAGTACCCAACACCTAATATCAAGTTTATTGGATTTTCAGCAACCATCAAGTAATTAAACTTTAATATCACCATATTTCTTGCATGGCGCAATTAGTTTACGTGAATGACTGAAATATTGGAACTCTCTTCAATGATATATATAAAAAAAGAACATAGAAACTGTGGTGATATATTTTCTTGCGTACAGATGGCTATATAATTCATAGTTGTTGACTTGCCTGTGAACTTAAAATCTTCTGCATGTTGTATAACATCTCGAAGTGTTCTGGCCAAAAATGGCTTCGGAGGCCTTCTTTTGCTCGTCGATGTTTCAATTGAAATACATTTTGTGAGCAGGCTGAGAAGAAAAGGCCAGGTTTCAGCTGCCAAGAGTAAATTCACAACCACGCGTCATTGAAGTATTTTTCTTAGACCCACTTATGCAGGCATCGGCTCGTTTTATCCCAAAATAAGTTGCAAAAGAGACGAAGATGACAAATATTTTATCAGGAGGGATGCAAAATTACGACAATGAAACAGACAAATTCGTCTGAAAAGAGCATTAGAACGCATTACAGTGGGGGATATCGTCGTGCCGGAGCTTGGCGGTGTTGCGGCTGAGCAGTTTGCAGAAGCTAATGGCCCTCTCGCCTTCCATCCAGGTGCCCAACAACTTCACCCCTTCCTGCACTCATCGGAGAGAACCACGAAACGTGAGTTCATAATCAGACGATAAAGAAGGCACGCGAAGGGGAGGGCGAAGAGGTTGCACCAAGTCGATTCCGTGTCCGTTACCTCTCTGGTTTTGGATTTGTCCGATGAGAGCTTGGAGACGACCTCCTGGATGTCTCTGGAGGTCGCCATCGCCCGATCGACGTCGGGTGGCGATCCTCCTGAGGGGAGCAAACCTTGACTCGGGGAGGCGAACTGGGGCCAGAGAACTAGGGTCCGGGTCGTCGGAAACCGAAACGGCCGTCCGAGGAGGCGTTGTGTGCGGCGGAGGGAGGAGATAATGGCGGTGCGCGTTTTCTTGAACGTCGCGGCGGGAAAAGGAAGAGCGGGAACCGACCCAAGCTTACGCCTTCCCGTTTAGACGGTGCTTCTTGATGCGTGGCCTCTCTCCATTATATGCCGTCTGATATATATGGCCCTTTCAAATTCCGGTTTCAGCTTTACGGGCATTTGACAAAACGCAATCTCGTAAACTTATAAATAGCCGAAAAAAAATTACACATACCGTATATATTTTAGAAAACCCTTCTACCTAATAAATTCTAATTTGAAGGGAGCGTTTGATGGTTTGAAATTTTGATTTAAGAATAAAAAATCAATAATCTTAATTCCTCCTCAAAGTATAACTGAATGGGGGAGGTCACCACCTTTTCTAATACGTCTTAATGAAATCAAAATTTCAAGTTTCAGTTTTCTAATTTAAAAAACAAAATACTTGGTTTGTTTAATAATTCTAATTTCTTAATAAATAAGCTTTTTGGTTCCAAAATTCTATGATTCTGGGTATATCAAACTCTCCTTAATTAAGAAATCTTATGTTTAATAAATCTTAATTCTTACGCACTAGTGAGATTATGGAGATATGAACTTCAAATTTTTTGCTTGTAAAATTATTTTAAAGAAATTACCTTTTTGTTAAATATAAAATAATATTTTAATGCATGTCTTGCCATTTGCAAAAGGAAAACTGGTAAATGTGACTACCATGTCATCGCACAGCTTGGAGAGGGATGCTGAGGCGTTGTGGCTTTCCATCAACCCACTCAATTAAAACTTTTCACAACAATCAGGAAACCCAATGGCACTTGCCACTTTAAGTTTGCAAGGGGGCAATTAATACAAACAGATGTTGTAATCCCCTAATGTTTGATCTTCTTGCTTAGGTGAACTGGACGAGCATCGCATCTTATCACCCAAAACGAGAGGTGAATCCCACCAGTCCCATTCTTCCTTTTTCATCAAAGGTCCAGAGCTGCGTTGGTGCTTTAGGTGGACTATGCATCAATTTGATTATTGCGAAATGTCATGGCACACAATTCCGAGTCTATGACATGAGGAAACTCCTCAACTAGGATATAATTTTTCCAATGTCTTCGACTTTCCAACATGTCAGGTCTTTGACTTCCTTCAATTCACAAAAGGTAGCTCCCCAAATTGTTAAAGTCTGAGGGAATGAACTAGAACACTGAAGAGTTTGATCTTTAAGGTCTTTCCTTCTGACACGAATCAGGCATAGGCATAGGTTATGTTAACAACCTACAAGCCTTAAGAGGCAGTGCTGCTGGGAGTTCGGCTCCCTACCATTTTTAACAAACAATGAATAAATTTTTTATAGGACATCTATAGAGAACAGACTCCATAAAGGATTGCTGACATAAAGAGACACCTTTCGGACCTTATATGCTAAGCTGGCCTCGTTCATCCCCTTTGACTTGCACAATCCAATACTTGTTCATACTTTGGAAGCTACAATCCATTATATTATTTGACAAATGCAGCCACTTAGGTTCACCTCATCCTTCCCATAGGAAATTTGCACACATACAGGCTTTCACTCTATTCATTAACTTTGAAGGAACCTGGTTGTTGTTTTTTTGTACTTAGGGGAAACCGGCTTCGAGCGAAAAACCCTCAAGACCATACCCTTATGTCTATAAGACCAAGGTTCTTGTTTGCTTCAGGTTATGGGTAGACTTAATGTACATCCTTCAACTTGTGTCACACCCCGATCTTTTGACATCCAAACATTTTTTTTTTCTAAACATCAAACATCGAGGTGTGACTACACAACAATTCACAAAGACAATGAATCAAGCAATTCAAAACAATGGGGCGAACTTTCATTTATGTAATCATTTCAGTTCATACAAAATCACATATATGTGTAACAAAAATGCCTCAAACTGTATAATTGATGCCTAACAAAAACAAGGCATCAATAAAACCAAAATAAGACGTGCCGGCACCATAAAATACCCAAAAACCTCTCCAGTAAGACGTGAGTGAAGTCATCTGCTCAACCTGCTGCCTCGGGTCCGCCAAAACCTGAAAAAGAAAACAACTGAAGGCTCAGCCTTCGCAGTATGACAACAAGCCATGAAAATACAAAACCTTTACATGTAGGGTTCAAATAAGAGAACAAATATCAAAATCATCTATCATCATGTCGTGTCACAGTATGACACGTAAAGACCACTTAATGGCCGCACTAACTCAATTTTGATCTCATGCAAGGTCTGCTTAAACATAACACTTGCATACATATCATTCACATGCACATCAGTCATATACATTACATTTTCATTAACTTTAGTGAATTATCAGTTCTTGTAGGTGCAAACACAGGCACGTGCACACCATGGGCGGCCTACATGTTAGCAATTTTTGCTTTTGGGGGAAAAGTAGGATTATGTTGGAAAGCGTTGATTCATGCCTATAATGATTATTTAAACATGATGAGTTCACTAGAACTTGTGCAACAAGCTCACCAAAACCATACTTCCCTATTACTTCGAAAATCAACTCATCATGTTTAAATAATCATTACAGGCATGAATCAACGCTTTCCAACATAATCCTACTTTCCCCCCAAAAGCAAAAATTGCTAACATGCGTCCTAATTCATCAATTCGAAATTCTAGCATGCTTAAACGATAATTATACATGCTTTAAAAGATAATATTCAATAAAATTAGTTCAAATACGCCTTGCTCACCATAAATCAAGAGTCTAGGCTGCTGCAATCATTCGGGCAGCCACCCTCCCAAGTTCAAATGGTCCCCAAACAACTAAAATCCTTCAATGCCGTCACCCCAAGGCCTTCTAATCACTATTATGTGGGGAAGAGCACGTCCCCCAAACTGAAATCCAATCAACATAGATAAAATCGATTCAGACGAGAGTTAAGTTGAGGAAAAAGGGAAAACAATTAGCAAAATGAGGATAAAAGGGCTCACGTAGGGAACGACGCTGACCAAGGGAGGCGAACAGAAAAGAGAGTGAAGGAAAGAGGGTTCAGCAGAAAAAGGGAAGACAACGATGAGGGTAAATGCGTTAGAGAAGAGGGAGAGAGCAGGTGGGGAGTGAGGGCGAGTGAAGAGAGGGATCGTGTGGGAGAGAACTAGCAGAAAGGGGAAAGAGAGTGGCGAGGGAGAGGACGTGTGACAGAGAGGGCAAAAGCAAGAGAGAGGCAGAGAAGGGTAAATCGCACAAAAGAGAGGGAGGGTTTACCCAAGCGTCGACGTCACCGCCACTGCCACCTCCGTCGCCGTCGCCGCTGCTCCACCCACCGCCCTCGAGCTACACTAAGCTACCGTTGTAGCAGACGAAGAGGGGAAAATACGGAGAAGAAGGAAAGACGTGGGAGGGGAGGCAGAGTCGGGCTCGCTAACGTGTGAGGGGCTCGGGTCCGGGTTTGGACCCTGACCTGACCCGTGCTGCCAAAACAAATGCCGAGCGTTACAACTTGAGTGTTGTGTTTGCAGTTTGCTACCTTTTGCAGTCCAAAAAAATAGCACACTTGAACGTGACAACGGCCCTCTTATATAAGTTTTTTATTTTTAAATATAAATCTTAAACATTTATTTGTATGTATGTATAAGTGTCCCACCAGATTTTAGTTTGTTTAAACAAGTGCCCTTCCAGCTAATTTTTTTGGCTTCCACATTGGTTGATCCTCCTCGAGTTGCTCATGTACATTATTACTAAAGAAAGTATACCTACAAGTGATGGCATTTTTTGTGTCCTGTATGATAATTTATGCTGAATCGTAGAAGCACATGGATTGATTATCCATTATATGATTGTTTTCAACACCGGGCCTTCCAACCAATGAAAGCAGCTTATGTTTCTATCTTTATGGAAGTCCAACAATGGTCTTCATTTTTCCTTGCTCGACTGCGAGTCCCAAGCTTCTTCGAAACCACACATCGTTTGCTTCACAAATCTCGTCGTGTTCATCTGACAAGCTAAGAAAGTAACAAAGTCATTTGCACAAAAGATTGGCTATTCCGCACCTTACCCGGTTTTTTCCCACCACACGTAGGCATAGAAAGATTGTCTCCGTAATTTATATTTATTTACATACAAGTGCATTTTAAATTTTAAAACTTAAACAATTAGTGCCTTTTAGCAATTTTATTTTACTCTGCAAAAAATAAAAAGCCTCTCACCTTTAATTAAGCACAATTAAGGGTTACTGCCACATATACATGATGATAATAGCCATACTTTTCATGCTTCCATGTATTATCAAAGCCCAAGTGTTCAATTTTGCCCAGCTAGAACGACGCTGTGCTTGATACATCCATCTGGCAAAAAAAAACATTTTGATTATATGATATTATATGATACAATGCTAAATATGTTATTCTCACCATTGTGTTACAAAGTGAAAAATGGCCAAGTTTGAAAGGGGGTGTTTGGGTGGAGGCAAAATCTGGGCTTGCCTCTAAAACCAGGTTTTTGGAGCGTTTGAGTGTCATCAAAACTAGGTTTGAAGGAAACCCAACTTTGACAAAACCTCATTTTGTAAAAGAGAGATTTTATGTTATTAAAAAACAAAAAATCAAAGTTTTTAAAACTTATTAAAAAACTTAATGTGGATTCAATCATTCCCTCGCCAATATGATGCACTGCCAGCATGAGTTAACGTGTATTTTTTATATTTTTAAATTGTTTTTAAAATTGCACATTATTTTTTAATAAAAAAAGTCGATACGGGGTATGAGATGATGCGTATCGGCCAGTATCGGTAAACCAACCGACGAGCCACCAGTGCAAAACATTACGTAGAACCGAACCGAGCGTAGTAAGTTTTCCAGCCGTTAACCATCGCTCCATCAGTGATTCGGTCCTAGCTCCGGTTAGACCGATTTGAGTCGATATTCCGCGTCGTTACTTAAACCGAGACAATTTTAGGGTTAGGGTTTTGTCACTACTTATCAGCGCTTGTCTTGCGGCGTTCAGTCCCCCTTCTATTATCCCCCCGCCCTCTCTCTCTTCTGTCTCGTGGAAGCGGCGGCTTGCAGCTGATCGATCAACAGCAATATGGGGTAGATCTTCTTCTCCTTCTAAGTTTTCTGTTTTTTAAGAAATCTCTGTTTTTCATGTGTTCAATTCGAGATCTTTTCATCGATGAGTCTGGTTTGGCTTTCACCGTTACAAATTTCTTTGTACTGGGCAAAGTTTTGTAATTTGCGTGTTACCTGTACTTTGTTCAGCTACGATGAATAGGAGGGGAAGTTTCCCCTCTTTCTTTTTCAGTTTTAGCCCTTAAGACGGGATTTCTGGATGGTTGTTTCCGCGCATTGGTGCTTTTGCGGGTGACCTTTGGAATGGTATTTGGGTTTTAATGAACGGGTATCAGGGACCGATTAAGGACGGTAGACTCTTAGTTTTATTTTGTTTTAGATATACGTGGGTTTTAGTTGCAGATGGAGAAAATTTACTGGAGGACCACATGAAATAGGCCCATACTTCAAAGGAGTTCCTTTATTTGGTGAGTTTCATAGCCCCATGGTCCAAAGGGCGTGGTTTCCTGAGAGAAGTGTGGTCGATGCGTGTATTAGTCGAAGAAAGTTGAATTCTCTGTCAATGGATTTGTTGCGTACTACTGCAGTCAGTTGTGATTATGATCTTAAGGGAGATACAGTAACTTTCACCTCCGTCGTTTTAGTACGTGCACTGAGCGATACATGCATTCCGCATGATAGTTTTGCAGATCCTTTTGGTTGCATCACAGCTGGTAGCATTTCACCTTTTTCGGCATAAGACTCCACTTTTATACAGTGGAATGAATAATATCTCCTGGTAGATTGGCATTAAGATACGCTCTGCATCCCGCAGTTAACATTGTAAAAAGAAACTCGTAAAAGATGTTGCTTCGTTCATGATGACGAAGTGTATCATTAGTAAATACCAGTTGACAGGACTAAGTAAATTACGCTTGTAACTCATGGCTATAATTCCTCTCTCTTGTGAATGTTTGAATACTGTCACGAGTTTGTTTTGAAGCATGTGTACCGATTTGTGCAGTAAACCTGCTAGCCCCCCTTTATATCAGGAGGTTATTTTTTTGGTATTAAGAGTTAGTCTTCCTCTGAAGGACTCTCTATTTTATTGTGAAGACTACTACTACCTTTGGGTTCAGTGCCCGTGCATGCGCAGCTTTTACTTTGCCTTGCACTGCAACTCTTTCAACTTGAACGATTTTTCATTCCCTACTGGGCTGTCTTTCACCATGTAGTGGTGAAACTTACTTTACCGTGGCGATTATACACAATTGAACTTCCTGATTCATGTTAATAGGTGGTTTTACTGCTTGTTTCAATATGACCCCCCTGAGATCTCTTTGCTAGTTTGCTTAACATGTATCAGTTAGATGATGGCAAAAATTAATGTATGTGCTTCATTTTTTGTCAGTTATGTGTCAACACTCAACACAGTTGTGTATTTTTCTTCTCTTTTTGGCAAGATCTTTCATTTGTATATATATTTTCTGATGCTTATGAAGCATCAGATGCAAAGATTGGTATTTTTTTTATCTGCTTGTATATGATATTATTGGTTATTCATACCAGGAAAACCCGTGGTATGGGAGCTGGGCGCAAGCTCAAGACTCATAGAAGGAGGCAGAAGTGGGCGGATAAATCTTACAAGAAGAGTCATCTAGGAAACGAGTGGAAGAAACCATTTGCAGGTTCTTCTCATGCGAAAGGGATCGTGCTTGAAAAAATGTATGTTTTCACAAATCCCAGTTCTGCTTGTAGTGCATGATTCGTGAACTGTAGCTCACCCCCGTTCTTATGTTTTTCTCCTTAAATATGTCTTGGCAGTGGCATAGAGGCAAAGCAGCCCAACTCTGCTATTCGTAAGTGCGCAAGAGTGCAGTTGATTAAGAATGGGAAGAAGATTGCTGCTTTTGTGCCCAATGATGGTTGTCTGAATTACATTGAAGAAAATGTAAGTCAACGTCCCTTTGCATTCGATATTTCGAACATCAGTAACATATAATTGTATCTTTTTAAAATCTTATTATCAGTGGTAATACTTTTAGTAGAGTTGTGATAGTAGGAGACTTGAGAAAACAAACTTATTCTGAAGATATTACATATTATATGTGCATGTTTAATGGAACTTCTATATGTTGCAAAAAATGATACGAAAAAAAATCAGTCATGGTATTTCAAGAGGAAAGTTTTCTTTTCTTTGTGCAACAAAGAACAAAATTAAGTTCGCAGAAATGTTTTTGTTTGGAAAGTGATGAGATTGTTTTTCATTCTTTTCCCTTGCCCACTTTCAAGTATACCCCTCCATATATAGTCTAACACTCCTCCAAAGATTTTCCAATGAGGAAAACATAAAAGCATCTCACTGGGATTTTCCTGACTTGGGAATTGGGATATGTTCCAATCTCTGTTTTTAAGCCTTCTTCGTGTGTGATTGCAGGATGAAGTTTTGATTGCTGGTTTTGGAAGGAAGGGGCATGCCGTGGGAGATATTCCTGGAGTAAGGTTCAAGGTGGTTAAGGTATCTGGTGTCTCACTTTTGGCACTTTTCAAGGAAAAGAAAGAGAAGCCCAGGTCCTGAGTGTTGCGCGCTGTCTTCTTCTTGCGCATACCTCTTGCTCCAACCACTTCCCCTCAATTTTGAAGGACTTCCCTTAGATGCTGCTGTTTTCCTGTTTAATTCATCTGCTATTATCCTGAAGGATGGATTCTCTATTTGTAGGATTCGTCGATTTACTTGGATGAGTTTTCTATTTGTAGGGTCCCATTTACCTGTTTCTGTGGGTTGGTCTCACTATTTTGAACTTAAGAAGTTTAAGAAATTGTTTGCACTTTTTTTCAAGTTCAATGCCACTCTACCGTTTGATTCGTTTATTACTCGCAAATGAAGATGGATTCAAGGTTAGGAGTTCTTCCTGGCGTAAGCTAATCCCTAAAGAAAAGCCCCCAAGCTAAGCGTATTGTAATGGTGAAGGTGTGGGGAGAATTGCATGGTGGATGTCTGGTCTGGGTGACGAGACAGTTTCGTTTCATTTTCTTCGCCTTCAAAAAGTCAAGCAGACGGAAAACATGCGTTTGCCAAAAGATGTTACAAAGAAAAATTTTATGGTTTTCTAATAATTGAAAAAATCTGGTAGAAATATGAGTGAGTCGTACCGGCGTCTTCTACTAATGGTTTACTGTGTGGACGACGAAAAGTTTTTTTTTTTTTCCATGAAATTTATTAGTGATATGCGAGCTGTTGGTGATTTTATCCTCGCTTTATTTTTCTATTGACGATTTCACTCTTTAACATTTATATTTTCACGTGAAAAAACATGCTTTTGTTATTTCAGACCCGACACCAATATCTAGTTCGGAGTATTTTAAGCCTAAGGGGCTGTCAAAACGTCTGAATTCTGCCATCCGCGATCGGGAGGAAGCAAACGATGTCCTTCTCTCTTGGCGACATTTAGGAGTTCCCTCCGTTACATGAGACTGCCTACCTTCTCTACTCATCAAAGGTTATATATTTCATGTCACTATTTATGCTTCCGACACATGGTATTCTCAGTTCTCACTGGCTCTGATGTCTCTGCCCAAAACATGATCCCCAAAGGCGCCATATTAGAACCAAGAACGGATCTCTCTTCTTTTCCCTGAGCCTGGGCCAGGTGGTCTACCTTTATGTAAAACCTAGCACATCGAGGGCTGGTAACAACACAAATTTAGTTCCATGCCTTCACAGATGGACATGCCATTGGTATGGTATGTTCGGCCTCTGCATGGTAACTGTGTGGGTGCATTATCTTGCCACTAAGTTTTTTTTGGCTGTAAATGCTTTTGATAGCAAAGCCCCATCCCCCTCACCAAGGAGTTGAGCTTGCTTATAGATCCAAGTTTAAGGAAGACAAATATTTGGATGTCCTTCGTGCATTCGTTAACCGTAAAGCTGAAGGAAGTCGATATTTGGATGTCTTTGGTGCATCCCTAACCTTAAGTTGTCTACTTTACAGATCTGAAGCTGAAGGAGATCCACATTTGGATGTCCTTGGTGCATCCCTTAACCTTAAACTGTAGCGAAATAAAAGATGGACTTTAAGGATTTGTTTGGCAACGATAAATGAATCTGCCTCTAAAGATTGAGGCAGATTCATAGAACCCTACTTTATCATGGTCCATTAATCTATCTCAACATGAGTCTGCTCTCAAAAATTGAGACAGATTCATAAAACCATGTGTTACCATGGTCAGCAAATTTATTTCAACCCAACTTTTGGGATAGATTTATGAAACAATAACAACTTGTTACTCTTGCCAAACATGCTCTAATATTACAAATAAAAGATGTCTGAAGGTTAATTTGAAACATTGTAGAACTTTTCAACTTTCAATTTTTACCGCAAATTTTGTGTTCATGAGCAACCTCCCTTGCTCAATGCTTCAATTTGTTTTTGGCCTGTTCACGTACATCTGGATCAGTGAAAACTCTTCAATTGTTTTTGGCTTATTCACAACTGGTACATCTGGATCACAACTGGGCTAGGGTTTCAAAGATTTTATTATGGCAACTTTTGGTCAGGGGCGACCAGTGGACATCTCCCAGCTCAGTTTCTATGTCCAACCCTGACCAGGTCGGTGTAGGTGCCCCAGAGTCCGACAGTCGCCGGGCCCGTTGTCCATCTCCACCGGAAAAAGGAATCCTACGGTTTTCAAGACGAGAGAGAGAGTGAGCTGGATAATAAAAACTGCAGAGATTTGTTCTCATAAAGCAGTTGCTTCTACTTGAATCCTCACCGGAGGGCCCCAACCCAAAATCTAGCTATTGGGCTTGAGATCCCAAGGCAATCAAATGCACTCGCAGGTGCTTTACTAGAAAAGTTGAAAATTGGATGACTGCTTGGGCCCATGAGGGTGGCAATGGCATGTGTTGAACGGAACATGAACATCATTAAGGCTGCAACTCATGTGAATGGTTATAATGCTTGAAGGTAAAAAAGTTAAATGCTGATTTGAAAAAAAATTAAGAAGATTGGTTTTGAGATTAGGAAGATGAGAATCAAAGGGGTTCGTGGTCTGCCTCCGCGGATAGGAGAGCAACTGCATTTCGAGTTCCGTGGGCGTCAACTCTATGCACAAGTCGAAACATGTGAAGACTCTGATGATAGATGTACTAGCCATGGGGTTTTATGACTCAGGCAATGCGGTTAAGTCGCGTGGTTTAGGAAAGTGCAAATGGGTAGAGAAGTTTGAGAAAAAAAAGAACTAAAGGCCTCCAAAATTCAGCACAAATGCAAGTCTTTAGTGCCCCAACAGGAAAAATTGTTCATGGGAAGTTGATCTAGATTGTGGTGCTTCACCATTTTTGCAATATAAAGAACTCGAATTTGACTCTCAGTTATTTCAGCTGACCTATATCCAATCCACAGGCCAAGTTGGATGTTCATTATTTTCCTAGAAATCTTAGATTTTGTTCAGGCTAAAAAAGGAGGCCAGGATGAGCTCATAAAAGGATAATAACCGGTGGACTTGAATCTATTGCATGCTTTACTTCACATTCGTCTTTTTGGATCGATTAAGACCTGTCTCCCAAGGCGTGGTTGCAGATCAGATGAAGATGTGTCCTCAACTTCTTTTCTAGCAAAAAGAAAAATATTCTTTGTATAAGATTAATTTGATTTTAATTATTTCATGGATAATTACAGAAAGTAGTCACTTTGAGACATTTACTAATAAAAATAATTGTCTGCACGTGCAGTGGCATATATCTCATGTGTTGAAGCGTCGTGTCATTGGGCATGAGGCCCTAAAAAGAAGCCCCCCATATTTTAAATCAATCTGTTATCTGCAGAAGACGTCAGCGTACTGTCAAATAAAGTGAAACTGTTCTAAAAATATCAACAGAAAAAAGGATAACTAAGTTCTGGCAATGTATCATATACCATAGTTTTATAATGTTATGACTTTATCTTGATATCAACTTTACGTTCATGAATAACTAATATCATTGAAATATAGTTATGGTTTAATGCTTGCTGCTTTGTTATTCTTGTACTGCTTATTTATTCATTTACCTTGAAAAAAAGCACAAGAATGCATAAATCCTGCACGAAGCACGCCCTTTAATTTACAGCCAATGAGTTCTACCAAACATGAGCTCAAGTTAGTTTAGAATATCATACAGATTGCACCACATTTTTAGCTACTTATTGTCTCTGTTAGTGTTTTGCAATGCTAAGCTAAAACGCGTGGGAATTTGTCTTGAGCTTATTCATCAAACTAGAGAAGCACCAATCGTGGGCATAAGGGCGGCAGGTGACCTCTAACACAAGCTCCGGGGGTGAGAATTCCAAGCTTGGGGAGTTCTGCCATTTTAGGCTCCATCTGCCTGCCTCCTACCAGGTCCAAGATTTCTTTTCTTCATATGGCAGAAAAGAATGAGAAAGAGAAAGAAAACAATGGAGAAATTCCTTTTAAGAAGAGCAAAATTGACATAATTGTTGAAAATTTTCTACTCTGAAAAACTTCATGTAAGTATTTCTTCAGGTGGGATTCAACTTTCTATAACAGAGATGCTCCATTTCGCTTTATACACTCTCAAGCCCTGCACGCTAGGCACCAGACAAATCAGGTTTCTTGTGGGGCTCAAATTTGAACCTACTCTTCCACAAGCTTAGTTTTTGAACCTTACTTTCTCTCGTTTCCAAGCAACCATGATCACATAAGCACCTTTACCTTTTCCTCGCCAAAGGGAAAGAAAGAAAGAAGGAATATGGTTGTCTTTATTAAAGCCTGCTCTCCTTGCTCATTAAAAGCTTCTACTTCACTGGTTCAGTTTGGCTTCCTCTCTTCTTTTTGTTCCCTTGCTCTCATTTCCCTCCCCGCCATAAATTCCCCCCAGTACACTCTAAGAAAGGATCAGGGACTGGGAAACCTACAGCCCTTCTTTTCTCCATTATCTTTTGCATGAGTTCAGGCGAGGTCCCAACAACCTGTTTCTCATTAGCGATCATCCATAACTGAAATGTCTCTCCCTGTTCCCTTCCAATCACAGCCAACTGTTGGGTACCCCCACCCCGTTGTAGCCAATGGGACGCCGCACTCCAAGGGCACGTTCGGCCCGGTCTTCGCCGTCCTGGCCGTGATCACGGTGCTCGCGGCGATCGCTTGCTGCATCGGCCGCCTGTGCGCCCGGCGCTACTCGCGGCCCAAGGCGCGCCACGACCGGACGTTCGACGCCAGGGCCGACCCGGAGAGCGGGATGAAAGAAGGCATGCCCAAGGTGAGGCCGACTGACCACAAGCACCCAAAGGAAGCCAAAGTTGTTGATAATGTTCCAGCCAAGTGACTCGACACTCCATACCACCACCTTAAAGCAAGTTGTGATCTTTACTTAGTTTTTTTGGGACTGTTCTCATCGCTGTGTAATGTAATGTAATGTGAAATATGCTCTCTTGGACTTTTATATGGTCACTGACCTGATACCCGCGCCTCGCTTGTGTTTGCCCTTCTTGCTCCAAAGCGTTCATTTAATTGCTCGTCTTTTTGTCTCCCTTAAAAGGTATGAAGCCCTACTCTAAACTTTCAATGCTCTTCTATCTTCACTGCGCTGCGCTTCAACTTATCAGGGGCTCTCTCCCCAAACTTTTTCACCAGCTTAATTTTTTGGTTAGAAGAATACTAATTCAAAAACTTTCGTGCCTTCAAAGGCACTAATGTATACAAATAATTTGAAGATAGTATGAAAAATAAACCCTCTATATAGACAAAATGGGAAAACATTTTATTGTTATCTTGTATTGTCATGATCAGGGGCGACAGCCCGACCCAATAAGGCCCGACACCGGAAACCCGAGTCTGGCTCAATTTGACCGGATTAAAATAAAAATATTTTATTATTAAATAAAAATAATAAAAAAATTAATTGGGCCGAATAGAGCCCCCATTGAGCCAACCCTGTATATTATTGGGTCGTACCCGGGCCCGTTGCCCAGGCTTAATCAGGGGCCTGACATGCTTTATTGCCAACAGGGCCCATAAGTGGTGCATTGGAACTCTGGATATGCATCAAGAGTAGGGCTTTGTGGTGCATTAGTTCGTAAAACACTTGATTAATAAATGCATGGGATTGAAAAACAGCCTTGGGTGGTAGGAATGCTTATGGTCGAAAACTATTTCGGCTTCGTCCCCAAATTTTATTTATTTTTACGCAAGTGGTTTTCAACAATTTGTTTATTAATTCAAATATTCTAAGTGCCCCTTATTATTTGCTTAATTAGTGATCTTTAATAATTTTATTAAGTCTAATTTTTTTTGAAAAGAATGTCTGTCAGCAAAAATTTTTTAGCTTTGCCGGAAAATTCTACCTACATCCTACAACTAAAAGTTGTAGAGGGTGCAGAAATGACCGTTAGTTCTGTCGCCTTGTAGAAAGGGATGGTTTACAGCCTGCAATGTGGATCGCCGGCTATGTGGAATCAAGCATTGGGAAAATTTGAGCTTCATTCAGAGCTTGCAATGGGCTGGTCTGATATTTTTTATTTTTGCATACAAGTGTCCCTTAAAATTTGAAATTTAAACTAAATTGTTTCCTGCAATGTAAAACATGTGAGACCTACAGTATTCTCAAAGATCAAGCCTTCAAGGTTTTTTTTACTGTTCATTTAGTTGTCTTCAAATTAGAAACTGCAGCAGCATTACTGTTGGTGCCAATCGATTTAGTTATTGAAAAAAAAAACGATCACAAAGTACTTGATGGTTAAGAATTGCTCCTGATTCAAGATCAGCGCTTGTCTGAGGAGAGCAATTACCGTTAACTGCACAAGCAACATTCACATGATCAACTTTCCCTTGTCAGCAAGAAAGCTGATCGCGACCGTGCCTTGATTACAAAGCTAATGTAACTGATATATTACCCACTTCATGACACAAATGTGAGTGAATGCTATTTTGTGAATTATACTTCTACACTTCATATATGGTGGTATGAGAATGCAGTGGGTTTTTGACCAACTGCAGAGACACAAAAGGAACAGTATAAATTTGGTGGAAACAAAAATGGAGATGATTATAAAAGAAAACAACAATTACTTATTTGATATAATTAAATGTGTGACGCTTATTATATTTATAATGCACAAAACAAATATAGTTGGAAATAGGGGCAGAGACAGACCAATACCAAAAATCTGTTGTTTTTTATGTTGATAATTTGAAATAATTTTTCTCATTTACATAAATACTTCTTAAAAATTTAAAATTTTATACCTAGTGCCCCTTTGCCAGAATTTTCCGGGTTCACTTCTTGATTGAAACTCCCGCTAGATGCCCAGGTGTTGACATGATCCTAAAAATTAGGTCCCATATTTCAGCATATGAAAAATAGAACGCAAGTTCTCTACAAGTTCCAGCATGATAAGATTTAAACTCGAGGCAAATGAACATCAACATCCGAAAAAGAAAACACAAGTCTCTACCTCAAGATGCTGTCTCCACAAAGAAAACGTGAACTTGGGAAGGAAAATTGATAACTCAAGAGAAAACATAAGAGGATCAAATAAGAACGCTAGAAGGAGTCAATTTAAAGCTAGCTTCTAATTTCCTTATGAACTTGTCTTTGCACTAATTCATGGAAGATCAGGAGCTTCTCCAAATTTGGACCAGCGACTGGCTGCCTATCAAACATTGGTTACCATCATCATCATCATATGCAATTACTGACTACCAACTGTTAGTTACCATTTTGTCCTAGAGATCTGAAAGGTTTCGCTTGAGAGCTCCTCTCTCCTAGGGCTTCTTCCAGACGGTCCGCTCGGGACCGCCCGGGAAAAGATGGCGGCCCAGCAAACCTCAAACAGACAAGAGAATCTCATGGACACTGCGGTTCCTGACAAAGAGTCTCTCCCCAAAAGTGACGTGGGCAGAGATTGTCTTTGGCCAAGGAGAACTTGAGGGAGTTGAGGACGAGCCTGTTTTCGGTGAGGAAAATGGTAATGCCCAATATCGTATCTCCCAGCCAACTTATACCGTAAGTTCTCGGCACCGCTTCGATTTCCAGTCATTGGTTGTCTGGTAGGGCCTTCTGGTAAGATCTCGTGCAACTATGAATTGGTCCTCAAAGAGCTGACCCAGCTATGACGGCACAGAGTTTCCCCAAGTTCACAACACTGAACCGATGAGATTTTCTCGTCCGTTTGAGAAATGAAGAGGAAATGAATCTTCAACTTCGGGAGAGGACTTGGTTCATTAACTGCAAGTGCTTAGTGACCAAACGTTGGTTACTTGGTATGCCGTTAAAGATCCAGCGGATGCTGTCGTCTCCTCTCTGGATTTGATTACCTGGTCTTCCGCCGGAACTATGGGCTTCTGGAGCTCTCAAGAACATTGCAGCTCTTCAAAGGGCCATTTTTTGGAGGCTGATCTTGCTATCCGATCGATGGCTCGCCACAATTATGCCAGATTTTCCATCGACCTTCCCCTGGGCGCAAAACTCCCAAATGAAATTGCCATTGGGATGAGACCAGATAGAAGCTTAGTTCAACCGGTGATTTACCGTTGCATTTCAGTAGCAGATGTGGTGTAAACTCCCACCCGCCAGATAGATGTCCGTACAGTGGAGACACTCAAGCTCTCGGGAGGGACTACCCCTATCCGGGCTTCGTCTACGAAGGTTCCCCCACTCCAGTGACTTCCAAGGTCAATATTTCGAGTGGAGTGATGATTTCTCCTGACAAATTTTCATCTTTAAGGCCCCGTTTGCCGTTTGATGTGCACAGATATTACTGTGCGTCAGGTGTAATTGACCTTGCATTGTACAGTAATCCATGATGCCATCAAACGAAGGAAAACTTTTCGGCGCAAAGGCTGCTCGACGAGGGTAACTTTACCCTGGAAAAAAGTCGGTCCTAGGGAGGTCCGACTTTTTTCTGTCGATTTATTATTTGCCTTTTAGGACTTTGCCAAATGTTCTTCTTCATCGTTTCTCTTTCTCTTTGCTGAGAACAGGAAGGCGTGCCGTGGCGGGGCGTTCTTCTTCAACATTCGCTTCGTTTCTCCTCAAAACAGCAAGGCGGGCCGCGGCGGGGCGAGGTTCTTCTTCATTACAGGTAAGACGCGAACTATTCTCTGCCATCCCTCTCTCGAGATCTCTATTCTGTCACCCTCCCTCTCCCTCTGTACGTCGGTCGCACACGCAACAATTTTCCTTTTGTTTATTTACATACTGCACAGTCCGAGAGAAAGGCTTTAATTGGTGGGGCTGCTCTTTTTTTTCGGATTGATTAGCGATATGAGTTTGATTTGGGGGAATGTGGTTGTCGTCATGATATCACCTACAAAATTTTGCCGTGCTTGTCCTTTTCTTTTCCATGCTTCTTTCTGCTGTGATTACCGATTAATGGCTTCTTCGTGCTAGCTGTGAGTGGCAACATTATTTATGTTTATTGTCATATTTTCTTTCATATGTTATAAATGTCAATTTTGCATATGATGAAGTTATGATGGTCCAATTTTGCATATTTAAAAGTGATGCAAGCAAAAAATGCATTTCTGCATCAACTGTTGTGCAGCGATCTTTTTTAGTATAGGTAAACTGGTAGCTAGACAAAGTCGTCTGACCACATATAGAAATAACATAATAATGCAGCTATAATCAACTGAAGACTCAAATGCTCATTAATTTTTCTTGAATTATTTTAAGCTAAGCAAACCACATATTGCAATGGCGTGTCTGATCATACAATTGAATATCCCTTTCAATCAACACAGAACTGAAATCTTCACGCATGGATTCATTGAAATAATAGATTTTGGCTGAAATCATGTACGATATAGTATTGTTTATCATTTGTTTTTGTTTACCATTTTGCTCAAGCTAGTGTTGCAATTTGCCTTACCATTATGCTGACATTGTATATGGCAACTTGTAAATGAGTGAAACTATATGTACCAGTATGACTTTTTTTTAATCAACCGGTGAAGGAAAATCAGAGTGCACTGTCATGTGCTGATATTTTTCTGATGACCCATATAATAAAAGAAGAAGGCCATTGTAATGCAAAAGATGTGTAAGTTGTTAAAATTATTTCTCATGTTATTTATTAACTCAAAACTGATGCACACATATGTTATCATTAGATTACATGCATTATAATGACACACAAATGCTTATTTTGTCTTGTTGAATCACAAGAAATATTCTCTGCCATACAAAATGACACTTATCTATAACCATGATGACATGGAATTCATTTAACCTTATCAAGATTGAAAAGGACACCTAGGTGCATAGTGAACATGGTCCCTGTTTGAATAGCATGCCATGCTGTTGCCAGGACACCTAGGTGCATACTGTGATTAGACATAAAAGGACCTTTCACGTGTGTGTGTGTGTGTGTGATATGCACACTTTTTGTCTTTGTTTTAGTCATTTATCTTAGCACTTACCTTACAAGTGAAATGCAAGTTAGTATTGTAGTATAAATGTTCATGCTTCAATTCATACTGGTCAGTTTACCGTAATGAATTTCGTTATATGTCAATTTTGTTTACGCATACGTTTCAATATTGAAAATTGTAGTTGTGAAGGAATATTGTGCAAATCATTACCATAGAAGATAGCGGTCCATCAAGGGAGAATCTTACGGGGACTGAAACTCAGATGGACTACTTAGTCCAGCTTTTTTTGGAGTAGTCACACATTCTTGGTATGAAATCTGGTGGAGGTTTGAAGTCAAAAGCCTACACAACAATTGGAAAAAGCATGATAGACCGCTTCGGAAAGGATTTCACTAAGGACAAAACTCAAAACAGATTGAAGTATGCAAAGGCCAACTTGATAGTTACAAAGGAAATTTTGAATGCAAGGGGGTTTGGATATGACCCATTAACAAATGCATTGATGTTGACCCTCAAGTTTGGAATGAGTACATTAAGTTATGTTATAGAGATCGTAATTTTAGGTTATGTCTGACGTGTCTTTATTTGTGTAAAATCTGAACACATGAAATTTTTCAGAAATACCTGAATAGAAAAAGTACAAAGGTCCAAAGTTATGGAGGTACTATGACGAGTTTGCGACGTATATGGTGATTCCCATGCTACTGACAATGAAGCAGACACATGCAACAACATGTTCTTAGATGAGGACAATGAACCATTCCCAACTGCACCTGCATCCCAATCGACTCCATTTTACATGCAACCTGAAAGTTCACAATCATTCAGACAAATGCTCTATGAAGATAGTCCTCCCTTACAATCGCCAATATCTACAACTCAAGATCCCACAATGACAACCGGTAAGGCTACAAGTAGGTCTAGAAGGACCATGTCAACCTATGATGAAGAGTATTATAATTTGTTGCTTGGTATTGCTGATGATGTGAAGACCATGAAAAGTGCATGTAGAGAGGTTCAATTTGTCACTTGTTGCGACATACTTCAAGAGTTGGTTGAGACTGGACAAATTGATTGTGATACATACGTGAAGAGTATTGACATGTTAGCAGAGGGTACCAACTCCATGATCCTTGTCAACCATGACACCCGCTTTGAAGGTGGAAGGAGCAATTCCGTGCAACAAATTATGATACTCTTCACCATAGGTTGACATGGTCCTTTTAGACCTACTTGTAGTCTTATTGGTTGTCATTGTGAGATCTTGAGTTTGTAGGAGTTGTAGATATTGACGATTGTCTGGGAGGACTATCTTTATGGAGCATTTGTGTGAATGATTGTGAACTTTCAGGTTGCATGTAAAATGAAGTCGATTGGGATGCAGGTGTAGTTGGAATGGTTCAGTGTCCTCATCTAAGAACATGTTGCATGTGAATCACCATATACCTCGCAAACTCATCATAGTAACTCCATAATTTTAGACCTTTGTATTTTTTTCTATTCAGGTATTTCTGAAAAATTCCATGTGTTCAAATTTCAAATTTTGCACAAATAAAGACATGTCAGACATAACCTAAAATTACGATCTCTATAACATACCTCGATGTACTCACTCCAAACTTGAGGGTCAACATCAATGCATTTGTTAATTGGGTCATATCCAAACCCGCTTGTATTCAAAATTTTCTTCATAACTGTCAAGTTGGGTTTTGCATACAAATAGATTGCTTTTAAGAATTTTCTGCTTCGGGCTGGTGTCAATTGTCCAATCATCTCTCCTAATAAAGACTGCCTATTGCTGCAACATGAACCCCTTAAGATCAAGTGTTTTGTTGATGTCTGGAATTCTATTAGGCAGAAGAACTCTCTTGAAGACTGGCAAGAGAGGAGATCTGGTATCCCGAACTAACCCCAGGGCATAGTGGTTCAACTCAAGATCGCTTCCAATGTAGAGGTTTTTTTCTTGCAAACCCATGTTTCATTTGTGAGAGGGAGGAAGAGGCCTACCCCCACATTTTCTTTTGAGTGCAAATTGGCCAAATCTGGTTGGCCATCTATTCTGATCTAGTTCAAAGGAAATTTTCTTTCTCTTCCAATATAGTCAATGTTCTTAAAAGATGGTTTTCTACTTGGTTTAAGAGAGGTTGGCTCTCTCTGTGTTGGAAGATTGGGTTTGCGTTTGGCACCATTATCTGGGGAATGTGGTCTTCTATGAAAAAGTTTATCGTTAATGATGCTGAGACTACCATGGAAGGGGAAAGGTAGAGGATAGCTAGATTGTTTGAGGATGCCTGTCTAGCATCTGTTAGGAATGACTAGGAGGGTACCCTCATCAGAATGTGGCTTCTCTCAGGGTGTGCGGCAGATGACTGGCCTCACCTTCAGGGGAGTCAACGCTGCCTTCAGATCTTCTCCTTTCTCAAGAATGGAAGAAAATGGATTGCTCATGGCGTAAAATGGCACAACGAGGATCTGTGTCTCACTGTGGTTGAAGAGCCCGTGGGGGATGAAGTTTCCTAAAGACCAGCATTCTCCAAAAGCTGATATCCTGCTTTGAGATTGTTACTACTGCCAAGGTTATACTTCTTTCTAACCCGAAAAGGTGGCTGAAATGAGTGAGAGACTATTGCAAAGGTAAGGCAACTTTTTCTCGTTCTCATTTACAGATTGCTGGAGCGCCTCAAAAGCTGGAGTTTTGCAAGTCTGAACATGCTGTGGAGATCATCTTCTTACTGTTTGGAACGGTTTAAATAGCCAGTTCCAGTCTGGTTTTTTGCTGCGCTTTTTTGGCGCAAAAATTTTTCTTTTGGTTTTTCTTGTGTTCACTGGCTGTCATTGTGTATAGCTGATTTTGTATATGCTCCTTGGATATACTCTCCAATTTCTTATTTAATTTCATTCAGGAGGACGCTACTCCAGCAGGGTTGTTTCGGCATTAATTACTGTGCTATGTCATCCCCACGATATATTTTTTTTAATAATTTTACAAGCGGCATCCAGCTAAATATAACCGATTCAAATGTGAGGTTTCATGCTGAGAGCAGTGTTGTGTGGCTGACTGAACTGGTGAACCCATAAAAGTCCAGTTATTAGTTCGATTTTTGTAGGTGCTATTTTTATAAACTGCAAATGTTGGGTATGCAACACTTAGTTGATGAGTGTTAAGCCTAGGGATAGAGGAATGAAGGAGAGGCTTTGGCCTTTTCAAGGTATTCTCAAAATACGAGTGTTGTTTTGTATTCTTTCAAAAGTAAATCATGTTTTGCTAATGAAACATTCACACACAAACAACCAAAATATTGCAAGCGTAATCTAAGAGGATTTTCAAGTAGGATTGAGTCGACACTTTATTGGGGAAAGATGTTTCTTTGTTTATATAAATCCTTGAAAGGAAACTCTTCCAAATCCCAAGTAACCCACTTGGTGCAACTCTGCCCACATCTTTTCCGCCTCAAGAAAAGCAGAAAACCCGTCCCCATCTTCACCGAACAGACTCGTCATGAGCACTGGTGGTGCGGCCAAGAGCTCTGGTTCACTTGCGACAGTTAGTAATACATTTTCCTTCTCTTGCCGATTCCCAATCTTCTTCCTCCTTTTTCTGGCAACAAGAGCTTTTCTCTTCAAATATTTCATGGATCTCTTGCCCACATTCCATGGAAGCCTAACACAAGTCAGGACCAACATGTTCAAAATCGCGCATGGACAGCAGCATAAGGCGACGCAATCCGCAAGCAAATTCGCAGAGCAAGACTGGAAAGACTTGCATGAACAGTGGATGGCCTGGTCATATCTTTCATCATCCACTGGAAATTGTGATCTGCCTCTGCTCGCTGTCAGCTCGCTTTTGGACCCATCGTTCACAATGTCTAGCTTTTTCTTGTTCATAGTCTTCTGATCACCTACATGCCACATTTATAAACCACATATCAGCTACTAACAAGGAAATTCATGCCCATAAGTTGCTTTTTAGTAGTGGTCTTGGAAACTCAATTAAATAAACCCTGACCATTATTAAGCATCTGTTCATGAACTTGAAAAGACCCATTGATTAACTGCACATGATATTATACGGCTGCTTCTGGTTCTTGAGAACAAGCACTGTTCGGTAGGCTTGTATAAAAGGTACATAATTTAATTTGTGAGTTTCTCCTTTAGTTTTTCAAAAAGTACACTTCCAGAAGTTCTTAATTAACTGACCAAAATCATGAAATCTGTAGATCATTGATAACTTAAGCAGGCAACTTGTATTGAATTAAGAATTTGGATGTTAATCCATGCTCTTTAACCAGATGGAGAATCAGCGGTTCAACCTAAAATTTGGGCAATCAAGGGAACCATTTTTCATATAATTTTCAATCAGCTGCGTGTTTTGGGCATATATGGAAGAAATGATAAAATGTAAATGTAATCGTTTAGAACAAGTTTTTTGCCGTGATTTTCCAGGTCCTGGCCTAAGGATTGGGGCCTTTCAAAAATGGTCTTTGAACAACTCAAGATTAAGATAAAAATAGCTTATTATAATGTCTATGAAAAAAATGGCTTATTATAATGTCTATGAACCCATTCAAAACGTTGAATCGAGAAGAGGACTTATTATAATGCCAAAGAAGATGGTACCTATGATAAAAATGCATGTAGTGTAACATAATCTAGAGTTTCTTCTCTAGGTTGGCGATGTCTCCAAAGATGGTGCACCAATACGTGGATTCTTTGTTTATTTTAGTTATTCAATTTCTAAAGCGTCCATGAAGATGAAGCGTAACTGGTCATGTACAAATACCGGGGGAGGGGGTAAGTGGGAGGTTAATCCCACCATGAGAGTGAAAGGCCGAAGACCCCTCGTACCTTCATCCTTTTTAAGGGTCTAAAGTTGCTTCTGGTGCCTCGAGGTGATGCTCCTATATGCTTCAACTTGTATATTTGTGTCCCAAAACAATCTTTACCCACCAAAAGTACGCTAACCTTTGCCTTCATATGTCCCATTCACTACTCACCATTTAATTTTAATGTAAACAGAGGAAGATATGAATTGAGCATTTTTGTTGGTTCTTTCAAGAGGCCTCTCTATGAAATACGATTGGAGATATATCTTAATTGATTTAATTAAACTTAGTTGTATTTTCCACTATTATTATCAAAATATATACAATCCGATATTAGCTATATACGCTTTTTAAAGATGCGAAAGTTCACTCGCTTAGGCTGGCCTAGCTTTGGCATAAAAAGTTCCAGCGTTTTTCCTTATAATCAATTTTATTGAAGTAAATTTGTGAAAAATAGTAATTGGAAACGCGCCTAACAATTTAGATCCAACAAATAAGGGCCGTTATATATATCATACAAATCCAAGGCCTTTGTTCTATATCTTTCAGTTGCTTAAGGAGGAACAACAGAAATGGATCTTAAAAGGCCCATATAAATATGAAAAATTCATTAAACTAGTCTTGTTTTAGGACTAGTCTGTTCCGAAGTCTTTTTTAAAGCAGTTGTGCAGATACCATTTGCATGTCTAAAAGATCATAATGATCATAAATCACATTTTTTTGGACATACAATAAGATGAGTTTTAGAAACCAAAAGCATTCACACTGTTCTTTTTTTAGATTTATGTTCTTTTGGACTTAAAGATTACATTCATTTGGCAGAAATGTATGTGTATGTGTTAATATAAGTGCATGCATCTACAAATTTAACCATGCCAACTTTCCGGAAAGAAATTTATACACCAACTGGGAGCTTCTCTGCCAGTCTTGCTGCGCAGCGGTGCATGTGACCGGCCGTTCCTCTGCAGCTTGCGCAGAGGGCTTGTTCGGACTCCCCAGATATCCGGATAAGCACTTTCCAAATATATCTCCTATATCTGGATAAGTAGGTTCACCTAAATCCCAAGCCACTAGAGCCAGGCTAAGGCTCCGGCCATAGATATCTACATCTAAGTGGTAACAAGATGGGACGGTCGGGGGTCGTCGACGTTACCCGGAAAACTGGGAGAAAAAGAAGTCCCTGCAGATCCCGGTTTTTCTGTGCAAATGAGTGCCGCCAAACACCCAAAAGTACAGTGCACAACCGGTTCATCTATGCTCTGTGAAAACGACACTTCTGTTCTGTTTCCTCTAGAGAGAGAGAGAAACAGTCAATATTGGCAAAACCAAAAAGCTGACTGACGCAGAAGAAGGTCTTATTCATTCATGGGGTCATTTTCCTTGTGAAAATGATCCTTCCATCTGCATTCTGTCTCAGCAGAAGGACTACTGTTCTCTCTGCTCACTGTGGGACCCTTCCAACTGTGAAAGAATCTCTGTTCTAGAGAGAGAGAGAGAACTCACCAAAACATGGCAAAAGAGAGACAGGGAGCATTCCCCCAAACAGAGCAGAAAAGAAAGCACTCCAGTCTCCTAACAAGGGGAGGAAGCGAGGGAAAGGAAGACAGAGAAAGAGGTGTTACCTTTGGTGGTTGGTTGCGCTTCTTTCTCCTGGTTGAAGTCGATTGATTTGTTGCAGAAGATGAGAAGATGCCGCTGTCTGCAGGAAGCTTGCAGGTTCGGCGCTCATAACCATATTCAACTTCCGATCTTCACTCTCCTCTCAGCTTATAAGAGCTTCATCATCGCAGGGCAGATGGTAAAACGTCACCAACTAGAAGGAACATCAAGAATGTATATTCAGGTCGCATCGATGAGGTACCTCTCTTGTCGGTTGCCGTGATTTGAAGCCGGACAACTTCAACCGGCGGCGAAGATCTCAAGAGTTTTGCTGCCCGTCGACTCACAAGGAATGATAAAAAGAAAGGCCTAAAACCAAACCAAGGAAGAGATTAAAAAAAATGGGGACCTTTTCTTTCAAAGTGAATCTGCCCCCTGAATTTCACCTGCAAGAGCTCATGGCGCTTTCACTATTATATACTCTCTCTCTCTCCCTGTCTCTCTGCGATTAGCCTTTATTGGCGAGCAACGTCGGCCCTTTTGTTTGTGGAGAAATGCACGCTCACTTGTTTGATCAAACTGCAAGGGGACAACCAATTTGAATATAAATTAATGGCCGCCATGAAATTACAGGAAGCACCCTATGCCTTCGATTTGACGTGCCACCAGCCATTAACCCCATCCAGGGTCCTCCGTCTACTTTTATGTCTGTTCTTGACAACCACCATCATGATTTTTGTTGTCAATGATAATCATCTTCTTATTCTGATTAAGCAACTCGCTCGACATAATAGAAATCAGTCAAGTTGGTGTTCCAAACACACCAAGCATATTCCCTCTACTCAATTAAGACTCTGTTCCTTGAGCCTTTACTTCTTTCTATCTTATTTTTTCAATAATAAGATAGATCAGGCTTGGAGTACAATATATATATAAAACACAAGTATTATGTAATATTTTCTAGATGATTTCATGTCGATAGAGTATTTCATTTTACCGATCACACCCAACCAGTTATTTTTCTAAGATTTAAGGCATCAAGATGCTACTTCTGCCACGATTAATTTCTAAATTACATGTTAATAATCTTTTTTTTCGCAGCACAAAAGAATCAACACTTTGTGGATTCAAAACTAATTTTTTTGTGGATTCAAAACGAAAACTGACCATCTGTCAACCTCCACTCTACCGTTACGCCGTTGCATCAACTCCTTTTAAGACCCTTGACCAACTCTGATTAGTTATGCGCATTAACAATAGTGGAGAAAAATCTCAACTTGACAAAATCATTTAAGAACCCAAAAAGAAAAATAAACAAAAAAATGTTCATTAATATAAAAAATAGTCATGTTATTGGATTGTGCAAGGGTGCTTAAAGAAGCATGTTGCGTGGCACAGAAAGTAAGGAGCTTTGGTTTGACTCCAAGAGCTCCATAATAGTAAATGACGCTAAAATTATGCCAGCAACTTCAATTCTAAGATGACATCACTCTACACAAGCCGGATTCCCTTGATTCTTATAAAACTCAAATCAAGTTTATGCGGTTGATTAAAATGCCTCATATATTGAAATTTTTTAGACAACGCCTTTAATAAACCTAAGCTCTCCTTAATTAAGCTTAGTTCGATGAGAAATTTGTTTTGAAATTTATGTATTTTTTTGGAGGTGCTTTTAGGAATTTTGGCAACATTCTTCTTCCCATGCAACATAAAGAATTCCCAATGCCTTTCCTTCATGCCTCCCGAGGAGCGAATAGCGGGCTCTTGCACTTACTTCACGCCTTCTTTCTTTCCTTCCCAACCAATTAAGAAATTCAAAGCTCCAAGAATTAAAAAAATAGAGACTGTAAGTCCACTACTGTGGTGGAATAGTTGCATGAGCTTTGAGGGGTTGCTTGAATGAGATTCTTCGCTTGGAATGGTGTGGTCACACCCAATAGAAATAAATTGTCACATAAATTAAGGCTGCAGCCGGTTCGGATCTGGAACAGATAAATATATTAAAATTTGGCTCCGAATAAAATAAGTAGGACAAACAAATTAATAAAACCTTCATGCTAGATCCGACCCATTTACGATTTTGACTAATATTTCTTCGCCTGCAATTAAAATGGCAGTCAAACGATCATTATTAGAATTACATTTGTTTTATTTAGTTAAAATCACGTTTAAAAACTATAATTTGAGTTTAAATGAATGTTTGATTCTTTGAAGTACCAAGAACTAAGAAGCAAAAACCAAGTCAAACTGAAATACATAACATAAGCACCATAAAAACAAGCTATTCAGTAAAGAATATTTTTGTGAAAAAATCGCTTTTGACTCTTTTTTTTTTTTAAATTAGTTTTTGTAGTTGGATGATTCATGTAAAATACCATTTTTTTTGTGAATAACCGGGAAGGTGGGGGAGGAGAGGAAGACATAAATGATTGATTTTTTTTGAAAAACATGTTCTTCAAAACTCATTTTTGAGAAATCTTGGTTTTGACTAAAAACTTTTAAAAAGTGTTATGGAGATCAAGAGGTTAACAACCCGCGGTTTTGAGAAAAAATACAAGTGTGTTCCTATTCCTACTGTTTCTAGGGTCCTGAATTGTATCATTCCTACTGCTTCTAGGGTCCTGAATTGTATCGGAGATTTGAATGACGTATGACACACTCTTCAAGAAATATCGCAAGCGCACTATTTAAGATGGTCTTAAGAGAGTAGTGCCCATGTGAATTGCATCCATGATGACACATCTTCAGTGCACTGCCTGCCTAACCAGCTATGGTTCACCCTTTTAAACAAGTTATGAGACAAAAAATCCTTTTGCCTCCCAAATACTGTTATCATTTTGCCATTAGCTAAAACAGTTATAAAAGTTAGTGTAGGACAACTTTTCCCTCCTAATTCCAAACAAGGCCCCCTAAATTCCTTGACTTGGGCGAGCCGTTTCTTGCAACGGCTCAATACTAGAGACCTCAATAGACCTCTCCTTCGTGGAAACTACTATCATTCTTTTCAAAAAATACATGCACTTTTCCCATAATTAAATGGTGATTTTTTTGGATCCTGGTGCCCTTGATGCAATTTAATTAACTAATACTTGAAACTTAATAGGTAATTATATATGGAAGAAGGTTATTCAGAAGTCAACCGTGTGATTCCAAAACTAGAGTGAAAAAATTGGCCCCTGAATAAGATTTCAATAACTTTGTATCTTCTCTTTTATCTATAATAATATTTTTACTGTTACTTTTTTTTTTTTACAGCTCAAGATCGAGGCCATTCAAGCTGGCCTTTCTGTTATTTCTCCATATGTCTCCGCTCCGAACAATACATGTCACCTCAATCTTCATCATACAAAATTGCAGATGCCCTTGAAAAAAGAAAGTGCTGGAAGGTGACCGGCTCAGAGGCCTTCTAGCTTCTACTCTTCCGCTTTGCTTAGGAATATGAACGGGTCGGGTCGGTTGACTTTAGATAAAACCCGGTCTGAATCAGATGGTAGTTCAATCGAGAAAGACAAAAGCCTTAATACCAAATTAAACCCGACCCGCTTTACACCCTTACCATTATGAGCGTCCGGCCCGGCCAAGCAGGTGGGGCTCCGGTGCTGGCTAAGGACCGCTAATAGGCCACGGCACCCAGAGAACATACTGTATCAAAACTGTGGGTGTAAACAGGATCCATTTTGGTAATAAAACAAACCACCAATCTGATATATATATATATATATATATATATATATATATATATATATATATATATATATATATATATATATATATATGGATCTAAGACTGGATCCATCTTCGAGCTTCAAATTTGGATCCTTAAACCCGATTTGTGAGATCCATATCCAAGTAGCTCCATATGTTTGTTTCTCTAGGTTATTTTGATTGCTTCGAGGTTCGTTTCTCAAGGTGAATCTCGACGGGACCCACGGAGATCTCCGGTTCCACTAAACAGGAGGTTTCTTTCCATCTCAAAAGTGAAGGAAAGGTGGTGGGAAAAGTAAGTACCTGGTCAAAAGGCAGCAGTGGAAGAGAACTCTTCCCCCCAAAATTCAACTGTTCTTCTTCCCTTCTCTTTTTCACTTTTAGGCGATACTCTGCCATCATATCTGAGATATATATATCCTCGTTTGATCTATAAGTCGTATTTAGATGTATATCTGGTCTAGCTTCTTGCTGTATTTGCATCTGAATATTGGCTCCGAGATTTTTTGTTTTTTTTGGGAGTGAGAGTTTGTTGATCTAGATTGGTAAGTCATGATATAAAAATTGAACGGTGACTTTGGCTGCATCTATAGTCACCGCGCTTACTCATCAGAGCTGTCTAATCAGTCGACAAAGTGAAGGTGAATATTTCCAACATCTAGTGTTAGGGCATAGGGTTCACACTTTTTTTTTTCATTGCTTTTATTCAAACGACCTTATGAGCAAGCCAGGTGACTCTGGAGAGCCAAAGTCATCATATGACATCTAGCTATACATTTTTCTCATTTATGGGTGAGTGAACGTCTCCATACTTAGTGAGACCTGTACATACATTATTGTGAGAATGTACTCGAGCTACTCAATATTAGAAGTGAAACCTTTTGCCCTAAAGGCAAGGCAATAGTATTTGCTCACGCATGGTGATCACTGGTCACTTCAAAAGCTTAAACTTCTTCATACAGAATTAACCGGAGCAAGCTCAACATCAGGCTGGGCTAGCTTTGATCAAGCTCATGAGCAGCAAGAACATGACTCATTTGCTAAAGATTTTGCTTGAATATATTGTAGGCTTCAAAAGGAAGGGTTGTATCCAAGTGTGTTTAGATTATGCAAATGCAAGGATTACACATACCTAATTCAAACAATGAGTATATATCCAGTTGGTGTAGGACATAACCTGGTTACAGCAAGTGCACCCGGCTCTGTTGTCAATGGTGAAAGTATCTTTGGGGAGCATAGAAATATATGTACTTCTCTGCAAAACTTGTTGGGTTGTGCTTAACTTGTTCTTAGTGCTTCATAGATAAATTCATGTTTGGTATTTACTGGTCTGTTGTATTTTAAGTTCAAGCTGGCATTGCGCTGCTGGTATGTGCATATAGTTCTTCGGTTGCTTGGAAAATTAACCAAAAATACCTTTTGAAGCCATTTAGATTTTAGCATGCAATGGGAATGATAAGAAACTATTTCATGTATCTGTCCCAAAGATTCATGAAACACTGCATTGTATTTCATGAATTTGTCTCAATCTTTCATACAATTATATACAGTAGTTTGTAAATGTTCTTATTGCAAAACAGCTTCTTAAAGTATTGAATTAATGCCTTACCGGGTATATTCTTCTCCTTTTCGTTTAATTAAATCTATGGTCTCTTCCGAAGAGGATCACGTGATTACTCTGAAAACTGAATAGTTAAACTCATCATGTGCAGGGCAGAACACTAAGAACTGACCAAGTAAAACGAATTGGCATCACAGCCATCCATCATTCTGTTCGATGGCTGTCAGCATGGCTACGTGCCATGATCTCACAGTGCCGACGGTGATGACGACACGAATGGACGGTGATGATGAGCAGATCACTGGCCAAACGAGGCACCAAAAAGGCCCCGTTCCTTAAATTACAGGAAAAACTGACACCATGGCTGGCGGCACCGAGCACATCAGTGGCGAGGAAGGCTTTGGAGAGCAAAAGAAAAGAAAAGAAAAAATAAACAAGAGAGATACTGTAAAGAAGCATCTATTGGTCTCAGCATGTGAACAGCTGCACTGGTGCAATTGCAAGATGTGAATTTAAGATTGGTCCAAAGTGTGTCCTCTCTCTCTCTCTCTCTCTTCTTCCCAGTATTGCCACTGGACAGTCTGCATTGGCCTCTGTGAACATGTGGTGCATTAGAGCTTAGTCCTTGGAGTCAGAACCATATGATATTGATGTGACTAAAAACTGTTTGAGCATTTTCAATATATATATATATATATATAGAGAGAGAGAGAGAGAGAGAGAGAGAGAGAGAGATACAGTATTTGCCGATTTCACTATTCTAACTATTCTAAATGAATCCCAGGTTGCATGCCCCAGGAAGATGCTCTCTGTTTTGACTGGATTGAATCCTGCTCTTAGTTTGACCAACCATGTGAAAATCAGACTCTGGAGGTCTGAAAGAATGATTCCCTGCAAGAGTAAATATTTTATCATGTGATTGGAAGATGAGACCGTTGATTACATTCAAAATGGTGCCGATAGGTAATGCTTCAATGAAGAACATTGATCTAACACCCTCATGGCCTCAGACTATAAAAACACTTAGTAGTGTGAATCTTTCTGGGGCCGAACGTCGGGCCTGACCAAATTAAAAGAGGTCAGGACCGCCACATTACACATACCTAGAGACGCACACATATACAATCTTTTCCCTTATCATTGCCTCAGTTACCAAGGTGCCTCATGGTGTCACGTTCCTCAAGGTGGTGGTCATGGCCACTGGGGCCGCTCCGCTTCGATCATTATAGTTTCTCTCATCTGCAATGCTTTGGAAGCCAGTGCTCTGTCATAAAATGATAAGACGGCTCCCTTCTTTTTAATGTCTTCTCGGGCTCGCCTTGTATAATGAATCTGGCCTCATACTGCTGAGGGTTCGACTTGACGCGTCCAGTAGAAAAGAACCAACAGTTTTTCCCTTTCATGAGAGTTCTTTTTTGGAGAGAATCAGATCAGCTTTATCCTATTGGGGGAGGCGGTAAAGCCTGGCTCGGTTACCTCTCTCATACAACTTTCTCTGGCCTGTGTAAACAACTCTACCTCTTTGTTTGAGGGCCATTGCAATTTTGACACAATGACACTTATCTCTTTGTAGGCATAAGTTACTTATTTAAACAAAATATTTGTAATGTTGCAAGGATTCGATCCACTTTTGCATCATGTTCAAGAGTCCAATCTACTTTTAATAGCATCTGTTTCAGTTCAAAAAAGGGTTAAGAACTAGAACAATTTATGATCCTGCCTCCGAATACGAAGATTCCACACAATCTTAGATACATGACTAAACTTTTGGACAGAATTATATATATCTCCTTTAAAACACAAGCACCTCTCGCGTGTAGGGACATAGGTCCGATTGTTGAACAAACTTTGATACCACTGTAATGGCTCAACCCACTTCTATATCCAGCTCGAGCTATTTAGTTTAGTAAATCTCAGCCCACCGCCTGAAATACAAAAGTCCATAGGTGAAGGAAAAGAGGAGATACTTACTTAGGATTTGCATTTCCACAAATTAGGGTCTCAAATTCTTTTAATTGGATTCTAAAACCCAAAAATCTATATCTTTGGACCTGTGTATTCAATTTATCGGATATTCACATACTCATATTCAAGTACAAATGAACAAAAGTTTATACCATATCAAATCTTATCTCTAAATTCAAAATTCTAATTCATTCCAAATCTGACCCTTATTTTCACACCCAACCCTGAATCTGACTTTTAAACACATAACCAAATCTGGACTACGGTGTGATATGTTAATAACATTTGACCTTTTAAAACGTGTGAACATAGAATATAGGATATCTATTTGGAACTCAGTCCAAATCAAAATTTGAATTTAATTTGGATATTTATTTAAATCTATATCCTAGTCTGAATCCAATTCTATGTTATTTCCTTAAATATGAAACTGATCTATTTTTTAATTGAGTGTTCTCTCTCTCTCTCTCTCTCTCTCTCTAATATGCATGCCTTCCTAAAAGCTGTTGGGATGAATATCCAATGAAAATTGGATCAATTGACATCCATAATTTCAAGCTTTTAAAAAAATTTTGTGCTTATAAAATGTGCGGTCTACTAAAAAGCTAAGAAAGCAGATGGCACACTTTATTTTGACTCATCTAGCATTATTAGCACACCAATGGTTACAAAAGCTAGGCGTTTATCCCAACCTTAGTGTAACTATATCGAATAGAAGCAACTGGACCTCAACTTCTATGTAATTTTACCTTCAAAGTACACCTATCCAATGGACATGGGCGTGACTGATTTTGTACGTTACCAAATACATATATATATATTTTGAAATCTGCCGGCTACTCGCAGTTGCCAGATATTTTTTTTTTCGTTTTTATTTTCTATCGTCAACCTGTCATATAAACTGCGTCGGCCACGGGTTTTTAAGACATTTAACAACGAATTTTCATGTTCTTAGAGATGAAAAATAAAAATATTCATTCAGCATTAAAAATAGCCAGCAGATTTCAATATATATACATATATATAATTATGGTACTCAACCAGATTATGTTTCTTCTATGTTGTTGGCTCAGCGGCAACAGCAAAGGTAAGCACTTAATGTTACAGTCATTCGTGAAAGGTGGTTCTGAACCAAGAATTTCAAAAAGTCCCCTTTTCTAACTTGGCTAAGCCGTGACAGCAAAGATTACATTTATTACTTTTCTAATGGCGTTTCATCATGTGTGATGTAATATCAACAGCATGACCTGCATTTTCTTCATTCCTAAATAAAGCACTCAACAAGTGACAAGATCAAAGGTAACGTTTACTTGATCAGCCGGTTGAGTTCGACTTTCTGCGTTTTGCAGGTTAAGAAAACTGGTTTAGATCATTGTTTTATATATATATATATATATATGTATATATATACAAGGATTCAAATATGTTATATATATATACAAGAAAAAGGTTTATGTTTTATATATATATATATACAAGGATTCAAATATTTTACATACCAGATATTGCCAGACGGCTGAAAATGAAATATTCATCGTTGGAACAATCATAAATAGTTGCGAAAATCATTATGAACCACTGCTGCATTATAAACCACAATGCTCTCATACTAATTGTTTTTAACAATAAATGTTTTAATGATCAATCGGGGGAAAAATGTGAGCTCCTAAATTGAATATGGTGATTCCTTCCCCCAAACTGAAGGAAGAATCTTAGAAGCATGAAGGGCTGCACTTCTATAATTTTAGTGTGCGCTTGGCTTAGATCCTTGGTCAAAGTCAAATGTGAGAACTGCCAATGTTACTATTTAAATTACGTGTTATGTGTGAATGGTTAAGTATGCAAAGCAATGTGTTGGCCAAATCTTACTACTTGCACAATAAACTATGACGTGAAAAGAAAGGAACCAAAAAGAACATCAAAGATTCAGTTAATTATAATGGGGTGCATTGGTTACACATGCATGTCTGTGGAAGTGCAGAAGTTATGAAAAAACAAATCGAAGCTCGGGCCTCTCTAAAGTTTGACAAAAAAAACTATTTCTTTGTGATTTTTAGTTAGCGAGCAAAGTGAAATTTTGGTAAGAAGCAGAGCTGACAAACGAAGAACATTAGTCAACATTATGATCTATCGCTAAACAGTATTTTCATCATTTTACTCAGGTTTTTTTTTCAAGAAATTGACTTTAATCCTTTGGTTAATAGGCTTCAGGTATAGGCAAAAGATATGAACAAAGAAAAGAAATTATTCCCCAAAAAAAGGGGGGGAAAAGTCATGCATGTATCTCTACCGGGCATTATTGTTGGATTTTCGATGTTGAAGATTGGGACTCTAAAACAAACGGCCAAGGTCACGCAGCTCGGTAATTGCACTAGATAATGTGTGTAAAGCGAGCTTGATTTGCTTATGCAAGTGGGTTGTAAATGGGAGATTCCAATGCATAAGAGATGAGGATGAATTCGGACCCAACAAATCTGATCCCATTTCTTGGATTTCTAGGATCTGCCCATGATGGGTAGGGTCCAGATCCACTTGTTACGTAAGGGGTCATTTGGCAACAATAACAATATATAATCATTTCATGTATCTATCCCAGATACTAAGGTGAATTCATGGAACATTGTGTTACTGTAAATCTGCCCTAATATTTGGGTTAGATACACGAAACAGTAACATATTGTTACTATAGTAAAACGGATCTTAAGGTTACATAAAATGACACATTTGTTCTCAAAATGGAGGTTTTCATTCTGACTTCCAAGCAGATAAAAACCTGAGATACATGAGGAGGCAAAAGATCCTCTCTTTTTTTCTTCCTTCTTAAGGTCCAAGGTTGTTTCGGGACTTGAGTGGGAACAATACATCAATCAACAAGAGCGTTGTGCATCAAATGTTTGAACGAAAATTGAAAGGAATGAAAAAGGAGAGAATGTATCCTAGGAAAGAGACCTCTTGTTTTCAAATTTTTGATACCAGCTTAATCGCCAAATCCGTTCATTCACTGGTTGCCCTGTCTTGATAAGAAGAGTCCTTGTGAGCTGCGGAAACTGAAGCACAGGAAGAAGGACGAAGGACCTTCTACAGTTGTCTTCGCGTTGTTGATGTGAACATTGAGCTCATGCATGGTAGACGGTATGAGACTACTGCCTTATTGCATTGAAAGAAGCAAAGTCGAATGCAATTTGGAACTTGAACCTGTATTATTTATTATTGTATCAGGAAGATGCCAAATACGCATCAGGCGTATTAACGTATTTTTTCATACCTTCTTTTGGAAAACAATTGGGAGCTAATTTAAATTAATTACAGTTCACAAAGATAGATCCTTCGACATTCAAATCAACTTATATTGCTTTAGTTGCCTATTAATACACAACAATATCGATAGCTAACATTTGAAAGAGTAACAGGATCATGATCGGTTATATTTTTGTTTTGAAAACGGCCGTTTACCTCTATGGCCGAATGTTTTTTATTTTGTGTCATTAAAAACAGTCACCAAAAAAAACATTCAATTGCTAAAATCCATGACAAAGTAAGTGTCATTAAATGGCAAAGTCGGATGCTTGCGATGCTTATTTCAGCCATTTTTAGGGTATCATTTTAGCTGGCTGAGAAATTTACGATGTTTGCTTATCAAATTGTTTACAAAATACTTTTGATACTACATTAGTTAGCTTTTTCACCTCTAAATAATACTATATAAAACTCAAAACTGTAATAACATTTACAGTTTACATAGTAGATCGCTGTGTATAGTCTTGTGTTACATTTTGCAGGGAATCGAACTCCTATTTTCCACTTACAACAAGAAAGTTGCTACAGCTGGTGGTACCTCTTTTATTACAAGCCCATCAACTTATAAATTCAAATAAATCATGTAAAGTGAAAACAACCCAGTATATACGCTATGAACATTCACTTAATATATAGTATTTAATTATTTTAAGAACTGTGACATCATTTAAACTAAAGATAAATTAACATCCAGACCATCAAATATTGATAGTATGTATAAAACCAAATCCAGGCACTAGCCATCGATGACTAGCAATTCGCTTTATACATAAAAAGCAAATTTCCGTGGACCAAATTAAGAAAAAATAGCAGTATATATAACTAAATTAGTAACGAGAAAATTACTGCATACAAGAACGAATTACATTCTCCTAGAAACACCGACCAATACTCTTTATCTAATTTATCATAGTAAGCGTCGAGGTACCTCTGCCAAGAAAACTACATTATCATTAGTTTTTTACTCAAATATTTAGTTTTAAACATTTCAAGTTGTGATTGTATTGGTTCTCCGCATTAAGAAACTTAGACGGGTGATGATGTTTTAAGTTCTTCTCCCCTATCACTGGAGTCCAGAACAGTGGTTTTAAGTTTGGATGGGGGGAGGTCTGACCTTAAATCCATAGATTTGAGATCTTAAGATCTCAAATCACCGGGAATCAGAGATTTGCAGTGAAACAAACACAACCTTAAAAAAGGAGAGAGAGAGAGAGAAAAAAAAAAAGAGAGAAGGAAACTGAGTTTCCCTTATGTTGCATTTATATTTAAGGCTGCCTAAAGATTTTAAGTCCACGCTACTTATTAAAAACCATGGATTTGAGGTAGGACGGATGGGAGTCTGGACTTAAATTGATCGATATAAGATCATAGGGATCTCAAATCACCTCAGATGGATGGGAGTTTGGACTTAAATTGATCGATATAAGATCATAGGGATCTCAAATCACCTCAGATCTGAGATCTGAGGTGAAACAAATAGAACCTAAAAGAAACCTCATGTCTCATCATAAAAGTATTTTGGACTCTTGAAAAATAGCCTAAGTTCTATATTTACAATTCAGTCTTCATCATCTGATCCTTTTGTAATGGATATTCTAAGATGACTGAAAAAAAAAATGATGCATAAGGGCCCAATGATATATATAATCGTAGTTTTGGAAATTTGACCACGCTGAGATGATGAATAAATATCGCTTTTTTAGTTGGAAAGCACTTTTGGATCACCCAATCGCAAGATAAAGATATGCATTCGAAAGAGTTCTAGTTATTCCAACTTGTTATTTTCTGAGTATTAAAATTTTTGTTACCTCCTCCAGAACCATCGTTACGTCAAGCCTTAGCCGGAAGAGAAAAAGACATATCTATTAATCAGTTCGTTGATATAACGCATAGTAAGGAAAGCGCAATCTCCCCGCAGATCCTTTATTGGAACAAAGGCGCAACCTTACTTAGTATAGGGAAAAACCGATAACTCATAATTGAAGAAAACGAACTCACACATTAAATAGTCTATAGAAACGTATTGAAGTGAAATACACCTAGTTATTATATGTGATCTAATGATATGTTAGAATGGACAGAAAGGAAGGGAAAAAAATGGATGACAAGAAAAGGGAATGAAGAGGAAACAGAGAGAAAGTGAAGCAGAAGGAAATGATAGCACGCATCTTTTCTTTCTGTGTAGGTCCTTCTAACTTTGGAGGCATTAGATTTTGCATTGATTTTTCCTTTTCTTTTCCCTTCCCTTATTTTCTTTTCCAACAAGTTTGTTTTGTTCTCATTCCTTTTTAATTAGTCAACTAAACACAAGAATGACTGTGAGATATGAGATAAGGGTTCATGACTGCCTGGCATGCACTGTCGGTATTATCGACTTCTTTTGGCAATTTTTTTTTTTTTCAAATTTATATGTTTGAAAGGACAAAAAAAAAGCTGGGTGAAGATTTGATGTTATGTAACCTTACTTTCCAAAAATTGAAGTGATTTGATGCATCAAGGGATTTCGACACATTGGCTTAGGCCCGTGGCCGGTAAGCAGCCAGTTGTTGGTTCTAGAGACAATGGGCATCAACTCTATGTGTTAATCAGGGAAAGGGTACCGTTCACTACAAAAAAAGGGACGGATTCACTAATGCCTGCACTGGATGTAGGTAATAATCCTATTTAGCCACGCGCTATAGTGCGTTGGTGATGATTTCAACACCAACGCACAACGATAGAATGCCAGTGATGGTTTTTACCGACATTTTCTTCACCAACAATCCAGACACACGCCGGAAAAACCTTCACCAACGCGGGATGATGCTTTGCGGACATCTTCTAGCCGTCAGTGATTCCTCTGTTTTTTGTAGTGACTCTGCTATTTAGTGTGTATTTTAGAGGTTCTATTGGCTCAAGAAGGAGAAACTTCAGCTCTCGACTGGATGGTGTGATGAAATATTTCATTCTACTCCCATTTTGTAATGCCATTTTCAGTGATATTTTTTGCATGTACAATTATAAATTGTGCATATACCTTGCTCCATTAATAAAAAAATTCACTAGTATAATGTGCTTTAACAAGGATCACCTAAGTGCGCATAAATCACAAAGTACAGTTTTGCATGTTCATCTGATTTAATTTAATGATATTTTTTGCATGTACAATTACAAATTGTGCATCTGTTCATCTGATTTAATTTAAAGAACTGCCAAACTGTACTTTATGATTTATGCGCACTAAGGTGATCCTTGTTAAAGCACATTATACTAGTGAATTTTTTTTATTAATGGAGCAAGGTATATGTTCGACCCTCGAACACACATCCCTGTAAGTGCAACATGTATTTATTGCTCTCGCTTTAAGATTAAAGGCCCTAAACTTAGCACAAATTCATTGTGTACAGGCTCTTGTGCATGTCAAGTACCCCCAAAAGTGGCCAAAGTACACTTGTTTTTTCTTAAAAGGCTGTGCACTGTGCATGGGGAACCAGCTCTCCCAATGAAAATAGGTGAGCTTCACAAGGGGTCTGTTTAATGCTGTTTCTGGTTGAGAAAATGAAAATCTGCCGTTAAAAAATAATCACAATTTATTTAGAATAAAATAGGAATCCAATCGAACGTCATTTCTTAAATCCGATCTAATACAATTTCCTAATTTCATGTTTATTTCTTTTCCGTATCTCTTCTTCTGGAAACAGTTTAGTCTTATATACAATCCAAACTAAACCAATCCATTGACATCCCTAGATTGAATTCATATTCAGGCATTGTTTTCTTCGGAAAATAAATTCAACAAATTTCACAAAAGGTCAGCAAACAGGAAATGAAAAAGAACGTGAACTGACAGTGCCTTCAAAGCCAAGCAACAGGACCCAGCTGCAGCTAACAATCGAGAATCAAAGTCTTTTCTTACAAGAAAGAAAGAAGTTCTAAAACTTCCTTATTAGGATTAAAGCCACTTCAAACAAAACCAAGCCCGTAACTTGCCAGGGTATTCCACCCCATCCCTCCATAGCAAACATTTCATTAGCAATTCAAATTTTACTATCATAAAATCTGGCGTTATATGCAAGCGGATCAAATTTCAATGGGTTGAAATCGAATGTCAAACTCGAGTTGAATCCAGTTATGAAACTACACACCTATTTTCAGGGATAGGAGTATTGAATTAAAGTTTTTAAATTTTGACATGAGCCGAAAATATCATTTTTCAAAATTTGTATATAAGACAAGTAAAATTTTTTGAAATTTACACATAAATTAAAGAAAAATATTTTGAGGTGGGGCTAGAACCCCCTTCGGCTCCGCTTCTTCTTAATTTGCACACAATTGATAAGTGGGTCATGATCTTTTCTAATTATACGCCAACTGGAAAGTTCAAAATAAAATCCAAGAAGATATACTCATCTAATCAAAGAATCAGCGGTGGGTTTTGAGTCAACTGTCGAGCAATCACATGGGCCACCACTCATGAAGTTGGATTAGCACTCCCACTTGTCGCCCAAAGATAACTCTAAATGTCGCTGTTACAAGTGTTGCGTGCAAGGAACAAATGTAGGCCCATGTGGTGGACAACTTCCCGCTCCCCTTTATGCTTCAATCATTCTATTCTCTTCCTCCTTTTTTACCTCCACCAACTTATCTTTTTATTTTATATCCATGTAATTTTTTTTTTCATTTTTATTTTACCCATTCAGCAATGGACCTTAGTAAACTGGTTTCATTTCCTCTCTCTCTCTCTCTCTCTCTCTCTCTCTCTCTCTCTCTATATATATATATATATATATATATATATATCTATATATATATATATATATATAAAATTGAAAAGTCCAATATATATTTCAAAAAAGAAAAAAATGAACGACTTTCTGTAATGAAACCCCTTGTCTCTTCTGAGAAGTATTCCTCGATGCAATGCTGTTGGGAGATGGTCTCCCTATCATCAATAAAAGAGAGTTAGAAAATTGCTTTAAGGAGTATTTCAAAAAACTAGTCTTCCATGCCTTGATTTTTACCGTTTAATCCCATCAGAATCCGTGACCAAGTTTTAAAACTTTGTCGCTGAAAAACAGTCACTGAGTTGGTACTAGATACAATTTATGATACAATTTCAAAAAACTCTCTCTCTCACTCACTCTCTCTCTCTCTCTCTCTCTCTCTCTATATATATATATATATATATATATATATATATATATATATATATATATATATATATATATATATATATTTGGAAGAGAGCATTACCGCCGTTGTTGGACATCGGTCCCCAGAATGCAAACCTTGTAGATCAGATCTCGTTGGTAATCAGATTTGGGCAAGGACGCAAATAAACAAAAAGGGAAAAAGGTAAAAATTATTATTTTTTTTTTCTGTTAAGTTTATTTTTCAGGCTATTAGTTAGATATATTTATACAGTGGTCAGATAATTAAAATATTTGAACGATGAACACAAATTTATGCAAGTGTACATGGAGAAAATCTGTAGCAAATTGATGTGCATGCTTAAGTCTATGTCCAAAAGACGGCTGTAAATATCTTTGTCCACATGAGTCCATATTTTGGCTAACCTACAAAAAGAATATCATTCGCACACATGCCCATACATTAAAGATATATGAATGAATCGGATTTAAGTCTGCGCCAACTGCCATCTCAGGATCAGAACCAGATGTGAAACATAAATATGCAAGATAAATACTGATCATGAATGTCCATTGATTTCAGACACCAGTCAGATTCAGTAACAAGATCCTGTATTGATTTCAAATCCAAATACTTATTGGGTCAACCGGGTTGAATTAAAACTGTATATCAATATTTCTCTCTCTCTCTAGGTGCCATATTTCCTGTGTGAAGTGGGGAGAAGAAATTAACTTTTCCAGTCAAACTAAATTAGATGAAACGCTTTTCCTTTCTGGAGAAAGGCTGCATCCATATATATTTATGTGTGTTATTAAATAATCCAATTACAACGCATAGATGGCTGGCAGTTTGAATCAATTTCAAAAATCAAAGGTTCACAACTTTCAACAATTTCAACTCCACAAATTTTTTTAAACGAAAGAAACGGTCCTAAGTACATACAGAATCAAATGGACAACTGTCTGCACCAACTTTTCGTTCACGAGAGAAAAGAGAGAAGAAGATTCTGCCAAACTGTAACAATCAATCAATTTGATCATCACAAGCTAGATTTACAAACTAAGTTTCCAAGGCACAAAATCAAATACACATGTAGATACAACCTCCATAGTTGAAGAAGAAGAAGAAGAAGAAGGGAGAGGACAGAGTACTAAAAAGCACCCAGAGAAACAAAACCTTGAAAGAATGATAAATAAGTCTATATGAGATGGGTACGATATGAAGAACAAAGCCAGCAACTACAAGGTGATAACATAATCACAGACAGAACAGAAGTATTTGCAGTTATCTTACAGAAGGCCATAAAGTTGAAGCCATCCCTTCCACGCCAAAACGACAGAAACAAAGAGAGGGGTACCGTTTCAGCAAATCTTGCTTCTTCCCTCATGCCTTGGCCGCCTCCTCCGGTTGCTTCTCCACCACCGGAGCCGGCTCGGCAGGCGTTTCCTCCTTCTTCTCCACCGCTATCTCTTCTTTCTTCTCCTCCACAACCACCACAGTGGCGGCTTCTGATTCAGTAACTACGAGTTTTTCAGCCTCCACTGCGACAACAGTTGCCGATTCTGATTCTGCAGGTGCGGGCGGAGGTGGGGTCTCTACTTCCACCTCTTTGGCCGTTTCCTTTGGTTTTTCTTCAACAGGTATGATTGTAGACACCTTCTCGAAGACGTAGAAGACAGTGGTGGAGACAAGAACCGGTCCATACTTTGTTGAAGACTCTGCTGCGTGCTTTGCTCCAGGAAATTCTGATACAGACGATGTGGATCGTTTATTACAATTTTCATGACTCTAGTACCTTCTTATTTATTGATAATCGATGTTATGTATTTGTTATCATGATCATAGGCATGATATGACCATGGAAAATATTATCTTTGTAGGTTCAGAAAAAAAAAAATTGGTGTTTTGATCATGAGGATAACAATCAGACAGTGGATTAGGATGATGGTGGTCATCGTGAGGTCACTGATAGAGACTTAGAGTTGCTGTCATGGCTTTTAGAAGTCTGATGACCATGATAATGATGATGATGTTATAGGATGGCTCTTAATGAAAACGATGAAATGACGATGACCATGATATATTGATGATGTAACTGATTGATTATCATTGAAAATATGAACCTCATACGACTTCAAACTTCGAAGTACAATTTTCTCTCTCTCCTGTAATTACGTACTTGGTTTTGGCACCTCCATTGGCGGTATTGTAGCGAGAATATAAATCAATATTGGTAATTTAAGTAGGCGGTATATATATATATATATATATATATATATATATATATATATATATGAAAATACATACCAATCTTTGCTAACTCATCAAGGAACTTTTGAACTAACGCAGAGTGCTTCTTTAGCCCTGAAGATTTCCGCTCCTTCACAACTGTCTGCAGGATTTCATCAGGATTAAGTTCTTATGCGATTTGGAAAAGCAAGTAAATGAAAAAAAAAGGAACAGATCACAATCAAAGATGAAGGACAGCTAATTTTTTTCTCACTACAGTCGAGGAAACATTCTCCTTCTTGAACAAGGATTTTCGATTACCTTAATCTCAATTCCTGAAGCTTCATATATTTCGACGATCTTTGGTGTCAGGTCACCCTTCTTCTCTTCAAACTCCTTGTTGATTTCCTCCTATAACCACCACAGAAAAGAAATCAAATGGGTGAGAACATAGGAAAATAAAATGAACAACAGATGCCTCTTTAACTCCATAAGAATACTTTAAATTTTTAATTATGGTTTTGCTTGCTCTTCTCTTTTCTTACGTTCTTCGCCTTCTAAGAAAGCAATATTTATTTTCAGATCAGTCTAGAATATTTAATTTTCTACATGGTTATAACAATATACTGAAGCTCTTTATTGTGCAATCATACCCCTCAGAAACATCTGTCATGTGCTTCTGTCTGTTCAGAAAAAAGTACTATAGTAATCAATTTTTCATGCTTAGAGAAACAGGACACGAAAGAGAGAGAGAGAGAGAGAGAGTTTATGGTAAACAGAACAAGAAGAATGAAGAAAAGAGATTGAGGAGCAGATGAAGAGGAAAAGAAGAGGAAGGAAAAGATCACCTTTAAGTCTTCAAAGGCCTTGTTTGCCTCAGCAGCACCCTTTTTCTTGCTGTTGGGCTTATCAAAGAACTTCTTCACTGTGGGGAGGACCTTTTCCATCCAGTAACTCATCTTTCCTTCCTTTTCTCACCTCTTCAACCCCAAAATCAGAAATTGAGAAGCGCTCGTGGGATTCTTTTTCCTGCGAAGGGAAACCAGACCAAAAGATCTAAAAAAGCAAAGGGAAAAATATATATGAACAATCAGAATTTGATCGAAAGGTTACTGATGATAGAAGTAGAACAAACAATTTAAAGACCAAACACTTTTGTTAATAATAATGATCATAACAATATTCAGACCTCTAGAGAGAGAGCGAGATTTGAAGGAGAAGGTGTTGTCTGCCTCCTCTGCTGTTAGCCAACTGTCTTTCAAGTCCTTGGGGGCAGATATTATAGATTGTGAAGCTTACTAAATAGCCCTGATTCTCCCAAAAAACCACAGGAATGGCCATCCACATCCCTTGCTGGCACAAGCTGTTCATCTTTCTCCCAGCTAAGAGCAATTAGGTCCACCTTGACCATGTCCTTCGCCAAAAGACCAAAATGCCCCTGACATGAGATTTCATTTTTTCTTCCATAAAAGTCTCTCATGACCTTCTCTAGGAAAAGCAATTTCTTACTGAATATTTCCTTGTCATACTACAAGTAAGACTTTAGCATTGAAATGGTCAAGAAAATGAAAAGTTTGGTTTCTATAACGGCTCCATAATGTTAAAATGATCACTAGCGGCCTCAAAAGTGTTGGTGTATGGAACTTGATTCATACTGGACACTCATATGCAATACCGCGGATCCAAATGCGGGTTTGCCCTAATCCTTATGTTGTGAGGGGGCCGCCGTTTCACTTTCGTCTTCTCTTTGAGTGTGCATGGGTTCATCTCAGAGTGAATAGTAGAATATCTGTGCGACCGTGGACGTAGGAGATTATTGCTCCGAACCATGTAAATCTTTGTCTTCTTCCTTGTTACTTCTAACCCCCTCTTGAGAGTGCGAAAGGAGAGTTTTGTATGTTGTTCCTAACAAAAAGCACATTGGAGCCAATGTTTCTTGAATCAAATAATTTTCATTTTAATTGAATTTTGAATTGAATTCATATTAAGTTACATTGGATATAATCTAAAATGCAATTTAAAAGTTTCATGTTTTGCTTAGTGTAAGTGGGTTCTTGGGAGATTCTTTGGACAAACTCAGAAGAAAAATGCCTTACCATCCGAAGTTTGAATTCCAGGGGTTTTCAAGATTTCTTCCTTTCGTGTTATACACAAAAAGACGACAATTTTGACCCATCTCTATCTCCTCTTATATTAAATTTTTGTTCTTTGTAATTTTGAATGCTGTGCTCATGAAAGTTAGGGTCCGGTTTCGGTGTATACCTTACCTTTATAGAGCTGTTCAACATTTTCAGCTGATGTTGTTTTTCAGCAAAACCCGCCATCCGAATATGCTAATGGTGTGCAATAGTAGAATATAAATTAATGATCACAAAAATCGAATTGAATGCTATAAAAAGAATTAATTTGGTGGCTTAGATTTATTGACACATTAAATTCAATCTAAACAAGATTTTTTCACATTCAATATAATAGTTTCAGATATTCTCCATACATTTTGCATGGTTGAATTCCAAAGAAACGTCCCAAATAACTTATTGTGTCTCCAATATATATATATATATATATATATATATATATATATATATATATATATATATATATATATATATATATATATATATATATATATATATATAGAGAGAGAGAGAGAGAGAGAGAGAGAGATCATATGGTTGTTGGAAGATAAAGTATTTAGAAATTATTGTTAGTAACAACAGTTTATGGTGTTTTTAATGACCATTTATGGTACTTTTAATGAAAGACATTTAATATTTAACATCTGGCAACCTGGTAATTCAATTTTGTGTCTCTTTCTCTCTCTTGTTATATATAGGAAAACAGGTAGCTAGCAAATCCTCATATAGACTTCATGGATATCATTTGGTCATTGATTACAAGGTAATCAAAAGCAGAATTGCAAATATAGAATAGTTCAAGATACCTTTTAAAGGAGGAGAGAGAAAAAATAAAATAAATGAGTTTCATCAAACAAATTCCCTTATCCCGAAAATATTTCAAACCCTTGAAAAAATATTTTGACTTGTATGTTTGTACCTTACATTTTATCTAATCTTTAGGGTACTAGAAAGTTGAAATTTCTGATACATATAAGGTTGAGTACTGATTCAAATGTAGTTGGCTCATTTTCTTGTCCTACAAGATAAGAATTAGTTCACCTAACCAAAGTTGCGGCTCTTTATTTTCTTTCCCCAAAGAAAAATAAAAAGAAAAGCTGGGGCCGCTGAACGTCATTCCCGACGAGAGCAGGGTTATTTTGGGCACACACAAAGGGGAGGGCACCGACGTAATTGATTGGATGAAATAGGGGCAAAGAGAGGGAGGCCGCCTGTCAAAATGGTGGCAGCTGTGTCTAGCCTTATTGAGGGTGGCTCGCTCGTTGCGGGACCCACCCTGTGATGACAGGATGGCCACGTCGACGGGCCCCACCTCCTTCTTCCCCTCCCTCCACTTCCTCTCACATGGCTTCGCTGGCCGCTGGGCAGAAGACGTACCCTCCCCACCCCCACCTCCAAATCCTCCCCCGTTAACAGAATTATTACCAAATGCCATCCACCCTGTACTACTGCCTGCTCCATTCGCCCTGTAAAACAAAGAATAATATAATAATATCACACCAAATTTACTTGTCTCAAGCGTGTCGGCCATTTTTTTCCCCTTACTTACCAGGGCAGACATGCGAAGTAATTAATTTCAAGCCTTTCGAAAATTTTGATTTAAATTAATAGTAAAATAAATGAGGGGCACAATATACAAATAAGTGAATAACGAGGGGCATGCATATATAAATAAACCAATTTAATCAGAGGATCTAAAATGTCAATAACTAACATTTGTGAAATTGTGAAACTGTGTGGGCAGTTGCCTACACAAGCCTAAATTTGAATCAGTATGTTTAAAGGTTCAAAGCTGTTTGCATGCATGGGAGTTCAAAAGATTGGTCTTCAACAAGTCACACTAATCTATATTGATCTTATTCAGATTTAAGAAATGACATCTGATTGGATTAGTTTTTAATATCTCATTGGATTAGTTTTTAATATCATATATTCTTATTCAACAAGTATACATAATGTCTCATTGGATTAGTTTTTAATATCATATATTCAATGCTCACATTTTGAAAAGCGTCCAGGTTCAGTTCAAACTTCATATTTATATACAAATATAAATTTTTTTATATTCAAATATATGAATATTCAAAAAAGCAGATCCAATCAAGGGTATATTTAACCTTTACAAATTGTAGGAAGGTTGAGGCTATGAAACAATGTGTTCAAACTTGATTTAAGGGCTTCAGCTTGTTGCCTTTGTTCGCTTGCTTGACACACCACGTTTCCAAAAAAATGAAGACACAGATCCAAATCCTGTAGTTTTTGGCATTTGGTACAACTTATGAGGAAATGGACAGCTTGTTTGGAATAGCACGGCTTTGACCAAGCTCAATCGGTGACATAGAAATCTACTTCTTGGAGAAAGACCAAATCAAGCCTACATTGTTATTGTTATGATTGAAATCAAGCCAATTGCGGACCAAGAAATTTCTGGTTGCGGCTGACACAAGTGTCTCAAACTTGGGAGTCACCAATATATAATAAACTGAATTATATTAAAAAACAAGTATGTAAAAGGAAATTATTTGAGTTTGCATAGGCAACTTTCCGCACAAACCCAGATCAACTCCCCTCACGGTCAAAGGTGCTGAGCTCGGTCCATATTTTAGCTAGGTTTAAGTTGTGCAATTATTGGTAAGCCTGGGCATCGGGCTAACCCTGCCCAATAAGGAGTCGGGTTTGGTCGACCCGACACCCAAAACTTGGGCCTGACCCAATACCCGAAACTTGTGCTTGGGCCCGGACCGACCTGACACCCGAAACTTGGATCCAGGCCCGGCCTGAACACTTAAAACTCAAGCCGGAGCTTGGCTCGATTAAATTAAAAAATATATATTTTAAATATAAAATAAAATATAAATATAATTAATCATAATAAAATATTATAATTATGTACAAAAATTAATAAACTATATATTACAAAAATCTTAGAATCGAGCCCACTGGAAAGGCCCTGTGTTTTTCTTTTCGGGCCCGAGCCCGAGTTGGACCCAACCTAATGCCCATCCTCAGTTATTGGGGGTGAGCCCGGGCGACTCCGGTTATTAATTTTAGTTCATTTCCAACTTGGTTCGAGGCGCAATACTTGAGTTAAGTAGGGTTCATATGGTTTATGTGGGCCTTTTTAGGCAGAGACATTCATTGGGTACAACTTCAAGGCAACTTAAAAAAAGAAAGTAAAGGCGCACCTGTGATGCACATCTTGGCCACTAAAATATGTCCAATAATTTGGATTGGCCAGTAATTTATTTTTTGCGTTCATGGCAAGCTAACGAGGTACGTCAATTACGGGTTGAAAATCTACCAAAAAATAAGAATCAAACTGAACCGCTGCGACTCAGTGACCTCTTAACACGGTGAATTGTGGTGCCAAAAACTTCACTTCCAATACATGTACAACATTCTTCAACGATAAACAACGAAGTATCCAATTATGTAAAAAGTCAGATATAAAAAAAACCCTAACTCTGCCAATAAGTAAATGAAGACCTGATAAAAAAAACTTAGATAACTCAAATGCTTAAATGAAACAAACAAAAACACAAAACACGAACTATTGAGCAAAACAAAATGACAGGAGATGATTAGCACATATGTTAACACCATTGCAAAAAAAAAAAAAAAAACGCGTTTTATTAAAAAGAAAACACGTATAAAACATGAAAAACAAGTCGGTCGTATAAAACTTGAAAAAAATGTTTTTTTTTTAAAACACCAAAAAATAAAAATGCAAATAAAATGCATATAATATGGGATACGTATACTATACATGTTTTTTTCATTTTTTTTATTAATTTTGAATTCTTTATAATTTTAAGGATACAATTTTGCCATATTATACCCATGAAATTTTTCACCGTATAATGCCCATTTAGGATTGGTGTAATGAGGTTGGTGCAACGGACAGACAAAAGATTGGTAGGTCGCTAGTTTCCGTTTTGAATCTTTCTGCGGGGAACTGAGACACCACAAACAAGCTGAGCCAAACAACAAACAAAAGGTTAAAAAGGCTTTCGGCAATGGTCTCCCCCTTACCCTGAGTAAATATAGATATGCGATGACGAAGAAGACAAATTTTACGGTGGCTGCAGCTTTTATGTGGGGGAGACAGAGAAAAGCAAGGGGCTGAGAGTTGTCGTCTCTGGTAGCGGCAGAGTACCCTGATGAGTTGCAGTCTGAAGGGAAGGCCACTCCTTCTCTCATCAACATCGTGGCGCACTGCTTATCCATGGCGTCCGGCGCCATGAACGGAGATGGTAGGGCCACTCGGCCGCCGTCTTCAGGCCTCTCTTCTGCAATCTATGTCGGTGCGTACATGCACCTACCATGCATCGCATACGATGTTGAAAAGCGTCTCGTATCGGCGGACAAAACGATACGGCACTTTCCGTCGTAAGATTGTTCTTACTTTTTTTTTTTTTTTTTAAATTTCTCGAAATTTTTAAAGATTAAAAAAAGTGAAACAGGTCATGGCAATTTAGGGTTATGTCCAACATGTCTATCAAATTATGCCAAGAAGTAGACATCTTTTGTTTGTCTTCTCGGTCACGTTGGGGTTAGGTATATCAACAGATTGGATTGGAATAAGATGTACTCTTTATTATTATATTTTCTTTTTTTGGATGTTGGCATATTTGGATTCGAGTTCGGATGAAAAAAAAAATTTATATCACATCAGAACCTAAACCTGAATTTACAATCTGTCCGAATCTACAGTTTCTATTTCACATCCACATCCCACTTTTAACTCGAATTCAAACCGCATTCATATGAATCCGATCAGATATTCACTTAAATCCAAATCAAAATCTGATCGAGTATCATTTTCTTAAATCCGAATCCACTTCAGTCTCTTAATAAGATATCAAAATTTGGTGTAGTTCATTTTGATATCTAATCTAAATCGGATGTGTGTGAAAGCTCTTGTTTATACAAAAAAGCTTTTGGTTTCGTTTTGCTCTGCATCTTCCTCAGTTTGGCATTTTATTATTCTTAATGGCTTCTAGAGAAATATCGCTTTGATTTAATCGTTTATATAACCTTTCTTGTTAAGAACTTCATTTTCGGCCGGAATAACTTCAGCTTTCCATTGAATTCATAAGCTGACTCATAGAAGATATTAATCAGAAGAAAACTACCTTCATGCTTTCAAGGCTTTCTTTTTTTTGATAAAGAAATATTTTGAATTTGAAGTTTTAGAAAGCTTCCGAGAAGCCATGAACCTTCTTTTGCCCATGTATTTCGTGGGAAGATAGTAGAAAGGGAACTAGTCAGGATGTTAAGTTGGCATTTCTATCAATATATCATCGCTCACTTAAAATCCTACCTTGGATTCTTACAACAAGTCACTATTCAACCACCAACCAATGATGGCGACGTGAAGAAAATCCTTCCTTCACTTAACCATGAAGATTGGTTTTTAATTGAAAATTTCTAAACCGCCAGCTCCTTCTCTCTCTCTCTCTCTCTCTCTCTCTATATATATATATATATATATATATATATATATATATATATATATATATATATATATATATATATATATATATATATATATATATATTAAAAGTGATTAGATGAGAAGTATGTATTGATTTTTTTTTTTACTTTAATAATGTTTTTTTCAATAGTTTGAAAATAAACACCTTATATAACATCAAAATTTTGATAGCAGAAAAATCAAAACTTTTACAAGCATAATTTGATAGAACATGATTACAAATACATTAAGATGTTCACATTTCGTTTTGAATATTTTTAACACTAATTTCAGACGTTTGGTTTTTCTCGTACCTAAGTATTCTGGTATATATATATATATATATATATATATATATATATATATATATATATATATATATATATATATATATATATATATATATATATATATATATATATCACAATAAATTTGTGGCTAGGCGTCAGTATTAATGAGGGGTTCTCATCATCCTATCTACCAGTTTAAGGGTGCAAATGGGTCGAATCCAGATCCAATAAATACATAGGAGTTACGACTTCCAATTTGGTTTGGATTTGTAAAGTGCTGGAAAAAACTATAAATGTGAAATCATCACCTATCAATTTGTAGTTGGATATGGGTCCCCACCTGTACTTTCTGCCCCATCTAAACCCTGGCGACAGATCTTGCTCTTTTGGATCTCACTAGATTGAGCCTGTCATGCTCCCTCAGATTTGGACTCTTATACAGGATCCGCAATTGCGTTCCGAACCAACATCGGGTCCCACTCACTCCATTTTTTTCAGGTACAACCAGCCTGGATCAGCTAGGAGGTTTTGGGACTATCCAAATCAAAATCAGATCGGGTCCAGACATATTTTGATTCACTTGAACCACTCCTACCATGTCCATATCCATCTGGACCATCTAGCCTTTGGGGCTGTTGGATCTTGAACGATCTCAAAGTAAACTGGATATGCACTTATTACTATCTCACTCGTTCCCCTTCTTCTATGGCAATGCGCAGATCTCGCCTAAAGTACTCATCACTTCATAATCTTCCGTAAGTCTGATACTTCATAAGGATGTGAATGATTCATATATATATATATATATATTAAGTTAAGAAAAATTTGAAAAGAAATGCCTCTCATGTAAAGCAACAAACTTACAGATACAGTTTGGTTTCTATTTTTGCGACTTAATCTCCACAATCTAATTTACTTAAATTCAATGGGTCGTATAATTCTTATCCAATCTAAGTACATAAGGATCTGGTAGCTGTATGTTTTGATCCAAGTCGGAGTCAAATTAAGTAATTGCCAAATAGTTAAATATGTGACAGTAGCTATGTCCGATCAGAATGTAATCCGTTGACATCCTTTTTAATGCATTAGCTTTTAATACCCGCAGAATTTGCACGTCTTTTTCGGCTATCAAAATAACAACAGAGGAGCAGGTTACAACAAGAGCAGCAGCAACCTGACCACGTTTCTTGTACGCTACAAAGTATTTAACAATTAACATAACAATTTCTTACAGTTCCTCTATCTCTCTTTCTCTCTTCTCTCTCTCTCTCTCTCTGCAACAAAGCAAGGTGACGAAATTCTCTCTCTGTAACAAAGCCAGATGGTGAAGTTCATCGGGCAGGTGCTACTGGAGGAAATCCTCGCCAATTATATATATATATATATGTATAATCACAGAGACACTATGTCTCCTTCTTGTGTCATAATTATAGTGGTAACTATGCATACATACAAAAACTTACTGATTTTGGTCACAATCATTTATTAGAACGCATATGAACCGTTTGGTAATGGGAACAAATTGTTACTGTTCATAAATCTATCTCAATCTTTGGGAGAATTTATGAAACCGGTAGCAAACTGTTACTGTTGCCAAACAACCCCATAATCTAGTTCTAAACTTACAATTAAAATTATTCTTATCCTCAATCTTAAAATGTCATTGTGTTTAACATAGTAAAAAACCTGTAAAATGACATTTTTTATTTGCGTTTTTTCACTCAAAAACATTTAAGCATAGAAAATTTGATGCATCTAGATTCCGAAGTCATCAAAAAAACCATAACACAAGTTGGATTTCGTCCACTTAAAAGCCGATGTCTATTAAACCAACATGTGAATCACAACACCACATATTTAAAAAGTTTGTTTTACAAAATCCTGTAGTTTGAAACGAGTAGCTTTGGTTGAAAGGGAGAATTCAAGAGAGGAAGAAGTGGCAGTCAGTTACAAGCAGATCATAGTTCATTTACACCAACAAGGGAACATTCAACGTCATGATTCTCCAGATTTCACGTTTGCTGTCCCCATCTTGAAGAAAACTGTGGGTTGTGATTCAAGCAGCGGGTACCACGTGTTGTGGTTCGAGCGGCGGTGTCAAAATCGGCCGGAAACAAATCAGAAGCAAATCAATTTGATTCATTAGCCAAGATAATTGGTCAAGATTAAAATATTTTCTTGTTCGTGCGTACTTTTATTATTTTTTAGATAATATGTTTTGTCAAATTAGTTGGATCACCGAATCGACTGATTCGGTGAATTGGCAGCCTGGCCATTTTACTTCAAGTTTTAGTTTTTACAATACAGGATCGACCTTGTCCTTAATTTTGAATTTAATGTATATATGCATTGTACTTGGCAAAAGTAAGCACTGATCTAACACGCCAAATAGATATGTATTGAGCATCTTTTTCAGAAAAACAAAAAAATTTTGTCCTAAATACCAGTTTCTAGATTGCAACTTTAGCAAAACAACAAAAGTTTTGTCCTAAACATCAGTTTTCAGATCTTGCACATGAAGGTCGTGTACCTACTAATTTAGAATCTTAGAGGTGTCAATTTTCTATGCGGTAAAAGGAAGACCACCGATGCGCAAGTTGAAATGCGGCAAGAGAAGCAGACCTTGTAAATTGGGAAGGAAAGAGGTTGGGTGAGGCTTTAGCTTTCTACCGAACATCCATAAAAATAATCTTGGTTATAAATTTAATTCCAGTTAGAAGAAAAAGAAGATATGACATTTTAATAATTTAAATTAATTCATTTCAGTTGCTTTCAATTGTCAATGTAGACAAAATAAACGGACAAGATCATTCACGAAGTTAGCACTTAAAGATCCAGCTCCTAGCTAACTGTTTGTAAATAAATAAATAACTATATATATATAATGAAATATGAAATATTTTCTTCTCTTTGGAGCACAAGGCATGAAGGCTTGGACGTGTCTATTGCTAGTTCACATTTTTCACAGCCAGCAATTGATCTTCGTTGAACCTAAATGGTGAGACAAGATGTCCAGAGAATCATGTGACGGGGACTTTGCCCAAACAAACAATCACGCCCTAGCTCTTGCCGAAGAGACTGCTGGAGACCTTTTACATTTGGTGCTCATGCCTTTGGTCCAGCATTTTGATACACGTTTAGCGGTATTAATAGGATCATGAGAAACTGATACAACGATGCTCCCCTGTGTGCTAATACTATGCAAGGAAATAACTATTGAATTTGATCCTGAACTTCATTCTAAACTCTAAATCAACTGATCAGTTACATGAGATCCAATATGCATCGCCCCACCGTAACAATTATTTCAAACATGTAGGGATTCATTGGCCCGATTTGGAGATAAATGTAGGATTTATGAAATCTGACATTCAATCTACAATCAACTACATATATATGCATTTAGCCCCTGGCAGTAGGTTAAGACTGATTAATGAGTAGATCTAATGTCACCCTTAGACTTAGGGATTCATGAGCCCGATTTGGATATGGATCTAGGATTTATGAAATCTTAACATCGAATCTACAATGAAATATAAATCATGGAAATGTCTCTTTAAAGGAACCAAATTTCATTTAATGGTGCATTCCTGTAAAAATATAGGGGAAAATGAGAGCTGGATATTTTTGTATAATTGTTCTATTTCTTTTTCCTTCCCATTTTTTTAGCGCCAGCTTGAGAGATTTCTAGTCATTTATGCTCTTTGCCATTGCATTTTCATGTATGTGTCCATGCATATAAAGGCAGAGAGATGCCATTTTCTTACCAAGCATCATGCCTTAGCTTTTTTGGTTGTATGTAAATTTAAAAATTTAAAATCAGTGACATGCAAAAGGTTGGGTTGAAAAAAGATAAGCACCTTTTTTTCTTTTCACGGGCTTCATATTAGCTGATGCCTTTAGCCTTTAGCATTCCTGTTTTAAAACTTTATGAAGGCCATCTCATCTTAAAGCTACGCTTCTTCCTCAAGGATTGTTAAGTGAAGAACTGAATTCTGGAAATGTTTCCTTCTTTCAATCTTATATTCCAAAATGCACTACATATGTAGTTGTGCTAAGTTGTTGAGTGAATTTTCTGAACGACATATAGTTTACTAGTTCCAGTTGAAGGGAAATGTTTACATTTGCAAGACAGTCAATCAACCCGATCACACACCGTTAACGTGGAGACCACTATAGCAGCTCAATGCATTGGAAAGTGTTAGAAATTAAGGACTAGACATTATGTAAGTATACATACATACATATATACTATATATATATATATATATATTTCATATGCACGGTCAAACATTTAGTTTTATGTATGGTTTGTATATATATATATATATATATATATATATATATATATATATGTATGCATAGGTGTTTATGTAGTTTATTTTATTTTCATGTACCATTTTTTTATTTCTTTTTCTCTTTTTTTTGTTTTTACCTTTTTTATTGTAAAAGAGGAACTAGCTGTTGGACCAGCTTCCAACGACTAGATTTCTAGCCGTTGGAGCTGGCCCAACAGCCAACTCCTCCCTTCTTTCCTCTTTTCTTTGCTCTATAAATAAGAGGCTGCTGTCCCTTGTTTTGGGTAAGGCTTTTAGGCCTCTCTTGTGTATTCTTCTCTTGAAATTAATACATTTGGTATCTTCTTCTCAAGTTTGAGGTTTGACTTTGTATTACCTATTGAAGTTGTTGGGATCTTCAAGAGTGCATCTCTTGAAGCATTTGCATTCTCAAGATCGGACTTGATTTACATGGTATCAGAGCCTCCTCGTTTTGGCTCTTTGTTTTGTTGTCTTTCAAGCTTGAAGTTTCAACTATTATTTTTTCTTTGGAGCTGTGAAGCACTCCAAGCGTTCGACATATTATTGGCTGTGATTAGACACAAGAAGGTGCTGTTATTTTGCCGGCCTCTTTTGGTGATATTTGCGATAGGATAAAGCTTCCTTGGTGGTGAAGATTGTGACAGTTTTTGGCACGTCAAAAGCTTCTATTTTTGTAACTGTTTTTTCATCTTAGCACTACCTCAATGTCTCCCCTACAAGGTACACATTATGGATGAAAGAACTTCTTCTACTCATCTCCTTAAACTTACTTCATCAAATTAAGTTTTTAGGGCAAAAACTATGAAACATTTCATTAAAAGTAAAGGTTTATGAGGACTTGTTGATGAGTCTAAAGGTGAACCTTAATTAGTCTTAACCAAAACCATTGATGGAAAAGCCCAAGAACTAGGTGGAGTTGAAAAAAACATGGTTATGAATGAATATGAAAGAAAATGGGAAGAGTGGAAGATAGGACATCGATTATTACTTGGATTGTTGCTTGTGTTGATACTACAACCATGGGCCAACTAGCAAAACATTTTTGCTTATGAAGCTTGGGAATTCCTCAAAAAAACCCACACTATGAAGGATGTGGCTTACATGTGCAATCTTCAAATGAAGATTACAAGTCTCAACAAGGGGATAAGTCTATTAAGAAATACGTTGGAGAAATGGAACAATTATGAGACGAACTTGCTCTATTTGAACATGAATAGTATGATCCAAGAGACATTGGAGTAAGGAAAAAATAAATCCAAAGGAAAAAATTTTATAAATTCATTCTTGGTCTTAGACCGGAATATGATGGAGTCAAAACTTCCTTGCTCCATAGACGTAAAGTGTCATCTATGAATGAAGCCATAGCAGAACTTCAAATGGAAGAGAATAAACTCAATTTTTCCAAAAATAGAGTGAAAGTGTTCTTTTTACCTCAAGGAAAAGTTCTTTATCTTAGAAAGACACTATATGGCTTGAAACAAGCTCCAAAAGCTTGGTTCCACATGTTTAGCAATGTTCTGTTTAAACAAGGTTTTAAATCGAACAAGGTTTTAAATCATGTTATTCTGATATTGCTATGTTTGTTAAAAATACTGCTATATGTGTAATTGTGTTACTGCTATACGTAGATGATATGATTATTATATGTGATATACCAACGAAATTATGCAGGTAAATGATTTTTTAAAGAATGAATTTGAAATGACTGATTAGGGTAAGCTAACATATTTCCTTGGTATTGAAGTAACTTATAGTAGGAAATGATAGTAGAGATGAAGATTGATGATGGAGAACTTTTAGAAAATCCCACTCCATTTCGTCAATTGGTTGAAGCTCTCACATATTTATCCATCACAATGCCTGACATATCACGTGTTGTACATGTCATAATCCAGTTTCAATAAAGACCCACTTCTGTACACATGGCAGCCACATTGAGGATTGTTCGATATGTCAAACACACTATCACTAAGAGACTTTTTCTATCATCCTCATCAAACTTGAATATGATTGCCTATACTGATGCTGATTGGGGTGGAGATCCTAATAATAGGCAATCCACCACCGGTTTTTGTGTTTTTTTAGGTGATTCTCTTATTTCGTGGAGATGCAAAAAGCAAAATAAAGTCTCTCTATCTTCAACCGAAGCAGAGTATCGTGCCATGACCACCACCACCAAGGAGATTGTATGGTTAAAAAGTTTATTGAAGGACATTAGAATTGACTTAAATAAAGCCACCAAGCTCTACTGCGACAATAAAAGTGTCATATACGTAGCTAGCAATCATACTTTTCATGAAAGGACAAAACATATTGAAATGGATTGTCTATATGTGAGAGAAGAATATTTTAGCCGAACAATCGATATATCATTTGTCCATTCCGAATATCAACTTGGAGATTTCTTCACCAAAACACTTGTTTCAGCACAATTTCAATTTCTTCTTGGCAAACTTTTGGTGATCACACCGTAAGTTTGAGGGGGGGTGTTAGAAATTACGGACTAGACATTATGTAAGTATACATATATATATTTCATATGTACGGTCATACATTTAGTTTTATGTATGATTTGTATATATACATATGTATTTGTATGCATAGGTGTTTATGTAGTTTATTTTATTTTTATGTACCTTTTTTTATTTCTTTTTCTTTTTTTTCTATTTTTACCCTTTTTATTGTAAAAGGGGAATTAGCTGTTGGACCAGCTTCCAACAGCTAGATTTCTAGCCGTTGGAGCTGGCCCAATAGCCAACTCCTCCCTTCTTTCCTTATTTCTTTGCTCTATAAATAAGAGACTGTTGTCCCTTGTTTTGGCTAAGGCTTTTAGGTCTCTCTTGTGTAATCTTCTCTTGAGATTAATATATTTGGTATCTTCTTCTAAAGTTTGAGGTTTTACTTTATATTACCTATTGAAGTTGTTGGGATCTTCAAGAATGTATCTCTTGAAGCATTTGCATTCTCAAGATCGGGACTGATTTACAGAAAGTACTTGAAAATAGTGGAGAATGAATTGGGAGGAAGGCAAGTTGACTAAAGGTTAAGTGGTGTTACTTTCTGTAATGAGTCTTAATATGACATGTTATGATTTTTCTTTTGTTTTTTCATATAGAGGTTGCATTCAGTAGATCTTTGCCAAATTATGTCAAATGAGTGATTGTTGCTTTAATTTTCTTTCAGCAAAGATGAAACAACTTATGAAAGGAGAGACCTGATCTCACACTCACTTTCTCTGTTGTACCTACCATCACATCATCAATAGTGTAAAACTCAAAGGTAAATGCTATTCAAACACTATTGGGCAGACATGATTGTAGGGTCCTACTCTGCAAGAGGTTTATAGTGATGCTTGAATATGTAATAGCTCCTTCACTCTAAGAACTGCTGGTATGTTGATTTCATAGGAAAACCCAAATAGTAAAATATTATTACTTGCAGTTTAACATAAAAAGCACTTGGAACATGAATGTAGATGAATGTGATAAATTGTTCTTAGATGTTTACAAGGAGACATATGAGAAAGTGATGGGTATGTTACTTCTGTATATCTTGCATAGATTTAAAAGTAAGACATGGATGTCATATCATGTGTTTATGTAAAATGTATATTAGTTTTTTCTCCCATATTAACTGCAATACCTTGCATTAGTGATTAAATGAGCCTCTTGCATAACATAAGAATTTCAAATAAGTCTTTGGGTGCAAAAAGAAGTTGAATATGTATCCAAATAATAAAAAGGGGCCAAAGACTATTTGTAATGTCCTCGTTGGTTTCTTTCATGCATGGGAAAGTAATTCTATTGAGCATTGTGAATTTTTTTGTTGAAAAAAATCGACCTTGCTGCCCCTTGAGATGGATAGAGTTACACTATTTGATATCTTTCAACTTTCTTCAATTCTTTAGCTGTTGAAGTAGGTGTAGATATGTTTGTTGCTTATAGAACCTAAAATCTAATGTCTCTCACCCTTCTATTCCCTTTTCTTTGTTCATATCAGATATGTATGGTTGATTTGATTTGCTTTGTAAGTTCTCATGTCCTAATTACCACATAGTTTGCTTTGTTTTTGACTTTTTTTGTATTCTCACAAACAAACTATTTAAAGTCATGCAATGTTCTCTATGGAAATTGGGAGCCATCAAGTATCTATAAATCACATGCAAAATACATTTCTTATATATATATATATATATATATATATATATATATATATATATATATATATATATATATATATATATATATATATATATATATATATATATATATATATTCTAAGTGCCTTTAAATTGGAAAAACATACCTCCATGAAACTTGTCAATGAAAAGTTTTTGATCTTCTTGTATGTTTTCTTGATGTTGAGCTCATTTGCTCATAATGTATGACAACCCTACAAATCTTTTTGCTTTCAATGGATTTATTTTAGCAAGTGGCAAATTATGCATGCAATTTATTAATTGACTGATATATATATATATATATATATATATATATATATATATATATATATATATATATATATATATATATATATATATATATATATATATATATATATATATATATATATATAGTCTTGGTTGTAGATTTTATTGTCATAGGTATATTGGAGCTCATATGATGTTTATGCAACCCAAAACAATGAAAAGTTAAAATTTCATAACTGTAAACCTAAAGGTATGTTTATTTTTTTTCCTTGCATATATACATGTTGTCTATAACAGAAATTCTTTATCATCTTTTATTATAGCATTTTTCAATTTATTTGTCCGTCTCAATAGCGATCCTTTGCAGTTCAAGATTGCCCTTCTAGTTTATTGCATGTGAACACATGCTGCATGTTTGGAATTGCTGGTCTAATGCTTTTAGACTAGAATAGTTTCAAAATTTCTGTTAGGTTTGGTTTTCTATTACCAGCTATCTTATATCATCTTTAAAGTTGTATATTGGTGTCCATTTGATTGATGAGGTTGATTTAATGGCTACTTTGATTTTTGTAGTCTTTGTTGGCTATTCATATGAAAATACCTATGATTCTTAATCTGAAGATGATTTTGTTTACCAGTTGTTACTACCGAGGCAAAAAACTAGAGCAAGTGTTCAACATGTAGAAAGACGTAGAAAGTGTTGCCTGTGCTTGACATGCATATTGGAAGCTGGCAAAAATTTTTAATACTGGTAGGCAGTGTCAAAAGTTATTTTGCATTGCTTCCATTTGATTTCTATCAATGGATTATAAATCCGAATACAATGGTGAATTCTGCTTTTGCTGTGAAATCAGCCAAGGAGCCATTTGCTAATTCTGTGATTTATTCCTTTTTTAGGTAACTTTGTTTATGTTTTGTTTAGCAATAGCAACTTCAGTGCACGTTTGCATTGGCATGGATAAGAATCCTATTGATTCATCACTTGTAGTGCAGGTATGAGAAACTGTTCATTGTGGAGCATATATTGATTTTTCAATCTTCTTTTAAAAGTTTTCTCTAAACTATGTGAAATGTGTGTTAATGGATGTAATAGTTTTTTCATTTCAAAAATATAGACATGGCCAGCATGGGTTCCTTATCTAGCACTTGAGAAAAAATTTTTCATACAAAAACTTATATAAGATAATGTTCTTATTATGACGAAATACAGAGTAATGTAGTTTTTTCTCCACTTGTCTCTCTCAATAGACAATACTTCCATCTTATTTTGTGCTGGTTTTCCAATAGGTAGAATGGAGTTTTGTTTTGCTACCGCAGTAAATGTCTAGTTTATGACCCATAATCTCTAATTAAAGGCAACTTTCATGTTCAAGGTCAATATTTTTTATTAAAAAATCATGCAGGTAAATATAAGAATATACATGGTTGATCTAAGGTATCAGAAGGGGATCCAACAAAAAAATGATTAGTCCTTAATAATATAAAAAAGGTATGTATTCTATCATTAGCAACCACGTAATTAGTAGTTTGTCATCAATAAAGCACAACTGGTTTATTTTCTTTCTTATCTTAATATTTTGCTGAAGCTTATCCAAAACTGGACTACAAATATAGTAGAGTCATGATTGATTCGTAATTTAGTGACCATTAATGTTTCTTATGCATCAAACGTTTAGTACTGCTAACCTTCAAATAAAAAAATGAATCTGACTCCTGGTTTTTTACTGTTATAATCCATGTAACATGTTATATGTTGAGCTAACCTGGTCATTTTCTGCAGTGACGCTTGTTTTTGCATTGGGTTTAGCATGCTATGGTACACAATGTTTTGTTGGCTGCCTTAGTTGTTTCTTATATACACAATTAACGTAAGTTGTCAAGTTCGTTCATACATTTTTTTTGTGTAACTTTGGTTAGTTACATGGGAGACCAAGATGTTGAGTTTCATCTTCCAACTTAGAAGCGGTGATAAGTTCAGGTCCAGGTTCAGGAAATACATCAACATATTTTGTTTTAGGGAGTAGGCATTCACATAAAAGTTAAGAAGCCGATTCGTGGGCTTCAGTGGAGGCTTCTCCAAGGCAGCAGCAGCAGAGAAAGCTTGTTTTGAGCAATAGTTCAGAATATATATCTAC
>JAANDH010000355.1:83170-96252 GCA_011799765.1 Nymphaea thermarum
TATATATATATATATATATATATATATATATATATATATATATATATATATATATATATATATATATATATATATATATATATATATATGTATATATAATAGTAGCCATTGTTTTTTCCATGACTAATGCATAAGTAAGCAGTGACAATTGTAAGTAATAGCCATAGCTAAAATCATGGCCAATGGTTTGGATGCATTGGCCACAGTCTAAATCATGGTAAAAGATCAATAGCCACAAGGGTCATTACCACAACCACTTTATTTAATGACCACAATAAAAACCATGGCTGAAAGTATTTTTAGCCATGGTTTTTTGGTCTATTAGCTGTGGTTTTGACCATGGCTAATGACCATTTTTGTTTTGACCAATGCGGCAACTCATGAGAGGCTCAATGCATCACCTAAATCAAAGCTTAGTCCCCAATTCCCTCTCTCTCTCTCTCTCTCTCTCTCTCTCTCTCTCTCTCTCTCTCTCTCTCTCTCTCTCTCTCTCTCTTCTTGTAGTTAGGAGACTTTTTGTCCCAAATTTTCTTATATATTTCCATTTTATCGTCTCTCTTTCTCTCTCTTTGTTGGCAACCATATGCTCGAATTTGCATTAATTTATGGTTCTTATTAAACTCATTGAGTAAGTTGCATCCCTCTTCATTATAAGGGACCTGTTCCCACATTCTGTTTGGATCTGTTTCGAGACCTTTAGCTGGATCGATTCGTGGGTTTCCGTGTTAATATTTTTACCATAACACAAAAGCTCGATGTGTCCAATAGACGGATGTTAGATTGTCACCTCAAAAAGCGTACATGCCAAATGTGATACTGAGGCTTCTACATTGTTCATATATGCTCATACGAGATGCCATAAATTTGTACTGATCAAGTTCTGATATTTTTCGTCTTCTCCTTGCGAATTCGGATCACTACGGACAGATTAAGCAGGCATGGGCACCTGCACATAGAGGATGGCGCCCCATCGGTGAGAGCTGAGAGATGGCGACATTCAGCGTGAGAGGGAGGTGCATCAAGGGGGCATTTCACTTTAAAGAGGTCGCATTCAGATTGACCTGAACTGCCAAGAGCATCTGCCAATGCCGTGCACGGTGCAATGTCCATTGATCCATTAGTTCCCTCTTCGGATGGGGCCAAAAGCAAGTTCTAAGTTGGGTTTCCAAAAAACAAAACTTGTTTTCACAATTTAGGGGTTTCGACACGGTTTTAGCACCTTCAGCGGCATGCGCCGACACACATATATATAGAGAAAGACCTAACATTTGCTGGATGCATGGTTAGACAATAAAAATCAATCACTAACCAAAAATCAATCTATAAGAATTCTACAAAATAAAAAGTTTGTCACCACAAGTACCATAAATCATTGCCAAAACACAATTAACTGTTGATGCACTATACACCAACGTTATTACTCCTGTGACGGTTAGTTTTTTAGTGACATATTTTAAATTTTCTAGCTATCTGGAAGCTATCTGGAAACATTCAACACACAACAACACAGAGCTCTTATATATATATGTGTGTGTGTGTGTGTGTGTGTATATATATATATATATATATATATATATATATATATATATATATATATATATACATAGAGAGAGAGAGAGAGAGAGATTGAAATCAGCTAGCTCGATAAACATTTAAAACTCATGGGTAAAAGTCTTTAGCCATGGGGAGTATTAGAACCATTTAAGGAGTAACATATGGTGCATTTAGCAATAAACTATTTTAAATAGTTAGTCATCCAGCAAATGGGAGAGCCAGCTGATTTCATTCTCTCTCCCTTATATATATATATATATATATATATATATATATATATATATATATATATATATATATATATATATATATATATATATATATATATATATATATATATATATATATATATATATATATATATATATATACTGTCCGGGTGCTTCCACTGTGAGAGACATCAGACAGAGGCAAAATAGACCTTACTATAGAGATCGATCCCTCATAATGGTTAACGTACATATTGTTAACTATTTCCCTGAAAAAGCTGTCGGTGGATTGGGTTACTATATTCTTGAATTGAAGATGGAAGTAGGAAGCAGATGCCATGAAACTCTTGACAACGCATATTGTAGTTATGTACCTATATTTTTAACACTCTTTTAGTTTGTCTTCTAGCTCGTACACTTTCCTAGCAATTAGCTAGCCAAAGTCTTTCACGTCACCAAGTTTCGCTTGAAGAAAACAATTCAAAGATTGAGAAGAGTTATCAAACAGTTCAACAGATCAATGTCAAAAAAAGAAAAAGAAAAGGAAAGCTTAGCTCTCAATATAAACACTGGATCACAAGGGGAGCCTTTCTCCCAGCGTTCCCTAAGGTTGCGTTTGATTACCATGGACCTGAGATCTGCAGTGTTTGTAGATCACCACAGAACCTAGGTCCGCAATTTTGAGGTCTGACCACCCTCGCTCTCGGTTGGACCTCAAATCTGTACTTTCTACAACGTAGTGTGGATTTGAGATCCATGCTGCTGGAGGTTCAAGCTGAAATCTACAGTTTGTTAAAATGGTGCATTTTAGCTACTGCAGATCTCCCATCCCCTCAGACTTAGATCTGTGGAGAATCAAATGCAAACTAATGAACAAAACATGACAAACTCTGGATGTTAATCAATCAGGTTCTGCAACTATCTTGAGTCTTGACAACCTTTTAAATCAGGAGTTTGAATTTGTGTGCGATCTCAGTGGTAAAAGAGCTTGGTTTATTGCTTTCCTTCTCATTTCCTGTGTTTCTTGCCTCAGCTCTCCTGATCGTCTTCTGTTGTTCACGATTCAACTTGATATTGCACGGTTCATTATCACGGGATTCAGCAGCTCAGTGCTTAAGATGGGAGTTGAGTACTGAAGCGCTGACACCAAAATAGTTGTCATTTTGATCCTTATCATGTTTCTTGATAACATTTAACCTTGTATATAATATTTCATGTCAAAACCGAAGCCTACTGCAGAGGCTAAGTTTGTCTGCCAGACTCAATTAGAACTGTGCTTTTTCCAACGCTTTTGTCAATATAACTACTATTTGTTTGTGAGAATATTGAACGAACATGGTAACTCGATTTCCATAAGCAACCATCTGTCTAACATAGTGGAAGTCTATTCGGATACGTTTCCAGCAACTGTGAAAGACTTGGATTTTGGTCACTCAACTTGTCACAATAAGGTAGGAGTAAGCAAAATCTTAACTCCGATGTCTTGAAGAATCTAAAGCAATTACTAAGTCAACTTTAAATCGTTAAGGTTTACCTTCTTAATCTCTCACTAGAGAACAGAACGATGACACTGGAAACTCTTGAAGAATCTAAAGCAACTAAATCGATTTTGCAGTAGTAAATGCCACAGACGAATACTTTGCATCGATCGATAGGATTGACCATATTAATATCTTTCACTAGAAAACAGAAGGATGATCCTTCAACAGAAGTAAAATAAGAAGAGGAAACAGAATAACCCCATAATTCAACTTTAAGCAACGTCCCTTTTCCCAACCAATTTGAGATGAGAATTTCTAATAGAATGGTTGTGCCTTAAACGTTTTAAAAAAGAGAGAGATGAGAGCTTGTATTAGCCGTGTACTCACAAATTCGTGCTTCTATATGGACTGTTGCATGTTCAGATCATGCTTATATCCGATATCACTGTCAGCACAACTAAAACAATCAAATCTGAATTCTTTATATATGTATATAACTTGTCATTATTGTATATACACACGCTGCAGTCTGAAGTATGACATGATCTGAATGAAATTATACGTGATCTTTAAGTTTGTTGCTTTGTGCACTTGGAAATGGTCCACTTATATGAATAACAACAATTAAATTATGCAAATGATGTGATATTAATTAGATTCAAATTGCATTTTCATTTTAATTGAAGATAGAAAAATTAGATGTAACTGTAGTTTTTGATTAAAAATTCGGCTGTCCTTTTCTTATTAGTTACATGAAAACAGCACATTAATTTAGTTAAGTATTAAATTAAAATAACCATATGAACATGGAATAGTGTATCAATTCCGAAATTAATTTTAAGTATTTCAAATGATCTGTACCAACATACCAATAAATACATATATCTGCAAAACGTGGATAGGTGCATGTTAACTTTGGGAACGTTATTTCTAATTTATAGCTGTTGGTTAGCATGTACCTTTCACATGCCCCACTTTGTTTAGATTAAGCTGTGGTTATACCAATCGGTGCATAGCCAGTGTCATTATTTCTGACAATATACGTTGGACCACATGATTTAGTGATTGACAGTCCTGTTGCATACAAAAGATTCTCTCACTTTATATATATATATATATATATATAAGCCATCTAATGAGGGCAGTCCGATTCATTATAGACAATTAAACAAAAAATAAGACAATTTTCATTATATATATATATATATATATATATATATATATATATATATATATATATATATTTTTTTTTTTTTTTGAACGGGCCACAAGTGACTACTCCCCTTTCTTTTGTTTTTTTTTTTTTTTCATTTTGTGAAGATGAAAAAACTGATTTGATTTTACATCATTCATTATTTTTTCTTTCTCTTATTTACGGCAACAAAAAATGTTCTATATAGTAATTGGTAGGTCCTAGACCATTAAGCCAGCTACAAAAACCAGACTTGTTAAATGCAAATACTCAGGTGTTTTCTTTTGAGATCTAATCCTATAGATATGATCTCGATGGGAAACATTAAGTTAATAATTTTTTGGTTTGATTGCATTTTTATAATGAAAAAAACTGAACGACTCACATAACGTCAAAGTTTTGACCATAGAAAATCCTCATTATTCATAAAAGCGACTGAAACTGAAACAAAATTGTTATACCAAATTAGTTTTATAAAAATATTATGATGTTTTTGTTTTATTTAAAATATATTTTTATGAAAAATTTAAAGGATCTTGTTTTTATCCCGACTTAGCAATCTCAGTGGTGGAGCCACATGGTGGATAGTGTGGGCAACTGCCCACACCAGACTCACAAATTTTATTTATTTTATGTTAATAATTTCATATGTTTGATTGTTTATATCTATAGGTGCCCCTAAAGACATTAAGATTGTCGAGCTAGTGCCCCAGCAACCAAAATTTGTAGTTCTACTGACGGCGGCTGGGACATACACTCATGATCAGTATTAACATCTTTCTTATCTTTAGTTTCTCAAATGTCAAATCCATCTTCTAACTGTTGAAACTAGAACAGCTTAGCGTGTGTTTCTCTTTCTAGGGAAACAAATTTACTTTGTCACTTAACCATAGATACCAGAAAATGGGAAGTGTGATGCATCGTTCAACATGATTATCAGTTATCAGTTCGTAACGAGAATTAATTTGTCACTTTTTTCTTTTATTAGCAAGTGATAAATCAACTGAAACAGCTAAACATACCAATATATATATATATATATATATGTTGGTTAAAGTTGGAGAGCCGGTGAAAGGTCGGTCATCAGTTTGATTCAAATGAACATTACTGGAGTTAATAGAAATAACAGTAAGCTCACTCACATCCGAAAACAAAGTTGGACGGTAGAGAAAGGAGACTTGGGTTTATTCCGGGTATCTACCAACATAGACAGCAGCAATGCCAAATGACATCTCTTGTAGCAGAAAAAGGCCGCCATGATCGCGAACATGGCCCATGTGACAACCTTGGCTCTTTATGGCGTCCAACATTCTTCCTCCTTTTCTATTGGCAAGGTGGGGATTCCTCTGACCCAGTGATAGATCTTTATGCTCTATGATCTCGCATATGCGGACCCTGTTTTTTTTCTCATAACAGCCAAACGAGCCAAACAATTAGAATCTTTATTTGAGAAAAGGAATTGCCATTTCCACCTGCACCTTCAAACTCATGACTCAAAACTTGCGTCCCTCTTTTTGAGGTGTTTTCTAGCAAACGCGTATCGGATCAGATGCTGGCTCTTCACCTTCGCAATGTCGAACGCAAGCTATAAATCCAGTAAGCAAGTTCGCTGCCCCGCCAAAAAAAATAAACCTTTGAGGTTCCCTGCTTAGTGGCGCAGCCAGAAATTTCTGGTTAAGCGGCAGTGTTATATTAGATTTCAAAATTTAAGGGGCAGTTATATGTAAAAATGATTGAAGTTTTTCTATAAAAATAAAACAAATTTTATAGGCTGGCACAAGCAATTGCCCACAGCAGTCACAATGTGAATCCTCAGTTGTTTCACTTTAACACCCACAGCATTTCTCTCTTTCTCTCTCTCTCTTTATATATATATATATATATATATATATATAATGTGTGCGTGTTAGAAAGAAAGAGAGAAAAAAAGAAAAGAAAGGAAAACTGCATCTGACAACTAATTTTTTTACTTACAATATTACCTTTTGAATTTATCAAGCTATTCAATAAATGTTCGTGAATTGAGCTTATTTAATAAAAAGAAAGACCCAAAGTCTCAAATCTTTTAAACTCTTTTTTTTTATGTTGAATCACTAGCAAGTTACATTTCTGAGAAATATTTTGAATTGTTGTGGATTTATCTAGAAATGGTCCAGTGAGGAAACTGCGAAAATTGCAAAAAATCGAGAGTTTAAGAGAATAAAAATTCTGAATGTCATGTGACGAAATATTATCATGAAATTTTCATTTATTTGCTTATCAAATTCTTCTTGTTTTCCTCATTTTTTGCTTGCTTCGCAGTTTTCTTAATCAAGAGATTTATTAGAAAAACATTAATCTCAAGCATAGATACGACTGATGCAAAAGGTAACAACCATTTATTGTTCTTTTGGGTTCGTTTAGCAAAAAGAATAGTAGCAAATTGTTTCATAAATCTGCATGCCCCAGCCCTCCCTCAGGGCATATTTATAGAAGAGTTTATTATTGTTCCTATTACCAATATTTGGTTCAACTGTATGCTTAAAAGAAAACCATTCGGTTGTGTTTGTTTCGCTGTGGATCTTAAATCAGCGGCGATTTGAGATCCTCCTTGGATTTAAGATCAAACCACTGCTTCATCCTTCTTTAAATCCATGGTTTTTAACATGTAGAATGAATTTGAATTTCATGCTATGAACAATGATCTTCCAAGACACACCTTTTTATACAGCCTTCGATCAACCTTAGTCTGCATAAACCCAGCTATTGGCCCATTTGAAAGGGGAATTTCTAAAATTTTCAAAAACTTATTCCCTCCATCAATTTTCATGGTAAATGCATGGCTTCAAAGGTACCTAACTTTGTAAAGGAGTTTTAGTTTTCTGTTTGGTTTTATGGAATGAAATTCTGTAAGAACTTATCCCATTTTTGTCTGTACATAGCCAATTTTTTGTCAATGAAGGGTGGGGCTGTATCCCCCAAGCAACAGTTCTCCGAAAGGTACCCAACTTTGTTGATTCTCTAAAGAAAGCAACGTTCAATCTGTTCCAGAGTCGGTGTCACAAATGAGCTGGTGCCCTCGAGGAATTTTTATTTTTTAACTTCCTTTTTTAAATATTTGGTCTGATATATATATATATATATATATACCCCTTCGTATATAAAATTTTGCGAAGGGTATCCCCTTTATAAACTTTTTATAGCTCCGCTACTGATCTGTTTATATGTTCATCATTCTTCTTGCAACTGATCTGTTTATATGTTCATCATTCTTCTTGCAAGGCTATTTTCTCAAAATAATGCGATGCTCTTTTGAAAAGATAGTGTCCTCGTTTTCCTTGCCATGATCAAACAGTGCACATTTTCGTTGTACCCACAGCATCAATGAAGCATCTTATCTTTGTGTACGCACGCATTTACGTGCATATATTTGTGTCTCCCATGTGTGTGGGCGCACTTGCATGCTCACATACATGTGAAGATGGATCACTTCTTTATTTTTTCTCACAATCACACTCCAAGAATTATGAGAGAGAGAAGCGTGTCTGGATGACACTTCATTTTGCGTCGTCTTTCGTCCGCAACTGGGTGATTGTGCCGCTTCGTCTCCCCACTCTCTCTTCATCCCTCTTATTTTGTTATACTGTACATTGTATTGTATATTTCGTCTTTTTTCTTATGTTTTGCGTTTGTTATTGTAAGTGGGGGACTTCTTGTTCTCAAATTTTAGTATAGATTCCTATTTAATCGGCATTTTGCCTCCATACTGCATTTTCTCTTTTTAGTGTTTGTGAAATCAAAACTATGTTTGAGAAAACCTCAAGCTTAAGAAAAACTAGGACTCGTTTCGCAATAGATTAAAGTAGATTCATGGATAACAGTTTGTCACTATTGCCAAGCAGTTTTAAAAGGGATTAGAAACTCATGAAATGCATGAGCATGGGCTCAAGTCATGTGGTGGGGCTGAGTACCGAGATCACATGCATCCTTGCATAACGAATATTCTAGTTAAATCTTTGATGCATGACGAATATGTTGCATTTATTTGTCCATGTGGAACATAAAAGTCGATCCACCGGTGCCACTGAGTTTCTTAAACCTACATGAACCACTATCTTAAGAGGTGCACGTTTACCATGACGTAATACTATCGTCTCCTCATGTTAAATAATTCTCAGTGCTCGTCCACTGCAACTCCAAACAGAATTCAAACTGCTGCTTTTTGATAAAGACCTACATACCTAAGGGGTTGTTTAGCAACACTTTAATGAGTATTCCATAAATCTGTCATGTTTTTTGTGGCAGATTCATGAAATAGGATTGAACAATATGTTATTGTTGCCAAATAACCTCTGTGCTTCTAAACTTTCTTCAATTTGGAGCCCTTAACCCAGCTCATTACCTAGCCAGGCAGGCAAAATTTTCACCAAGCAGGCTCTATAATTGGAGAGAATTTAATGAAGTGATGGAATGCCAATCCCCAAAATATATACGAAAGTGATGCGTAGCCAACCGGTCGGTCAGGGCGGTGTGTTATAGCCACGTCCTCAAATTGATTCTTAGAAGGTGTTATCCTAATGATATTGAGAAGTATTAATCTTAAGATTAAGAATGCCATTATGGATTCAAAGTGGACTGGTTCTTGTCACCATCTCTTCCCCCCCTTTCTCTCCCTCTCTCTCTTTCATGGAAGGAACCATAATCTAGTCAGTTAGTCCTCGCAAGGGCGTTTGGTATTGGTAACCATAGTTGGCAAACTCACAGGGCTGACTCGAGAATCATCCGAGTAAGCTCAGATCACCAACAAATCCAGCAATGAGTCAAGGTTGGCCTGGCTTGTCCGTGACTTGCCTCGGCATTGATTTGTCCTTACCCGTCCTTGACTTGTCCGATTCAGCTGCAGTGATTTACATTATGGTTACATGAATATTCGATCGAGTTGATGAGTCAACTTGCTGACCCAGTGATTCGGTCATCCACCAATCTGAGTTCGAGTCACAGGTTTGCCAATTATGTTGGTAATACCATTCCAAGAACGCCCTATTCCCAAAGCACCTTATGCTCACCAAACACTAGATAGATTGGACAAAGAGTTTGTGTGTCCTCCAAAAATGATTTCTTGCATTCTTATTAGAAACCATCTTATTAGAAACCACCCAACCGCTAGAAATGGAGTATGATTGTAAGTAGTAACTGGTAAGAGATTGAACCGGCTACCACAGGTATGATCATAATCAAGATCAAACCCTAAATCTTGGAGTTCTCATACATCTGAATGCTAATTAATAATACTTCAACTGAATGTTGATTACTCGTGACCCATGCCTTAAAGTTGCAAAAAATAATATTTTTTTAGTCTTTTAGATGTATCACAGTTGATATCAATTAAGTTGCAGTTAACTAGCAAGACATGCTACAAATTAACTTCAGTACTATCATCGAGCATTAGCATAACGGCAAAGGTCGTGACTTAGCTGCATTGGTTTAACCTATCAGAGGCACTGACTTGATCTCCATCGACATAAAAATGCCAAGGAATACAAAATTTTCAAGTTAATTAGGGCACTTGAACTTTGGTGTATGGATGGCAGTAATTTTACCTTACAAGATCGAACTTTTGACCAGCCATCTATTGTCTGCGGACAATTTAAAAAGGCCGAAGTTCCTCCCCCTTTCTCTATGCCTATGGGGTTTAGAGCTGCTTCAGGACCCGCGTGGACTGTGGTATGTCTGTCAACTAAAGTATCATGTATCCGCAATTTGTAGTACAAATGAATAACATCTATGAGAATCAATCTGATGACCAGGCTTTCATAGCGCACCAATCTGACCAACTACACTACACGCTTCATGCATTGATATAGAAAAATGATGCTTCGACTCGTATTACCCAAAAAGTAGATCCCACTCAAATAGCTCCGAATAAATCAAATACATGGACTAAGATACGAAGACGTCTTATTCCACAACAATGAAAGCACTTCTTTATACATTCATACACGAAGGGATTTCGCTTGGAAAAGAAAATGTCAGAAACTAATGGATTCGGATCGGTAACCATGGGATTGCAATGCACAAGATCTTGTAGCACTTACCATTGAGATCCTATCAATTAGTATTACACAGTAGAAACCAATTATAGAGATGATCTAGAAGCAAACATATCACCATTTTTTGAAAGCTGAAGTAATGCCAAAAGCTCGGGCACTGCAAAGATGAGCTGGAGAGGCCAAGCAAAGCCAAATGTAGACCCTTGTAAGTGAATTACAGGCTTCATCAATGAGTCCCTGTCAATAGACTATCGAACAGTGGCACCTGACACTGTGGTGAAGCAATCAATCACATGGCATTATTAATGCTCCCAGACCGATCGACTCTCAAATAAAGGGAAAAAACAAAAGCAAAACCAAAGCCATGCATCTCCCATAATTCATATTCCTGTTCTTGTCTCTTACACTCTGATCCCAATCAGATTTTTCAAAAGAACAAAACAACAGCAAGTTTGAAAGAAAAGGAAGTTACACAACCACCCCACTTAAATGAAAATGCAACAATAATTACCCATGTGGACCAAGTGAGTGTAATGGAGTTTTTTCTTTTTTTGTTTCTCATCATTTTAGAGAGAGAGAGAGAGAGAGAGAGAGAGAGAGAGAAAGCAAACAAACTCAAATTCTTCAGGCATCCGTCCATCTGAATGTCTCACACGCAGCATAATGCACTGATGAATCAATGACATTGATGAATCAATGACCAATATGATTCTTACTGATCTCTTTCTTTCTCGATCTGGACGTCTATATATATATATATATCCACTTATGAAAAGTCCAAAAGTAAAGGAAAATTCATGGCTTGTCATTACAAACCAAAAAAGTTAAAAAAAAAAGGGTCAAGAATCCGAACACCAATTTTACAGGAAAAGTAAAAAGGAACGTATAAAAAGAAAGGCACTTGATGAATATCTTCGATGGCAACGAGCCATCACATGCTTGTGTTTTCTGCCTTTTCTGAGCGAGAAGAAAAGGAAAACAGTGAGAAACATCTCTCACTAACTGTGCCCACTGCACAAGCAGCAGTGCACTCATGTGCCTCTGCTTGGTCCTATTGCTTCAGTCCTTTGGACCAAACCGAAGAAACTAAACCAAACACGTCTGAAACGATTCTGGTGTTGGAGGGGCCTATAGTGACGGGACAATTCAAAAGGTTGGAAGCTTTGATACTTCTGCAACTATGCACATGTAGAATGTCTTCTTCGCCAACGCAGGCATGTGGCTGCCTTAATAGCAGGCACACCTTTTGGGGAGAGCGTCCAGGCAATGTGCCTGGGCATAACTCCAATTTGGTGAGAATTTTAAATTTCAAAGCCGCTTGCTGAAGATATTCTAAATTTTTTGCTACATATAAGTTCGATCCCCCTTGAATTCATAGATTTTGAACACCATTTAGATTGATGTTATCTTGAAAACTCAAGAACAACAACCGGAGGTGCATAGAATATTTTGAACACTATTTACCCGGTCGCCTTTGGTGTCGGTGAAAGCCTGAGTCATCAGTTTGATTCCAATGAGTGTTATACTTTTACGTCAATGAATAGATTCACTATATTATTTGATATATATTAAACCGACACCCGACACCGACACAACCTTAGATCTCAGAAAAAAAGATGTCTGAGTCATCAGTTTGATTCCAATGGGTGTTATACTTTTGTGTCAATGAATAGATGCACTATATTATTTGATATATATTAAACCGACACTCGACACCGATATAGCCTTAGATCTCATAAGAAAGGATCCATGTGTTTTAGTTCATTGGATTGAAATACAGATTGAGGAGCAAGCATTGGCATTAGGCCATGTAAGGAGAAGATATAACCATAACAATCTTTTTTCTTTCTCTTTCTTGCTTATAAATGAGAAGATATTAGGTACATTTTTTTTAGTCAAATACGAATATTGGGTACATTTTTTTGAATTTCTATTTACATGCCGAATTTTTTTTCAGGATTGTCAAATAGGAAAACTAATTTCACATTTCATAATTGGAAAGATTTTTGTAAAGGGAACGGTATATAAAAGATATAAAAGAAGTGGCTCTGTGTCCAAGAAATATCTTCTACCAGACCAATGTGCTTACACATGGTGTGTTATTAATAAAAGGTCGGAATCTTTATAGCTATATAAAAGTACACAATTATAACCGCTTTGCATAAAAACTTATTTTTATGTGACCAATTGCAATTTTTATAATAAGTAGTTCTTTCAGTTAAGAAGTAGTTACCCAAACTGCACCTATATAAAATTATACTCCTAGTTGTTCCCCAAGTAGAAGGACCATATGATCCTACATTTTTTTCGTACAAAACTTTTTGGTAATGTCTACAAAAAATTTCAATAAAAAGTAGTTGTTGTTTAATATAAATTGAAATATGTAGTTACCGTTCTTAGTTTAAATGAAATATATGTAAAAATTAGTTACCATTGTTGCCTTCTTGGTTTTCTCGGAGGTGAAAAATCCGCATGTTAAATTGCATGAAGAAATATGGGAAGTTACTTTGTTTGGTACACCAATCTTACATAAAGCTTATCTTACTTTTAGATAAAAGGCATATGTCAAATGTAAAAAGATTTTGCATATGTTGTTCAGTTCGCCCAATCAAAAGGA
>JAANDH010000355.1:96352-198243 GCA_011799765.1 Nymphaea thermarum
ATATATATATATATATATATATATATATATATATATATATATATATATATATATATATATATATATATATATATATATATATATATAGGAATTCAAAACTGTCGATGTCAAATGATATTAGATTTAAATGTCCAAAAAATTTAAGAATATCAGAAAAAAAGCAAGGTGGTGTAGGATCATTAGCAATGGTATATGATGTTATTGTGCTCTTAGCAACAATTTGTCATCCTTTTGTGTCATATTTATAATTATTAATTTGTGATCCTTTTGTGTCATATTTATAATTATTAGCGAACTGACAAATTTGAATATTCTAATATTTTATTTTGCTAGTTTATGGTAATTTTAAAAATAAATTATTATTTACTAGATTTAAATATTATATTTATATATATGAAAGTGGAAGGTGGTAACTCAGGTGCCCAAGTGTCGGCACCCGGTTACCAATCTCTGAAAATTAAGGGGGAGAAAGAAAGGAGGGTTGGAAGAGGGGGAGAGAGAAAAAAAGCGTGTTTCCGGAAACGCCCTTGGAGGCCCACCACGTGGTTGGTTGTCTCGGGGGAAGGAAGAGAAGGGGACAGGGGATCCGGTGCAGCAGGGATTCGGGAGTGGGGCCCGCTGCCGCCACGTGAGCCTCTGCAAAGGAAGAAAACCGGTCAACCGCCTTTAAGGTGGGCCCCGCCTGGGCCGACCCCCTCCTTCACGAGGGAAATTTCAGACCGGCGACTCGCACGGACGGCGGGGCCCGGCCGGCGCAAAACGCCGCGCCGAACCCCGCCGACGTGGCAACTGCCCAAAACCGACGGTAACCGACCGCACCTCCTCCGGTTTTCTAAGTTTCTATCTCTTTTTCTGCGCGGCAGATTTCCCTTCTATCTTTCTAAGTTTCTAACCAAACTAAATATGGCGATATTTTTTTTCCAAACTCGACACTTTCACAAAACCTAATTTTGAGTAACTTTTTTTTTTTTACTTCAGGTAAAATGTGTTAAAACATCCACCCAATCACTCATCCATAAAGGGTTTGCTTGGGTGCCTCGAGATGTTGTCTATGCGCGCTTTATATGGTGATAGCCTGGATATGCCCTTAAAAGTATGAAGGGTGTGAAAAATAGAGACAAAAAAAGCTGTAGTGTTGGGCCGGTCTGACATCAAAGTAGCGGGGCCGGTCTGAGATCAAAGTATTAAAATGATTATTCAACTTACCTGAACTATGAAAACCATACAGTTTTGAACTCTATTTCTATTTTTCCTCTTCTTTCTATTCTTTCTCCTTTCCACCTTTTTCCTATTGTGGCCAAACGTTTCAACTTTCAACCTCTATGAACGTGGACAACTTAGAACGCAGACCTCTCTCTCTTTCTTTTTTATATATATATATATATATATATATATATATATATATATATATATATATATATATATATATATATATATATATATAACTTGTGCCCAAGTCATAAACAAGATAACTGGAACCTACCTTGACTTTCAAACTTATCTTTATCTTTCTTAGATATTTGTGATTGAGCATTCAAAAGAAAAAAGAACAACAGACATAATTGACTTAAGTGTCATATTTGGCAAACCTCAAAACCAAATTTCTTTGTCTTGTTAAAAAGGTTGACTATGACTTTAGTTATTTTAGAGTCACCCAACTATTTAATTTATACCATTCCATCCAACATGATGGATAACTAAAAAAAAATAAGAAAAAAAATATAATAAACATTTTAGTCATTTAATATTCATTTATACTTTTTTTTTTTTAATTTTTTTTCTGAACCATCCATATGCTTTCCTTTATTAGATGGTTGGATGATTTTTAAACAAGTGGAGTCATCGTTCACTCACACACACACTCTTCTATATATATATATATATATATATATATATATATATATATATATATATATATATATATATATATATATATATATATATATATATATATATATACCAATGTTTTGGTGGATAATGAATGGTACCCACGTTTTGTTAAACACCAGTGTCAACATGATGTGGCAACGTGGGTATGACGTGGAGTGGATACCGGTACGGGGGTTTGGTAAGAGCATAATAAATACTTATCATAACAGGGAAATTTTCTTTCCACATGGTGATATGAAGTTGAAAGGGGATTGTGGAAGTGACTAATGCCGAATACTAGAAAGACTATATGCACAGTGAACACGTCGGTTTGCCAAGTTGGTCGCTGCATTGGCCGACTTCTTCAGCTACAACACAAATCAAGGTGGCCCGCGCTGAGGTCGGATCCGAGTCAAGCTGACGTGGTTCCGCCACGTTCGTACCTACCATTGTCAATGCGAACCAAAGAACGCCAATTGGCGGTGCCGTCGAAGACACGAGTTGAGCAGCTAGCGGAGTTTGGCTTGACTTGTGAAAAAGTTTTTCCCTGTTTGGATGACACTTCAAAACTCAGTAGCATAAAACCAATTGCAAATATATTTAGTTAAACTTGCTTTTTTCTGTTTGAGGAGGTGTATGGTAAGTGCATTGTTGATTCAATTACTGTAGGTGTTACTTCTTGAACTGTAAACATAGGAATGGAGATACTCTAGTTAATGGGTGCATTGTACTACAGTCAGGTCTTGACGTAGGCGAGGACCCCAAAGGCAGGTGCAATTGGATGGAGAAGGGCCCTGAGACGATTTGATTTTTTTCAACGTTGCTACATGCAACTAAATCGAAATCTAGTTTTTGCAAAACAAAAGGGCCCTCCAAAAAGTGCATCGGCTTTTTGGTGAAAGAAACCTAAGGGTGAACAACGACCTCGACTTGTTAAACTCGGCTCATTAACGAGTTCGAGCCGAGTCATTTACTTAACAAGTTGAGCTTCGTGAATCGACTAGTTCAAATAATCGAGTTGAGTTCGAGATCAACACGTAATTGCCGAATCGAGTTCGAGCCTTAATCAAGTCGATATATTCAAACGAGTTTGCGAGTTTGTCGATCCTTAATCGAGTCGAGTTCGAGCTCAACAAGTAACGATGAATATCATTTCTATTCAAAGGAGTTTGTTCGAACCTTAATCGAGTCCAGCTTGAGCTCAACATGTAACAATTAATATCAATTCTATTCAAACGAGTTTGTCGAGCCTTAATCGAGTGCAGCTCGAGCTCAACACGTAACGATGATTTTTGAGCTCAACAAATAACTATCGAGTCGAGCTCGAGCTATTCTCGAGCTCGAGCCGAGGCATGTTAGTGGTTTCATTAGTCGAGCCGAGTTCAAGTTGACTGAACTCGGGCTCAACTCAGCTTGTGTTCATCCCCTGGAGAGAGCTCTCAACCCGATCCGATACGAATCACTCATGGTTGGTTGGCGGGTCTTGTCTCGGTTGTTCCGATTCCCTTTCTTCAGATCGGATCTGTGGTCGGATCCGGTTCGCTGGCCCGTGATTCTTCGAGATGGGCCAGCTGGGGGTGCGTAAATCGGGTAAGCGACAAGGCGTCTGCCACGTCATCTCCGTGCTTCCGGTTAGGGGTTTTGCGGTTCGAGGTCATGCACCTGGCCCGCGGGTCCCACTTGCTTCTTAGTGGTGGGCCCGAATGAGTGGGCACGGGTTTTAGATGACGTGGATCCGACTTGGGGATTATATCAGTTAGAGCGAAGCACCGACGAGGAGGTATCGTCCAAAACATTGTCCTTTTTTCTTTATTAAATCACGTTAATATATATTTTTTCTGATTTTATAATGTCTTATTATTGGCATTTTTATAACACAATTTTTTTTTAGATATTTTCCAACTCTCTGTGCCCGATACAGTCTATTACGCATCTCCGGCGCGTATCGGTTCATTTCCTATCGTTTGCTTAAAAATATGAGCTGATTTAAAATAATTTAAAATAAATTAAGAGCGCCCTTTTCTTGAACTTGATACAATATCGACAACACTGATTTTCAAATTACTGTCGCTCTTTTGGCATCCGCGTCGAGACAAAGCCGATATCTTTTTCATCGACGTGCATGTGATGACACTTGTGTCTCAGCAATAGAAAAGCAAGATGGCGAGTGCGGTGATTATTTTTTGAACTACACACGAGATTGCGTCTCGTATTGCATAAGTGCAAGAAGATAAATGAAAAAAAAAATACTATTAATGTTTTTTTTCTTTTTTAGTTAATTAATTTGCCTTTTCTGTAAATTGTCCAAATTTAAATTAAATTTTATTGCAAGGAAAAGCAAGTACCTGAAAGCATATTGCCCCGAGAGCGCCCGAAAGGCAGGTTCTAGGGCGGTCTTAGAGAGTTGATGCCTAAGAGAATCTAACTAGCGACTAACTTTCTACCAATTCGTCGGGTTGGTGATGTCAATTCAATGCCTTTTAGAGACCATCTTCAAATGTAAACCATTCAAACATTTCAGGGAGAAATGTTCAACCAATCCATGGTCAAATCCAAAGGATTTTGGCACACTAGTAGGGTTATTGCCCATAGATGGCTTGATGTTGATGGTCTGAGTGAAGGTTTTATCACTTGTGCTGCACATAAAGATACTACCATGCATCCCGAGGCACCAACATATATCCATACTTCAAGGAAGGGTTTCGGCTTTCACTCGAACGGTAAAATTTTTCTCGCTCTTAAATTAATACTTGCATGAGAATGAGGTTTTCTGCATAGACCATATAATTTCGAGAAAGCTAGTGAGTGTCTCTAAATCTTGAGCTTCCTCGGTGTCAGTGACTTCTCACATGGGACAACCATCGAAATCGGACGACCCTTGACTCATGAAAACCGAGGCACCGAGCTCCCAGGTGGTGCCACATCATCATTCGGCGTGATCAACTCCCCTTTCAACGAATCTCGGGTCAGACGTGATCAACGTCCGACGGGTTTAGAGGGCCCGCTGTTTTCCTTGATTTCTGGGTTCTCGTATCCAAATCAAATAGTGCCACCTTGCATGAACCATTAAAAAATTAAATTGTTAGTATCTTTTGGATTTATTCCCTTACCATTAATCTAATGCAAATTAACCTCGTTGAACAATTTTGAAATTTGTTCTGATTATTTAACAATTTAAGCCAAATCCTACAGTTGATCTTGGTAGTTTGTTTTTAGTGTCTTTGATCTAAGAAAAAGATTGAAGATGTGATAAACAATTCAATAAATAGAAAACAGCAGCCTAGTTAATTAGGGCTTTGTTAAAATGGTAAAAATATTAGATAGAGCATCTTACTAGGGCATAGGCTTCACCTTGCCCCATGCTACCAAATCCAAGATCACATGTAGTGTGACTGTCACAGGTGAGGAGCATGTGACAAGGGCAAAGAATGTCAAGTTGAAGACCTTATTGCTTTCATAAGATATGGCGGTGTTTGATAGCCTCGGATTTAAGATCTTTAGGATTTGAGAACCATAGATTTAGAATCAAACTAAGGATCTTAAGTGTGAATTTTAGGTCCGACTTAAGATTCTTAGCTTGACAAACCACTGTTTTTACCATGGCTTTTTTGCGGCATCAGAAAAGCTATGTCAGATCAACATTAGATCGCGGATTTCAAATCCAGAGTAATCAAACACTCCCTAGGTTTTTATGCTAAATATGGATGTTTCCCAAAAAAAAAATGATTTGGTTTATTTTTTCAAGGAAACACACAAAGTTTAAAGATGAATGACAATTAAAATGATAATTTATGCTCTAATTCAATGGACTTTTCAAACAAGTGCCAATGAAAAGCCTATTGCTTTTCCGGTGTCCTTAGGGTTCAAGATTGCTTTGGCTTGTGCAAGCGGCCGATGATCATACCACTCAAACCAACAACCAGCCGTCTACCGGCCATTGGTCCGAGTTCCTTCCAAATTTCTTGCTTTTATGCAAAGAAACACAAAAAGGTCACTCTGAAGATGATATCAAAAGGATCCACTGGATTTATGGCACTAAGTATGTTGGAGGATGTTAGCCCTAGAAATTTAATGTGAGGTCACTATTAAAGTGATGTGAAGGAAAGCATTGGATTTATATGACTCACTATGTGGCAGGATCTTTTACCTTGTAGAACAAGTTCAGGATATTGCAGAGTGGGGCTCTACTTTATGTTGTGACATTGACATGGGATTATCCTAACTTATCCTCTTTTCCAGATAATGTGGTCTTAGTTCACATTGAGAGAGGGGTCTTCTTTAGATGCTTTTTTCAACAAGGGAGAGATGCTAGTGGTGCTGGGACGCTGCCCTGCAGACAGATAAGGGGGCGGTTAGGGGCATGTCCCACACACCTAATCAGCAACCGCCAGGAGTGATGAGAGGCGTTGATCTCCTCAGATGGAGGGCTGTGGATGTCCCTTTCTGGTCTTGGTCAAAAGGGGAATAAAAACAAATATAAGGGAGGACCTTTTTTGGGGGAAACAAAGGCATATCTTGGGGAATGAGGTGGCAATTGTCCCTTATGAAAAAGGCATGCCCATGTGATCTTTAAAAAAAAAAAAAAACTTTTTAAAGAGAATCTCAAGGATTGAAGCTTGAAAAGAAAATGTGCTTTTTAAAATTTATTTCTAATTTGTAAGCAACTAACAAACTTTATGGGTTTAACCAAGTAATTGTATTTCTCTTTTTTTTTTTTTTTTTTGCCGAAAGGGGCATAACACAATAGGGGCAGCCTACACTCAAGGGGTTCTAGGTTTGAATCCGTGATCATTGTCACACACTGATGTAAATTCTTCTGAACTACAAATAGTGGTAAGTGTGACACTATTATAGGTTTACTTAAACCCTGAAGCAAGCCAAAACCTTGGAAGCATAAGGATATGACCTTGATAGTGTTATGCTGAATATAGTTTTCCTCAATAAACATAAAAAACTGTAATTTTTTTCATATATATTTTGATTGAGAAAAGGCATGGCTAGTTGGAAGACTTCATTGTTTGCCGAGGGCATAAAACCTCCAAGAGCCAGATTCCCTCGCGCTTTAATTGTGACCTATGTCGGCCTTTGCAAGTCAGACACCCAACCAGGGACTGACCCTCTACCAATTGTTGGCCCAATCAGTTGTGCCATGCCCCTTGAGACAACTCAATGTGTGGTTTAAAATTATTTTTCTTTGAGCAAATCAGCAATGACATTCTTTTTTGCTGTGACGTACGACTGCGGCGAGCCGCTAACCATGGTTAAAATTAACAAAAAAAAAAAACAATTTATTCTTAAATTGCAAATTTCCCGAATGCATTTGCAGACTTCATATGGATAAATATATCAATTGGGTAAAGTCAAGGGTAAACTAGTAAAAGAACACCCAAAGAAAAAATATGTATGTATTTTAGTCTCTATATATGGCCAAGGCAAGGCTGGGTGAGGATTCATCACCCACCAACAACCAACAAGATCAAGGGAGGGACCATGGAGAGAGGACCACTTTCACAGTCCATATTAATGGTGGATCCCATTTTATAAATTAAAATAGTGGATATGGTTCATGTCTAGTTGGATATGTTATCTCTTTTTAGGCATTTCTGTGGTCTTACCATGAAAGCTCAACTTAAACCAGGCCAATGGCATGCCTAAACTCAAAAATGAATTTTTTTTTGCTTTTAATTGCGCCAAAAAGGAAAAAAAAAACATTATTGACCCCACAATGGTAGGTTTATGGATGTGGTCCTTTTGGACTCAAGAAGATCTTATAAGATCTCAGAAATATTCGCGTCAAAATAGTCAATCTCTTATTTGAAACTGGGAGAACAATTGAGTACTGCAGCGGCAGAGTCAGAAATTTTTAGCAGAGATATAGACTTTCAAAAATTGGAGCAATTTTTTTTTTTGCCGAGGGGCAGACCATTCAAAGATTCGATGGCTAAGGAACAGCTATATGTAAATTAACAACTGGAGCTACGTGATACCATTTATTTATGTGGGTTTGTGTGGGCAATTACCCATATTATGTAAGTAAGTTATTCCAGCGATGCTTTGTGAATTTCTGGTTCTAAACCTTTGTCGCTATGAAGCCACCTAGGGCTGCACAACGAGTTGAGCCAACTCGGGCTCGACTCGAACGAGTTAAGCGAGTTACGCCTCTGTTTTGCTGGTATTGTCCTGTGCTCTGTTTTGCTGTTATTGCCCTGTAGAAATGGAGTTAAGCGAGTTACTCAAGTCGAGCTTGAGCTCGACTTTGTGTAATCGAGTCGAGCTCGAGCTTGTGTTAGGGAGCTCGACTCGAGTTCGAGCTCGACTCGGCTCGTGCGCAGCCTTAAAGCCACCCATCAAACCAAGGGTGAAAAATCTTTATTTATTTATTCATTTTTTAAATGCTTCAAAAAGAATGTTCATTTATCTTTTATCTGCAATTTTCAAAACACTAAAGTAACTAAAGGTATATAACATTCTCCCAGGAGGTTGGTGCAACAGCTTGGGTGGCCAGTCTTTATTGTAATTGGGTGGCCAGTCTTTATTGTAAATTTCGAAGGCATTAATCTTTTGTGCTGCAAAAAAAAAAGTCATCAATATGCAAATTGAAGCGCAATAAGAGCCTATCACGATACACCAAAAACAGCCATTGTAACCTAAGAGTATAAGGACCGAGTTAGAGCTTCAGCTCTCTACGGATTTCTCCTACTCACTAGAAAACTATACTCTCTCTCTCTCTCTCTCTCTCTCTATTACATCAAGCATATTTCATTCTCCTTAAAAAATATTAAAATACAATTACACAGAAGGAGATGCAGGAGCCAAGCAAGACGGCTGGTACATCTTTGTTAAAGCAGTCAAAAGGTAATTATATATTTTAAGCTTTGCCAATCGAAGATCGTGAACGTATAGATAGAATAACATCATCCATCACGATCTCAGTCACTTTTAAGTGTCCATTACATAATAAACTTCCATAAGAATATTAATGGAAGTAAACAAATACAAATCTGACTTCACTAGGTACTTGACCAAGTTTGTGCCTTTCGTGCCACCCTCACTTGACCCTTCGGCCGTCATCCGCCTCTCGACGCCGGTTGTTTCTGTTGTTCAACATTGGCACGCTACAATAAATCCGCTAGAGCTGCTCTGAGAAACCAAATCCGGTAGCCCAAAAGCCTTCATGATAGCTAGTAGATCAGTGGGTTTGCAATAGGGGTGAACACGAGCTAAGTCGAGCCCGAGTTCAGTCAGCTCGAGCTCAACTTGGCAGTTACGTGTTGAGTTCGAGCTCGACTTGATTAAGACTTGACAAACTCATTTGAATAGAATTGATATTCATGGTTACGTGTTGAGTTCGAGCTGGACAAAGTCGTAAACTCATTTGAATATATCGACTTGATTAATGCTTGACAAACTCGATAAAGTTTCGAGCTCGACTTGGCAGTTGCATGTTGATCTCGAACTCAACTCGATTATTTGAACTAGTCGACTCATGAACTCGAGTTCGACTCATTACGCAAATGATTGTGCTCGAACTTGTTCAGGAGCTGAGCTTTAATGAGTCAAGGTCAAGTAGCTCGACTCGTTGTTCAACCCTAGTTTGCAACATGTGGCATGAAAGAGGATATCATTGCGGATGATCCAAGCTGCCACCAGAAAGATACATATCCATGTACGTCAAAGAAATCGCCATCGCTTAGAACCATCCTGGTTCTTACGCTGCTTCAATTAATTCTCCTGTTTTTATATATTGTATATATGAAATTAACCTTGCAAACTTGATTTTCATGAATAAAAAATAAATATGAACTAAAGGTGGAGCGATAACTATAGATCTTCAACAATGCTTTTTTTTCCAAAGATAGTTTTAGTGAAAACTAAGTTTCGATATGTCATTAAAGTAAACTCAAAACCTGTCTTTAGAGTAGAACCTGGTTTTGGGTTGCCATTCAAACGCCCCTTTAGAATTGAGAGGCAGCAACCAGCAATACATAAAAAAACTAAATTATGAAGAAGCACAAATATGTAAATAAACAAAATTATGTGGGTCCAAATGTCCACCATATTCGCAACTGTCACATGGCCGATGACAAAGGAGGCACGTTATTGCTACTGTAGGCAATTGTCCTTATCAGCTTAAGAAATTTTCCTTTATTTACACACCAGTACCTCATTATTTTTTATTATTTTATATGGTGCCTCTTAACTTAAAATAATAATGCCCTTATTAAGAAATTTCTGACTCTACCACTGTCAAAGTGCCAGTTCTTGTAATAAAATTGAAAGAAAAAAATCTGAATATTCACATACTTTTTTTTTTATTCTATATTTCTTTTTCAGAACCACCATTTCAATCGTAGTAGTCGGATTTTGAGATTGATTTTACTCATTTCCTCCATCGATAGGGTTCATAAGCGGTGGAACAAGTTTCTTTCTTCCAGTAGGAGCTAGAAAGCGAGGTTGACGGGGACAGCCGTGTCCAGAGTACAGTTTTGTTCCCTAGAGCTGGTACATGCAGATTGGAGAAATCTTACACATGTTATTGTTGGCCTGTTGGGGAACTGGTCTGGGTGAGTTCAAGTGAGCTGGGTCCAGCCGACGGTTGTGAGAACTTCAAGGTCTTAGTCGGGCCTAAGCGGGCTTCCCGCCAATGACCAAGCCCACCCTCGCTGCCTCAAGGGCCAGACTGACACCAATCAGATGGCGCTACGACCAGTAACACGATCCGGCCGGTCCGCGTTTGATGCACAACACTGTTGCTGGATCTATTGCAGCTTTTGAGAACATCAAAATTAACCCTAAAATTATGTACTTTTAAGTTCTCAAAGTGTCCCCACATGCTTCCAAACCTCTTTTTCTCTTTCTCCAAGATTGGTTTTTGTTGTTTTAGTGAGGGGAGGAAAACCCACATCCCCGCCTTCGTGAAGGTTGAAGCCCTGTCTTTTTCCTTACCTATAGGGTTCGGAGCTACATATGGGCTTAGTGAGTGTAGGGCACATCTTTAATTGGACATTATAATTTAGACCATCGGCCCAAAGAAGTGCACCCCATGAGAATCAAACTGAACCACAATGAACCTATGCCTGCTTTGGCTTATGCGGAGGGTTAGTGCCCATGGTAATCGAACCAACAACAAACCCGTTATCCCAATCTCATTGGGGGCTATCTCTGACGTTAAACTTCTATTTCTGACCTTTAATTTGAGAAAAAAAAAAGGAAGTCAAAGAGTTTAACATCAAAATAGAGTTAGAGAAGAAGAGCTTCTCCAAAGTGAAAAGTGCATTGCATATAATGAAAGGAAACGAATCTGAAACATTGAGCGCGTTTGTTTGCTTTAAATGTTCATCTCTTTAAAGGGGACCTACCAACAAATATACAATCATGGACACAAATCATATAAAGAATATATGGGTTTCCAATTCCTTTACTTTTCAGCTCCAAAGAAATTCTTGAAAGGTAAAAAGATGCTTGACATTCGCAAGAAATAAAGCATCTCATAAAGTTTTAGAAGTGGGAAAAGGTGCAACTGTTTTCACACGCTTGTTTGAAAAGTGGAAGAAAAAGAATTACAAAGCATTCTGGAAAGTCACTTCTTAGAACCTAAAAAGTGAAAATGTAGTGTGAAGCGAATAGAGATGACTCCTAGTCATATAACTTTCACACAATTACACACATTTTCCGGGGTAGACCGACTGTTCAACTAGAGGCCAAAGCCCCTACCCAACTCATTGTTCTGGTAGGGTGCAAGACCTGCTTTCGGTGCTTCAACTTGCCTATTGGTGTCCCCCCTTTTTACAAACACATAAGGTTGACACCTCGGGGATTTTCCTTCAATTTTCAACTTACCAACATCTTATCTGTAGAAAATCACACTTAATCAGTTTCTTTGGATCCACCATGGCAAATGGGCTTTCCACTAATTCAAACCAAAATTTGTAGCTTAGTGCTGCGCAAGTTAATATAGTCGTCTCGCCAAATCAAATCGAACGGGCATTAGGTGAAATGCATGAAGGTTGATCGTCATTAATTAAAAAACAAATGCTTTCAATTGAATTAAATATGTTATAAAGTTGAAATAAGTGTAGATTGATGCTGCATCATGTCAACATAAAACGCCTATAGGACTCCACGTACTTCTCACTGCTGAACCACAACCAATATCCTAATAAGCCTGCCAAAATGTAGTTTGTGATTAGGATTGCACAACAAGGTGACCTATATGAGTGAGTGACTCGTATAAGCTAAAGTGTCGCGAGGGTGGATATTTTATCAAAGTTAATATCCAAGTTGCTGTTCATAATTTTTGAAAAAAGCTTTTTGAACACTCAAATAAATCGATCAAATGACTCATAAATTCATAATCAGTGTACATCGTTTTCATATTGAGCATACATAATATATGTAAGGTTTTTTTAAGATAAAGTATGTTGGTGGTGGTAGTAGTGGTGGCAGAAACATTTTACTGAGTTGCATTAGTAGATAGTAACCCAAACTTAAACTTTTTAAATAATATTAAGCTGTTTAAATATATAGTAAAGTGTTGTAGAATGCCACTTGCAATAAGCCAGTTTATGTGGTTCAATGAGCCGGAGTTCTCCTTGGTGAAGCTGAACTCTAGCTGCACTAAGACTCGATCCGAGTTTCAGCATGCTCAGCCAGGCTCATTGGGTTCGAGTATACTTGTATCTGTACTCGCCATGCACTTCATTGTGTGAAGTATGAGTTTACCTCATATGCACCTTCTTCCTCATTCTTTTTTCCTTTTCTCTTTACATTTTGAAGGAAGTTAATGTGAAAGTTTACTTGGTTATTAAACCGAAAAATATCACCACATTTTCTGAAATTGGATGATTAAGTGAAAGAAGGGATTTCATAGTTTCAATCCAAACCCTAGTAAGAAAGGATATCATGTATGCTTCTTTATTTTATTTTCTCTCATAAATATTTGTTTGATTGTATATAGCGTATGCTTACCGTTCTTGCATTGTTTTATAATCTATTTGTGACAATTTAATCGACGGTTAGTCACATGTGAGTTATGATGCCTCGAGTAGCTGAAGCGCCCCAGTTTTCCTCTTGCTTTTAGGGTCTGACTGCCTTGGGATTAGATGGGAGAGGTACTCCTATTAGTTGGATTGTCGCATAGCTTACCATTTACAGTTTAGGGAAGCAACGGGCACAAGAGTCGATCTAATGACCGGACTTTGCTCAGTTATACATGATATATGACCCTAGAAACGGGCACAAGAATCGATCTAATGACCGGACTTTGCTTAGTAGTTATACGTGATGTGAGTTAATTTTTTATTGACAATTTCAATTTTAGTTTCTTAATTCATATACAATTTTGTTTGTCATTAAAGTTCCTTTTCTTTTTCAAGGTAATACCGTTGCTTCGTATTTACTCCTGCCATCTAGGGTTAAAAATTTGGTCCTGTGTCTTCGATTTAACACTCACCGTCCAGGTCGTCTAATCAACAACTTCATACATTTTTCCCTATATCTTCTTCCCCTCCTCTATAACCTTAGTAACTTCATCTAACATTAACTTCTCATAGCTCCCTTCTTAAGGAATTATAGCACTCAATACAGCTTTGCCAAAGTACACCATGAAGCTTCTTTAACAAGCTTCCTCTCAGCTTTCATGCATCACCTTATTATGAGCCAGATCACAACATGAAAAGTGATCTCCTAACACTTTAGAGCCCACTTTAGAACCAGAGGATTGCATGGTGTTCATTCTCTTCTATTTGCTTGCAAAGGCAGCATTGGCTGGCCATTCTCACTCTTTCAATTGCATGCAGGCAATTCATTGATAATTCACACTCCATAATATAAACAGAAATGGGGACACCCTTACAAGATCATTATTTTTCGATGCTTCCTCTATCCTTTGTTTAACTCCATAAGGCAATGTATTGAGTGTGAAGCAGAGCAGTTCTTTTTTATGCTTTTCTAATGGGGCTCCATAATGCTCTTATTGCAGTTTACATTGCACCAAAGGCAACATAAAATACGCAGTGGAAAGATGATTCTTACTCCAACCTAGCATGTCAATATCTGGTTCTCCCTTGCGTTCCTTTGTATTAAAGTCACTACTTTGGATTCGCTTTTATTTACTTTGAGGCTGGCTCTTTTTGAGCTCTCCCTAATTATCTTGGGGTCCATGTTATCCATACATTCCTATTAGGGCTGTATATGATCCGAGTCAAGCTCAAGCTCGATCAGCTCAACTCGATTCGACTCATATGTTGCTTAGCTCGAGCTCAACTCAAGTTCAAATCGAACTGTACAAGGTCAGCTCGAGCAACACTCAACAAACATCGAGTTCGGACTCGAACTGGACCTATTTAAGCTTGTTTACAAACTCTCCATTTGCCTTGATCTATTTCTTTGGTTTTAAGTTTGAAGATTATATATAAAAAAAAAAGATACATAGATTAAACGAACGAGCTCACTCGAGTATAATGGAGTCGAGTTCATGCAGCTCGAGCTCAACTCATTTATAAGCCCGAACTCGACTAGTTCATAAATGAATCCAGCTCGCGTCGAGCTCAACCAAGCGAGTTCAACCCTAGCTCGAGTTAGCGCGACTCGCTGTATAGCCTTGATTTCCAAATCTTCTTGGCTTTTACCTTAAGTGATTGATTATTATAACTTTTTTGTGGCTTGCACACATAAAGTGAACGATCAAGAAGTGGTGGCCTTCTACCGAATTGGTTGGCCAAGTTCACATTTCCATTCTTGTAATACCATAAACTTAAGTAAAAAAAGTAAACATCGTGTTCGATTATCGTTCCAATGAGATGTCGTGAACGTATCGGAACGATGTGGTCGGCACAAGTCTCCGTCTGTTCTGCTTCTCGTCGAGTGTTCACGGACACTCGTTAAATATTCCATGGTCCCTTTAAATATGTTTTTGGATACATAGGCAAAGACAAAGACAAAATCAGCCCTGCGCACACTTTAAATATTCCTTGGTCCCTTCCTTCTTCTCAGGTTCACTGAGGACCTTTTCAATCTCTTTCTTTTCTCTGTGCTGCGCTTCCCGCTGTATCCGTGGACAATCCGAATCCGAACTATATTCGACGCCTCTCTTCAGTGTTTTGATTTGGATCCTCTCGTGTTCTGTTGTTCTTTCTCTCGTTCATCTTCGTCGGCGGATTCCCGCCTTGCCATTTCTGGTATCGGTAGCCTTCTCCGTCTTTTATTTTAACGGAGGAAGAATTCGGTTGCCGGAGATGATGAAGTACGTTCTGGTGTCCGGCGGAGTCGTCAGTGGGCTCGGTAAAGGAGTCCTGGCGAGCAGTATAGGCGTGGTTCTGAAGTCGTGCGGCCTGCGTGTGACGGCCATCAAGATAGGTCTCTTTTCTTTCTTTTCTTCTGCTTCTTCTCGTCCGAGCTGCGCGCAGGGGGCTATAAACTGAAAATACAGAAAAGGGTTGTTTGCATCCAGCTTTTAAGTTGATTTTTTGAGGTTGTGGGTTTTAACGTTCGGTGTGTCTGAGTGAGAAGGAAAAGACCGGTTAGGAATGGTGAATGTTTTGCTGTTTGCTTGTTTTTTAGGAAGTTTTTGGATTTTTTTTTTTACCAAAGTCGAAATGTTGCCGACTTCTTGTAGTAAGGAACTTCGCATTTTTTATAATAAGTTGTTAATTTATTTTTTTGACAATTTTTATGAGTCGTGCTTTCATTTTGTGACGAGGTTGGAGTGTTCATGTCTTACATGATAAACAAGTATCCATGTCTTACATGATGGTGCTCCTTTTTTTTTTTCCTGTTCTTTTTGTGCTTATTTGAAAATTTTATCTTAACCGATTTCAGTTAGAAGACTTTTCCTCCATCTTCATTTTTTATATCGTTTCTCCTTTAATTAACGCCATTTTGAAAATAATTTGGTTTCAACCTTGCCGAAAATGTTTCTGCCATTCAAGTCGAGCAGGTTAAGGTTGCTGTTTTTGCTATTTTATGTTTTTTCTCTCGGTTCCTGGAGCTGTCTGTTGTTTTAACATCTTGTATTATGTTTAAAGAATACTTGGACTTTTAATCTGCCACATACGGAGAAATGCCGATAAGGCAAAACTTGTGGTCTCCTTTTTCCTTTTTGGCTCTCTGTTTCACTTTGGTTGTCAAAGCGATTGAAGCTAGTGAGTTGCTTCAACAAAAAAATAAAACTATTTTTTGTGATTGGTCGATACAGTTTAATTTCTTTTGTCGAGAACGTTTTTGTGAGTCTTTAGGAGTTTCTGAAAGAAGTATTTCTTGTTCCCCCTTCTGTTGGCTGTTCTTCCTTTCTTCGTTCCCGGTAGTGTTTTAAGATGCAAAGTTTGAGTTCTTAAGATATAATATTTTTTTAAATTTTATTTCCAAAAGCATTTTACACTGCTGCCACTTGTCCTTTTGTTCCAAAACAAGGGTTGGAATCGGTGGATTAAGTTATTATTATTATTATTTAAAGTTTTGTCTTGTTGATAGGATATTTAATGAGTATGTATTGAACCGACGGTAGGAATTTTTTCTTTCTTTTGACGTTCTTCGTTGCTTCCCCACTTCCATATCCATCTAAAATTTATTTGGAGTTTCTCACGACCCTTATCTCGCTATGGAAAAACTAATTTTCTTTGGGCTTTCGTTCCATAATTTATTTGGGGGAAAATAACTCTTCTTTGTGCTTTCGAAGTTCTAGCCTAGAACGGTGAAGTGAACCCCGTGATGACGTTGTTTCCTTTTCTGCTGTAATTCATATGGTTTTTCTGGGTCAAGTCATCTAGGATTGACAAAAGCGTGCTCATGGATGCTATTTAGCTGGCAGGATGTGGATTCTCTTTCTTGTTTTTTTAATATAAGAATTATTGGCACCCGACAGTAGGTAATACGCGTAGTTGCTTGGTATGCAAAGCCTTCAATGCTTTTTTGCTGAAGAAGCCTGGATATGTTAACCTTTTGGTTAAATGAATGTCGTTTCCGATTCTTTTTTTTTTAGACTTCAGATTAGTGTTCCTTAGGCGAAACAAAGATGGTCAGCCTGTTTCTTTTTCTGTTTCTAAGATATACTTTAGCACACTAATCTGAAGTCTTTGTTTCTTATGCCAATAGTGGTTGTCCCGAAGCTCCCCATTTTTAAGCCTGAAATATAGTTACGCTAAGGCTGGTTGAGTTGTGGTATTAGATCTAATTTATCTAAATGTAAATGTCCAACTTGGTTTTTCCATATTATGCTTTCTGTTTTTAAGTATGGGGGTAAAAACGAATACCTATCAAACGTTTTTTTCTCTTTTTATATGTTTTCGCTTCATTTGGTGTATCTGTCGGCTTTTTGTGAAACTGGGGACCTTTATATGTGGGTATATTTCTTTTGTCATTTGGTATTTCTGCTATTGCACCTATGCCTTTTCATTTGTTTTATAAGCAAGTGAGCTATGAAGCAAGACAAATTCTTACTTTCAACGGAGCACCTTCGTTTTCCAACCAAAATTAAAGTTAGTCTACAGAAGTCTTGAGCTAGAAGTTTGGACCAAACCATTTCTTTTGCAGCGACCAAACTACCGTGTTTTAATCTGAGTGTCACGTACACTTTCAGTACTTGACTTTTTACTGCTCATTATTATTCTTTGAAGTGGTCTCTCAAAAACACATCCTATATTAATCTCGTCCTAACTTGTGATCAAATAGGTTTTTTCAGCTTTTATTACCCTCTACATAATCAAGTACAATGGCTGCATGGCATTTTTTTTTTGCTTGACTCAAATTATTTTTCTCCTTTCTCACACTGCTCTGAATACCCCATTTACCTTTTCTGTTGCCATGACTTGTTGTGGTGGCATTTTTTTTCTGTAAATGCTTTTCATTTTGTGTTTATTGCCTACGATTGCATGTAATTTGCATTTGTAGCTATAATTATTTTTAAAGATCTGAGAAGAAATAAATTGATACACATCATACAAGTTTTCAAATTGTAGATTCTGGCTTTCTAGAATCTAGAACAATGCATGGAGAAGTTCTAATTACCAAAAATTTCATGCATGAAATGACAAGATCGTAAATTTTGAGTATTTTCATCTTAATAAGCTTTTAATCATTCATAATGAGCGGACAAAGGCATACTTCTTCATATCTACATTTTCTTCTATCATTTTCCCGTCTTTAAATGCATCGTAACTCATAAGTAGAACACATTGTTCAGCGTTTGGCTTCAGCTCCACTATAGTTATGTTCTGTCACTTAATAGCAATAAGATCTTCGGGTTATCAAGCCCAAACTTGTTCTCTCGGATGCATGATTTTTTGGAGGTGTTCAGCATACTTATCTGTGGTCGTACTTGGGCCAGTCAAATGTCAAACTAATTTGGGTTCACCTTACTATTGTACATCTTCTACATGGTACTTTTGTTTTGATTTTTGCTTGATACACTATCATGAGCTAAAAATTTAAAAATACTAGGTTCTTGAAAGAATGCCCATTAAGCAAGTATGTATTGCATTTTCTTTGCAGATCCATACTTGAATACTGATGCTGGAACTATGTCCCCTTTTGAGCATGGAGAGGTGTTTGTTCTTGATGATGGTGGTGAGGTATGTATATAGAGTAGTCACTTGGTTGTTTTATAAGCTGCTCTTGCAGACTTAAATTTTTGGTGCTTTAACATTCTAGCCAGCAGAGCAAAGTTGCATGTTAGTATTTTGGACAGTTTCTAAGCTTCCTTTGTTATGGCTGTTTTGAAGGTTGACCTTGATCTAGGAAACTATGAAAGGTTTCTAGATGTCAAATTGACTTGTGACAATAATATAACAACTGGAAAGATTTACCAGGTATTGTTGCTTAGCCTTATTCCTAGAAAGCTACAGCCATTTATATTATGTTGCCAGTTGCCACTGTTGCCAGGATTCTGCTGCAGATATCATACTGTCAACTAATCATATTCTATTCCCACTTGTAACTTTCAAATTGATTTGTTTTCTTTTTGCAGTCTGTCATTGACAAGGAGAGAAAGGGTGATTATCTTGGAAAAACTGTTCAGGTCTTGGTCAAAATTAGTTATTATGGTGTTTCTTAGTTAAATATTCTTTCTACAGCATAATTCTTGTATTGATGACTCATCAAGGAATTGCCATCTATTGAACTTAAAGGTTGTCCTTTCCTCTTGACAGGTTGTTCCTCACATTACAGATGCAATTCAGGAGTGGATAGAGCGTGTTGCCATGATTCCCGTGGATGGGGAGAAAGGACCTGCTGATGTATGTGTCATAGAACTGGGTGGCACCATTGGTATGAGGAAATTTCGTCTTGCTTAACTTTGCTAGTAATATCTTGGTGTATCCATATTCCGTACCAAACCACAGAGAGAGAGAGAGAGAGAGAGAGAGAGAGAGAGAGAGCTTAAAAACCAGCAATGGAAGAAATTAGGAAGGGAGAAGCATAAAAAGGTCTCAGAATAAAAAAATGTGTTGGCCCAACCCGTGTCTACTTTAGTGCCAAATTGGACATTGGAATCAGATAATGATTGTTTGATTATAGACGTCAATTTTTTCATTTGTTTGGTTGGTTGGAGGGCAAGGGTTAGTGGTTTTATTTAGCATAAAATAGGTTCTAATATCATTGAGGACCCCTTTTGAGAGGTCTATGTATCTCTGATTTCCTTAGGGACCCCTGCTGGTGGAACACAGCTTAAGAGGAAAAAAGCAAAGATAGTTGAACACAACTAAGGGGAGAAATCAAAACTGGGTTGACTTTTGTGTCCTGTATAACCATGGCTTCTAAATTCTGACAACAAGATAACAAAGTGTGATTCATGTAGGGGACATTGAATCAATGCCTTTTGTGGAAGCTCTGCGTCAGTTATCAAATCGAGTTGGTAAGAAATCTGTTCTATTTTTATTTGGTGGATATGTAGATGTTTAGAATTTTGGAATTTGTGATTCTAATCAGGTTGTAGTCCTTGTACTGGTTATTTTACAGGTTCTGGTAATTTCTGTCTGGTCCATGTCAGCCTTGTACCTGTTGTTAGTGCTGTTGGTGAACAGGTAAATTTGTCTGAATTATAATCTTTAATTCATTTGTGGAGATCAAGTTTCTTCTTGATCATAAATAAGTTTCCGGACTTGGAGTTGCCTTGTTTGGAATTAGGATCAATATTTCCTGCATTGAGACATGATTTTTTTTTTTGTTTTAAAAAATGGATTATGCAAATATAAGCTGCTTATATTAAACTTCTTATTAATGGTATTTTGTAGAGAATTCCTTTCCTTTTTTTTTTTGTAGCTTTCTAGTCATAGATTGGCATATGTATGTGCAAGATATGTCTTGTAGTGACATCATATTCGAGCCAACCATGCCCATAAAAGCACTTGAAAAGTGAGATACTTGCATCTCATATGATGGCTGAACCATTTATAGAATGAGACTCGGCATTCTTTGGCCCTCTCCTGACACATTTTAGCCATTAGTTGCCAGAGAATAACAAAAGGTGTTGGTAGCTGTCCTTTCAATCAATGGCCATAGTACTTCATTTTTTTCAATATAGTTGACAAGACATTAACCAACTATTAGATTAATGAATTATTTGACTGAACTGCTTTTTCTGCACCATCAAAATAATCCATAAGTCTTTCTGTCTTTCACTATTGAGCCTGATGTGTCGGTTCACTCTTGCAAGCTGCTGAGCCTTCCTCTTTGAGATGTTTCTATTGTTAGTGGTCCACCCTGAATGTGCACTTGAGAAACACTTAATTAACATTGTTTTATTTTTCTTTATGTTAACAGAAAACGAAGCCAACTCAGCATAGTGTTCAAGAATTAAGAGGATTTGGATTGGTTCCAAACATTCTTGCTTGCCGCAGTTTTAAGGTGTCCCTCTGTCTCTCTCTGAGTGCTGCATTGCGGTGCAGGTGTAGCATTATGATTGTTGAAATTGAGGTCATATACATACTTACATACACATATATCAGTGTCACAAATATTGTAATATTTTCAAAAATATTGTGATATTAACATCAAAAATAAGAAAAGCGAAAAAAAGGGGAAAAATCTTGATATTTTGAAAAAAAGGGGAAAAAATATTTGTCGTGTTATTATCGTGTTTTTTTGCAATTTTTTCATTTTTCTATGTTTTAGCATTGATATTATTGTGGATTCAAACATGAACTTAAAGTCTTACACTAAATTATTTTCATCATCTTTATTATCATTAAAACATTCCTTTGATCACTGTTATATAGTTTTATTTATGTTTTCCTATTAGTTTCTCATTTATTTCATTTATAGCTATTTTTTAATTTTTTAATATTTCTGAGTTTTTCCCAAAAAAACAACTTTACCGTTAAAAACCTGGGAAAAATCTTGCCACTAAAAAACTGAGAATGATATTTTGACAATGATATATATTAAATTTATGATGCTTAGCAATTTGAGTCACACTACTTGGCTGTTGTCATATAGTGGATAAGGTGATGTTTCTTGTTTCTGTTATTAGGTGTTCCATGAGACCATCCAAGTTGATAGTCAGCTGGTTTTGCGTGATGAAGGAATCATCAACATCTGCATTAATATGATAAACTGTCTGACATGACATATGTAGTGCCAAGTTCAGACGCGTGCCATTTTATTCAGGCAGACTGGATAGTTATTTGATTGATCATCCAGTGTAGGTCTGCTCTTGACTCTAGAACAGTAGTGCAGTGTTAAAAATCAGGCTGTGGATCTGCTTCCTCAAGGGCATAGCTTCATTTAAAAGTTATGTGCAGAACCTCCTATATTTAGCGACTGGATGTTCAATATGCCGAAAGGAGTATGGCAAATGATGTTGCATGGGCAATGACACAAATATTCGTAGCACACACCCAGACATACACATACAGAATCTGTGGATTGTGTCAACCAACCTTAAACCATTGGATAAAAGGAGATGTGCAGCTAGGACTTCTCTAGCAAAGAAAAAGGAAACTAGGTTAGGTACTTTCATGAAATGACAAAAGTACACTGAAAAAGAAAAACTTCCTTTTTATCGATGACATCTCAATCACCTGTCTTGTATGTAACAGATGAGGGTTGGTTGGCACAGTTGATACCATTACGTACTTCAAGGAAATTGCCTATATGCTCTTCCTTTCTTCCACTTATTATCTAACCTGAAAGTTGAGCAGCACCTCAACCCCTATCTTCATTTTTTTCCCTTCTAATTGGATAGGAAAAAGGAGAGCTCATTTCCTTTCAATCTGAAAAAAAAGTCACATCCGTTAAGGAGTGTCAGTGTTGATATGGGTGTTCTCATGCTTACAAATACGTGGAACACAGTTGTCATATTTTTTTTAATTTATCTTTTCCTTGCGAACATCAAACTAATGGTGAATTTCAGTTGCGGTTCAGGGTTTTTGGGCTGGGGAAATAAAAAACTTTGATCTCTTAGTATTTTACTGCATCTAGTATGCAAACTATGTTTCTTTTGTGTGTTTGACCATCGTGAAATGGTGAAGATTGATTTCGAAGTGGAGTTTCTGCAGTTGAAATTTACTTAAATAAGTTGCTTAGCTAGTACTCTAGTACAACTGTCATTCTAAGCTAATAACAGCTGGGTTTTATACAGACCTGCCTGTGTGTGTGTGCCTGTATGTGTGTGTGCGCATGTGTCTGCATTATGACTATACTTGTCTCGTGCAGCCATTGGAAGGAAATGTGAAGGAGAAACTCTCTCAGTTCTGCCATATTCCAGTACTTTTCTCGTTATACCATTTTTCCTTTTCAAATTTTCATCTGGATTACATTTTAATAGAAGAAGGTAGATTTACTTTATTGCAAATTGTCCGTCTGAACAGGCTAATAACATCCTGACTATTTATGATGTTTCCAACATCTGGCACATACCTTTACTACTAAGAGTAAGTGGATGATAATCTCTTCAATTACAATCAGCAAGAGAAGAAATTTTTATTTTTCCATTCCCCTCCTCTCCTTTATGAAATGTTTTACATGGTGGAACATATATTTGCTGGTCATCTTCAAAGTTCAAACACGTATTCTCATCTTACACAAAGCTTTCTTGGTTAAAATTTTGTCTACAGGATCAAAAGGCTCATGAAGCAATTCTGAAAGCGTTGAACCTTATTTGGTTTGTATTCTGCAGCAGTTTGGTCATTTTTTATATTCAATATTTTGCACCTAGCATGGTCTTGTGAATTATAAAATTATTGTCATGGATTTTTCATGTATTAGAGTATACTTGTTAATTTGTGGTTGTATTCTTCTTCTTTGGTATCAGTGATGCTAAGAAGCCTGCTCTGGAGCAGTGGGCTGCAAGAGCTGAGAGATGTGACGAGTTCTCCAGTCCGGTAGATTCATATCTTTCCAAATTATAGAGATAGTAATTTCTTGACGGGCTTATTTAAGGTGATTCAACATTGAATCTTGTGCAGGTTAGAATTGCCATGGTTGGAAAATACACGGGCCTTTCAGATGCTTATCTATCTGTTCTGAAGGTGTGATGACATCCCATGAATTTATAACAAATAAATGCTCTTTGTAATTACCATCATGAACACAGTGACAAGAAATTACTGTGTTATGAAATTCTTTTCCAGCTCCAACATAGATGTTAGAAAGAACAGAATCTGTCTGCTATAGGACAATATCTGGGCTTTTATCACCTGTTTTTCGATCTTTATAAGTTTTCTCGACAGAATGACGATTTTTTTCTAGGTCATGAACAATCGCTTTGGGTTTAGTGAACTGTTTATATTCCCTCCCTTGATCAGTCATAATTATATTTAGATAGATGTTTTGACCATGAATTCATATATCTTGCTGGTAAAATTGTGTTGTACATTTTCTCAAACAAAGCAGGGGTACCTGAACTTTGTTTCTTCCTGTTTTGGATGTTATTTTTCATATGAATCTTTTTCTTGCTCTAGTTATGACAGGTTATCCCTTTGTTCTCTTCTTTAGAATCTATTGATGGTTTATTTTCTTGAGATTCTGAAGTGTCATTTTGTATACAGGCGCTTTTACATGCATCTGTGGAGTGCTCAAGGAAATTGGTTGTGGAGTGGATTGCTGCAACAGATCTTGAAGATGCAACTGCCAGAAAGGTTTCTTAATCTAGCTCTATTGTTTGCTCATGATGTATGCTCTTAGGTGAGTCGGGTTGCTAATTCTCATTCTGCAGGCTCCTGATGCTTACGAAGCTGCATGGAATGTGCTCAAGGTGAGCATTTTATGCCCTTTTATGTATAGTTCCATTTCAAATTTGTATGCAAGGTTATTCACCTTTTTTTCCTTATACTGACACCGCTCACTGCTGCTCTCCAAACACAGAATGTAGATGGTATTCTTGTACCTGGAGGATTTGGTGATAGAGGTGTGCAAGGAAAAATCCTTGCTGCCAAGTATGCCCGTGAAAACCAAGTACCGTATTTAGGTATTTGCTTGGGAATGCAGATTGCAGTCATTGAGTTTGCACGCTCGGTATGAGTTGCTTCTTATCAGCGGAAAGTTTTGACGTTTTGAAAAATATGCTTCTAGTAAAATACATGAGTTTTGTGTATTTGAATGAACTGCATATTGATACTCTTTGTAGTGAATTGGTTATTTCTAATTGTTGCCTGTTTTACTTACTGTATTTTTTTCAGATTCTTGGCTTGCAAGATGCCAACAGCACGGAATTTGATCCAGACACAAAATGTCCTTGTGTTATCTTCATGCCAGAGGTGGGGGCTTGCATATAAACCTCTCCTTGTTCTATTGTATTAACAAAAGGTTTTCCTAAGGCCATGTTGAATAGATCGAAATTCAAAGTGTGAATATTTTATGCATTTAGACTACAAGCAGACACAAATTTTTAGTGCTTAATATTCGAATCATTTGTACAAGCCTGTCTAAAGGATTTGGAAGGAGAAAATTCTAAACACACCATTCTGAAATTTGAAAAGGTTCACATAAATGATCTTCAAGTTATTCCTAATGTCCTTTCAAACAGTTGACAATTTTGCAGAATTTGAAATTGAGTCGGATGTATCCTTTTTGGTTCCATATTTGCAACTTCTTCATCTTTAAAATGCAAGCAAACATGCACTAGTAATTCATTTTTTTTCCATGCAATAGGGTTCAAAGACTCACTTGGGAGGCACCATGCGTCTAGGTTCAAGGAGAACATATTTCCAGGTCGCTGACTGCATTACTGCAAAATTGTGAGGACAACTATATCTTTGAACTCATTTGATCTATCTGTTTGTTTGCAATAATTAGTTCATTGGGGATATGCACACATATTCTAGTGAAATAGATTAGGGGGAAAATGAATCATTGCTGTGAGTAAAGTGCAAGTTTTGATATATGAACTTTTATGTATTTATCTTTCTGATTGTATTTTTCTCCGGTTTTGTGTTGTGTGGTAATCAGATATAAAAATGCCAGATATGTTGATGAACGCCATCGACATAGATATGAGGTGATTTGCTTATTGCATTTAGTCTTGTGATGCATGCAAAACTTGGGAGATGAGATTTTCTAGCTTGAACATGTTTGCTGTATAAAGTTTGACATGGCATATGGGAATGCATAGGTCAATCCTGACATGATCGACAAACTGGAGTGTGCGGGTCTTTCTTTTGTTGGCAAAGATGAGAGTGGCAAACGCATGGAAGTATGTTGCTACTGCCATCATTTTCTTATTCTCGTTGAAGATGTAAATATTTTTACCCTCATATTGCAGTAGTTGAAAACAAGGTTTAATTTGATTTTGCAGATCATTGAACTCCCAAGTCATCCTTTCTTTGTTGGTGTACAATTTCATCCTGAATTTAAGTCAAGACCTGGGAAACCTTCTGCTGTTTTCTTAGGTAATCTCCCCCCATGATGAAATATTCTCTTTTCAGATGTACTTCATGTTGAATCATTTGATGGGATGTTAAGTTTCTTAATTTGATTTTGTTGTGGTGCTAAGTTTTATGTTGGAAACTTTCTGTTGGGCTTTTAGATTAGAACTTAGAAGTGTAAATCGGAAACTGTTGTTGAGATCCCATGTTCATTTTGTCCACTCTGGATATATTTTTAGATTTTGTGCTTTAATCTGGTGAGGGAGTATAGATCTTCCGAACATGAAACCAGTCTGGTAGAATGTGTTATTGATCCTTACAACAGAATCACAGGTAAACAAATGTTCTAAGAAGTCAATTTTAGCTCTCAGTCGCAAGGGCTCAGTCATCATCTTGGCTGCATGAAGAATTAGATTTCCAAGGAACCTGTATTTTGGGTTTCTAGATGTTGTGTCAAAACGTATCTAACTCTTTTCTACATGAAGAATTAGACTTCCAAGGAGCCTGTATTTCGGGCTTCTAGATGTTGTGTCAAGACGTAACTGACTCCCCAAGTTCAGCTTTAATCCCGATGATGGATGATGAGGCATTGCCATTTCTTGAACCTAGTATTTTCACTTGTCAAACAGGACTTATACGAGCTGCCACTGGAGACCTGTTTACGCATGCACAACTACCAACTCAATTCAACAACATGGCCGCTAAAAGCAGCTTAAGCAACGGAATGCAGGCAAAAATCAAGGCATTCATGAATGGCAGTGCAAAGAGTTCACTAAAGACCAGCCTGTTCTCAAATGCCAATGGCATTCGCACCTGAAAGGAAACTTCTTGAGGCTTGGCAGTAGCTTGCTTCTGTTCTCTTCAGATATTCTGTGAAGGGCTCTCCCCTTTTCCTGTACAGCCAGCGGATTAAGGTTTTGGGACTTGCTGCCGCCTCCAGGTTTTTTAGAAAAGGTTCGGCGCTTAGGTATTTTGGTCCCGGTATTTGTTTTGATTTTGTTTTGTGATAATTACTAGTGGGGAGCTCGAGTTGACGTGTGCTGCTTTGTGTGTCCCAAAAGATGAAGTTGAAATGTTAGTTTGTGAACCGAAGACTTGGCCTGATGATCAACATTGCTCAAGTTTTGCATGGGGAGATGCCGCAAGCTGGCCTCGACCGTCCATCCAACTCTCAGCATGGATCATGTGAACTGCATCTGCGTTCGGATTGTCAGAGTAGATCCAAGGCTGGATGCTAGGAGCACTAAAATTATGTGCTGTTTTATGAGCACAGCAGTGGCTCCAAATTTTGGCCTATTAAGTAGCCTATTAGATAAATTTTGGCATGTAATTTTGGATGCTTTCCTCTATTATTTAAACGTCTATGTACTGAGACTGGAGCAATACTTAAGAAGCTCCATCTGCAACTACCTTTTTGCTAATTTCTTTTTAAACTCATTTGGCCGAGCAAAACCAGCGCGTATTTTTTCATTCGCATACGGATTGCTTGTGTCAATGGCTCTGGAGGCTGTCTTATATAGCCCGCTCATTGGAAAAAGTGGTTCAAGGCAAAAAAACAGTGTGCTATAACTTGTATTAAATGCTTGGTTGAATGGCAAGGAGGACTTCCTGTCCACTTGGTTGAAAATACACAAACACGCGTGGGGAAAGATTTATGGGAGAATTTAAATTCTGCTTAGTTATATCAAATCTGGGGAAGTGAATAAGAAAATTATTTAGCGGCTTTTTTCTTGGAAAGTTCCGAAAGTACGTAAAATCATGGTTTCACAAGGTCAGAAAGAGTCGATTCAACGTATAACGTAACGGATGCAGGCATTGGCTCTCTCAGGTATTCAGGTCAATGAAGATAAGAGCAAGCTCATGGTGGTCAACGGGGACGTTCAAGCTATCGCTTGTAAAATTTTTCACATTGCCTCCTTAGTATCTACATTTGCCTACCTTGGTCTCATCTACTGTGTGGAACAGGATTTTCAACAAGATGCGGGCCAAACTGTCTGTATGGAAAGGACACTATTTTTCTACGTCCGGCCGCGTGACCTTGATTAACATGTCTTCAGTTCTATTCCACGCTACTTGGTTTCTGTTCACTTCATGTCCCCTCACATTGTCAAGCAGATAGGAAGACCTCGTTGTGGCTTCGGCCATCGTAAGAAACATCTTCTTCTCTGGTCTGTCGTAATTCTGCCCTTGACACATGGATGGTGGTCTTGGCATCCCATCCCTTAGGTTCCTTTTGATGGCAGGGTAAAATAAATTTACCATGAAAAAAAGTCGGTAAAAAGTCAGACCCAACTTTTTTGCAGGCCAAAATTACACTGATTCATTTAATTCGGCATGGTAATTTTCTTTGTGTTTGATTCGAAAATGAAAAGCTGTAAAAAAAGGCAAGTTTTCCCTGATGCACAGTAAATCTGTGCATCAAACTGGGCCTTAAGATGCAGAATGTTGCGCTTTTGGTGAAAGACTGACATGCACTTTTCGATTCAACTTGTCAATTGGACTACAGTTTTGCTATGATCTACATCCCGGGTTCCTACAAAGATGACCAGATCCAGAACTAACCTTTGGCTCTCTTCGATTCCTGCCTTCCACCTCTTCCGAGATTGGAATGATCTATTCTGATGGTGATTCTTGGTTTGAGTAGTCCTCCACCTCTTTTAGATCGTTTTCAATGGCCAAATTCCATCATTCCCTTCTTCCCCAAGCATTCCTTGGTTCCTTAAGGTTGTTCTATGGGGTCGTGGTCTTCCTCCTTGTTCTGTTTTATTGGCTTAGCTTATTCTTCATGGGAAGGTGCAGACTCATGATACTCTACAGCGCAGCGCCTTACAGATTCCTAGTCGTTGTGAGCTTTGCCTTCAACATGTGGAAACTATTGAGCACCTCTTCTGGAACTGCCCTCTTATGCAACATATATATCATTCTTTGTGGGATTCCCCAGTGGTTGCAGTTCGGTCCTCCTCACTCCTGCGTGACACTTTATTAGGCACGGTTTGCTTTCGCTTTTCTAAGGAGGCCCGTTTGCTTTGGCTTTACAATTTGGTGGACAGTGTGGTGTGCTCGCAATGATGCCTTCTTCCGTGGTACTGCTGTCGATCTACCATTCGCATTAAGTGTGATGTTGCTTGTTTAGTTAAGAACCTTTCCCTACCTGGAGGTCCCCTTTCTCTACACCTCTTATCTCTTTTGTAAGCCTCTGTCAGGCTTCCTTTACATATTTTTGTACCTTGGGCTCTTAACTTTTTGTTAGGATGTGCCATTCTTGTGTAATGTTAATAGGTTGTCCGAGTCCACGTTCTTTCGATGATTCAAAAGTCAATGTTTGACAGCGCGTCAAAATTTCAGGCCTAATAAAATATAAAAGCTCTGTCAAAAGGTGTAATAAATAGTCAACTTTCCATGCTTTTGACTACGTGTTACACATTTATGTCTTCATATCAGGGAAAAAAACAAGTCACATATATTGTGAATCAAACTAGCTTTTCTATGAGGACTATTTGACACAATATATGGACTTTGAGGGCTTTTCCATTTGCTTTTAAGAACCAATCACGGGGATTTGTCATTCTACATATTTTTAATAGTCGGCCGTTGGAGTCTCAGATTACATGTTCCTATTATCTTCAAAATCTACCAACATCATAGCTTGTGTATAAATTGTGCTCGGCTCACATTTTTGTGTGCCTATATGTCTAACCCATTTAAACCATACGCTGCCGCATAGCCTCGCCTCGTTGAGGGAAAGAAGTAAGCATGTAGGCACGCAAAGTAGAAAAGAGAATTCCAGCTTTCCTCAATATTTTAGCACTTGTGCGAATATTTAGTCATCGAAGCGTAGACGTGTAAATTTCTAGATAAAGAACATGCACAGCATTTTCCAAAGAGACAGATGTAGACAAAGTTCAGAAGAAACGAATGGCAGCGCCACATAAACTGTCCACGCCAGCTTCTCAATTCTCTTTCATTTTTACATTAAGATCATTTAATATTTGTTTTGTTATACATGTAAGTGCCCCTTCAGTTCCCCCAATGGAAGAAACCGATATCATGGAGTTCATAGAGGCGAGGCCAAAGTGAAGCGACTCAAGCCCACGGGGCTTTGTTGATCCAGCAGCCGCAGGTTCTTCGGGAAAATGTCTTCTTGTTGCAGCAGCTTGGTGCCAACAAGAGAATAAGAAGCAGTTTGTACAATTGACGCACAAGGCGAAGTACCAGCAAGAGCTTCCATACATCCGAAAGTGAATCCAATTCCAAGTTCATTCAAGTTCGAGATGCACCGAGCAGCAACTTAGCCCTAATCTGTATACAATACAGACCTTTTACCCCGTTTTGCGGATGGGGAAACTACTCAACATAATAAGAATATTACTGTTGCAGTAAAGCCATCCTCTTATGGTGCGAGAACCATCGTTACTTGACGAGTTCGTCAAAGGATGTATACATCGAGCAAGATAAGATTGCACCCGTTTCTTCGTTATACATAAGCTAACTAGCAAAAGAACAAAAACTTAGACCAATCGTTCTTAGTTTTAATCTTTTTTTACAGTCCCACGTAATGGTTCATTAATTTACGTATCAATTATTATTTCTATATCCCTTGCATAGATTTTGAAGACACTTCCATGCTCGTTAATTACAAGATAACTTCACAACTCCAAGAGAAGAAAAGTCTCATGGCCCAGAATTCTGTGAGGACAACACCACTTAATGGCCTGTCCTGCGGGAGACAAACCTTAGGTAAGAGCCTCACTGTCTGCCATGCCTTTCAAAGACAGCACCACATGAAAGCTCTAATAAGATTGTAGATCAGTCAGCTTTATGACAGAAGCGTATACTTTCTTTCTCTTTTTCCTATAACAAACCAGTCACATGCTCCCCATGGGGAGACAAATCTGCCAGGGACAAGTCATTAAGAGAATGCCGTTCTTTACAGTTACGCATCAACGGGTGTCCTAATTCAATTATTATTTATATATGTTATTATAGTTGGAGAATCAAATGCCTTTCTTTCACCTTAACTTTGATATATTCCGAGCAACGGTAACTGATCGCATGCATATATTGATATGATATTTCTATGTTGCTTCAGTCGCTAGTTTCTTGGTTTTAATTTTTTTTTTCTAAAAAATTTTCTGTAACTCAATACATAAAGTCACAAAAATAGAAAATGGGTTAAGGCTTGGCATATTTTGTGCATAAATATGGAGACAAACAAAATAATTCTTAACAGGTGGCGCTTAGAGAAAAAAAATTGCTTATCCCCCACATTATGGGAAATGATTATAGTTATATTTTTTAAAATGCTATTCAGCTCGCCCAACAAAAAAATGTCTAGCTCTGCTCCTGATAATAAGAATAACATTATTATTATTATTGTTGTTGTTGTTGTTGTTAATTTCACTGAATTTCGATATTTATTTGCCACGTAACATAGGAGCATCGATCTTCTTTCGGTTGATATGATACAAAGTTGCCTTGAACATTCTTTTTGTGCATCTAGCAATGTTTCCGGCGGTTTGACCCTTGTTTTTTATGATGCATGCCATTTTCCGTACGTTCGCACAGAAGACCAAGAATTTTTTTGTATAGTCCTGCGATTTCTTGATGTTGGAAAGTTGATGACTTCTGTTATTCACCCTCGACTGAAAAATTTAGTTTTTATAAGATCGATGGATCATGTTATGTCCATTCCAAAAACTAGTATGAATATTTGTTGTATATAGGTTTCTCAACATTGGAGATTAATATCTTTAATTTGTCTAACCATACGTTCAAATTTCAGATACATCGAAAAGGAAAACTAAAGTTCGATCTTTTTCCGATGGACATAGCTAAACCATCCGGATATGCATGCAATATATTGTTTTCTCTCCATTTCTCCTCTCTCATCTTATCATTCCTTAACTTTATATAACTTTATTTCATTAGACCTTTATTATTTATTTCCCACGCGAGTTCCAGTTAGCTCATTTTGGCTTCTTCAGAGCACAAAACCATCATGCATGCTTGTGATCCATACGCAACCTTTTAGGCCAATGGGCTCTTTCTGGGAACTTTATATTAACGAAATAGTGCTAGGATGACAGGCCAAAGTAAAGCATTCAGGTTTCCCAACCTACAGTAATTTAGTTCTTGGGAGTTTGCTATGCATGCAAAAACAATGCATCCATGTAACTGGTGCACTAAAAAATCAATGACTATTTGTATGTATGTATGCATGTATGTACATGAGCGGAGCTAGGGGGCCGCGCTCCCCCTAAAAAAAAATTAAAATCTATATGTAAATTTTAAAAAATTTCATTTATCCTATTTCAACTCCTGTTAAATTTTTAAAACTATAATTTTGACCCCCTCATCAAGAATTCCTGATTCCACCCTTGTGAATGTATGCATGTGTATATGCATGGTTACATAGAGATACAAAGGTCGGTGTCAGCCAAGCAAAAATCAGTGAGAAAGGAGTTGAGTTTTACCGTATGAGTGACCCATATATCATGAATGGCGATCGTTTACTCGGAAAACAGTATATCCAATGTAGAAGTGGTAAAGAGATGACGAATTAATTTGCTGTTAATGGCACAAGAACACGCGACATATAAAGAAGAAAATATCGGCAAGTGAGAACCAAAATTAGTACATTTATAATATCGACTACGTAAAGCTTAAAGCACATGAGCGCCTGCCTGAGGAACCCACTGCCTTGGGCTTCAAATTCACGTATCTGTGTAGTTCATCACTAAAACCTTGGGACTATAAAAAACTAGATAGGGGAAAAAGAGCTTCAAAAAATGCTCCTGTATGGACGCAGACGGCGAACTCCTCACACCAATTCATTATGTCACTAAAATTTGATGTAATGAGTGTTTGATTCCTCATATATAAGTAAAAAAGAATGGATGGAATTTCTTGACTATAAAGCGCTCATCTTTTGTCGATAATTATCGTTTCTATCTGATCAATTTAGAGGAAGTTGACCTCGAATCGATGGAACCGATGTACGTATATTTTTTATTTGCTTGAAATGAGGCAGAATTATAAACTTAATTTGAGGTGGGGTGCCAAACCTAACTATGGTATGAATAAAGGGAAAAAGGGAAGTTTATATTGGCTGCAGGATCTCCTTGGACCAGAAGATTGTTGCAAGTACTATGTCGTCCACTGCATACTACAAGAACTGGGAGGTTATAGAGACAAACAGTTAAGTGGCACTATTTGGTTGAATTGAGTCACAGACTAATGCAACGAAGCACATTCAACAAGCCAAATTCAATGAGATCTTTAGCCACAGAGCTACGAGCATGAAAATACCTCGTTGAGCATGATCTCTGTGCTCTAAGTATATACAATTAGAAACTTTTTAAGGCATTCTAGAAGTTGATTAAACCCCAAAAGAGAAAAGGAAAGGAAAAAAGAAGAAAATAACCTGCGCTTCCCAAGAGAGTGAACAACTTAGAGATCTAGATAGCATCAATCTCTACTTTGAGAATTTTAGCATGTCTTGATCACAACCAAGATAATGAAACGGGAACCTCTGCATCGAGGAGCCAGCGGCATCCACAACCTGCACTGCGGCTGGGTTGCACTTGCCCTGGAAGAACTGATCCGGGTTCATCTGGTTGGACTGAAGCAGCCTGTCCAAGAAAGACCAATCACCAGTAAGCTTCTGATCTGGCTGCAACATTCCATTGGTGGTCAGCCTCATGAGGTTTTGGGAGCATTCGATGTCCATGGAATTGAGGGAAAGAGGTGGCATATTGAATGCTGCAACCCCAGACTCTGGGCTGAGCAGCTGGGGAAGATGCATGGAAGCATCGAAGGAGAAGTCATACTGGGAGCTGGGTAGGTTCGGTTTGTGCTCCATTAGAGAAGGCCCGCTAGGCCTTTGAAGGTTTGGAAAGTGATCCTCCTCCTGGAATGCCTCTTCTGGGAATCCTCTTTGATGGTTCTTCTTCTTGAAGACTCTGCAAACCACCCATCCATCTTCCTGAAAGTAATACGGAGATCAGTGAGAGAGGGAGAGAGAGAGAGAGAGAGAGATCAGGTGGATGTTCTGGTTATATGTTCACCTGGGCATCAGTGCACTCATCGTCGAGGCGATACTCGTGCATGATCCAGTCGGTCTTCTGTCCATGGGGTGCCCTCCCCGTGTAGAACACCAGCGTCTTCCTCATGCCTATCCGCCTGCAGCTGCCCATGTGGATGGCCTTGTCCCTTCCCGTCGCCTTCCAGAACCCAGCGTTCGTCGCCCTGTTCGTCCTCGTCCCCGTCGGATACTTCTTGTCCTTTCTGCTGAAGAAATACCACTCATTCTGAGGACCAGTCCCTATCCTGCACTTATCTGCATCACAACGTTGCACTTAACATTATTGTAGTTAAGCACCTCATCCTCCACAGTTTATATTCTAGGCATTAATAATCGCTGGATTAGACTTGGATAAAATTAATCATTAAACGATGATCGATTTTGCAGATGCGAAGTTTAACAGGTCCTTAACCGAAGAGGTCGCCTGACAAAAATATGAACACGAAATATTGTTGACTCCCCCCATTGGACGGTTTTCTCTACTGAGCATCGAGATAAATAAGGAAGATTAGCACCTCGAGTTGAAAGCTTTTCGCCATGAAAACCGATGAATAATAACGAAGATCAGATCTACGTTGAAACTTTTTTTGCTGCCGACATGATAGATAAGGAAGATTAATGGACGCCTTGAAAAATTTTCGTTATCAACATGATAAATAAGGACTTGCTGAGAGCATGATAAATAAGAAGATTCACACACCACGCATGGGAAAATTTTCTTTACCAAAAAAGAAATATCGGTCCTGATTCCCGAGAGAATTGACAAACCCTTTCAGGCTTAGAGAACCCAAGTTCTTGTCAAGCCATAGTGACTGAGATCTTAGGAGACGAGCTCACAAGGTACATCAGATTAATTAGTACTTCGATCTGTGTTGCTTTTATCATATGAGACATTGCACACATAAAGAGTTAGGTGGCGATGGACTCCGGAGCTTCAAGTTTAGAGACATAAGGATCGAGAAACAATATCAGAGTGAGTACATCTTCCCGGAATAACCTAGCAGATGTCCGCGTAACTCTGCCTTGTCTATCAACAAGGAAAACAAACATCTAGATGGAATACTCGATTTTCAATAAACTGACCATGTAGATCACATTGATGGGGTTTCACCATGACAAAGCAAGCTCACAAGGATAAGTAACGCGATGAGAACGATAGACTAGTCCTTGCGTTTGTAAACCTTGGTATTATTAGTCCATGATACGCATTTGAAACACGTATAGAAACCATGCACCGTGTCCAAACCACCATGGAAAACCATTATATGAAAGAAAGCTAGAAGATTGACGGATTTAAGCTGCTTATTTCCATCCCCTGACCATCAAACTATAATTCCTCGCGTACATGCATGCACGTATGCACAGAGAGAGAGAGAGAGAGAGAGAGAGAGAGAGAGAGAGAGAGAGAGAGAGAGAGAGAGAGAGCTCTATTTTTCGCTCTTACCTTTGAGATCCCATGGTTCAAGTTTGTTGAGATCAATATCCCTGATAACATCCAAGTCAATGATCTCATAGGCCACCTTCTTCTTCAGGTAATAGTAGAGAAGCTCCTCATCGGTCGGATGGAACCTGAAGCCCGGAGGGACAGACAATTGCACGTTTCCAGGCATCATCTGTACTACCAGCTTCAAAACTTAACCCTAGATCGGCAAAGCAGACAGTCAGCGAAGGGCTCGTAGGAATAACAACCCAAGGACAGCAACAGCAGCAGTATTTAAGCTTCCATGGAGAAAACTAAGACCAGAAGAATGTAAGAGAGAACACAAGAAAGAAGATGCGTATTGTGATTTAACATTTATAAGACTCGTCGACCTGAGAACGAACAGTGATTGACATAAATCACGTTTCATTGTAGTCAAGTGGGTTTCTAAAAGTAAAATATCAAGAAACAACGATTTTGAATCTCTCTCTGCCCCCCGCCCCACAGTTTTTTGAATCAAGCAAACGTCCAAAAGATCAGACTGTAGTATCTATTGTGCTAATCCCCAAAACCCTACAAGACAAAATAGAAGGATCCATCCTACTAAACTCCCAAAATCCTGAAAGTTGTATCCTCTCCCCCTCCCCCCAAAAGAAAAATGAAAAGGAAAACGAGAAGGCCACTTCTGCTAAAGTCCAAGGCCTGAAAGACAAAGCATTGACCCTTACAAAGTGAAGCACAAAACCCTAAAAATTACAGGAAGAAGTAGCATGTTACTCCAATCTTCCAAGGACTAAAACCTCAAAGAGAAAATTGACTCTCTTTCTTGCCAAGTCTTGCATAACCAGACCACCATATACCCCGCAAGAGTAACATACTGCAGACTGAAGACCCTAATATGGCAAGTCCGTGCAACCAAAAGAACCATGAGCTTTATCAGAAGCAAAGCAAGAAAAAATAAAAAGGAAAAGGAAAAGCAGCAACCAAAGCACCGCAAAAGAAGAAGAAGAAGATGATGATGAAGACCTGTTGGTTGCCTGTAACACAGCACCCACAAGAGGAAAAATAGAGAGAGGAACAATATCTCAACCATTTGCTTGGCAGTCATACAACCAGTATAAGAATTAAAGAATTATGAATATAAAAATGGTATATACAATATGAAATACAATAAATAGTCTCTGAGAGAAGAGAGGGAGAGAGATAGAGAGGGAGAGAATAAAAAATAAGAGGGTGGCAAAATTTTGTCTGTAGTGCAGGGGACCTGCCTGAAAATCGCCTTATAAGAGGAGAAGGAGGAGGCAGTCAGTCATGAGAATCATGCCATGCCATTGCTTGGTCAGAGAGGAATGAAGGAATTTGTCCCTTCATTCCATTCCTTTACTGCCTTCTCTTCCCTATCTTTTCTTCTTGATTTGCTAATAGTTATTCTCTTTGTTTAAAACAAAAATTAGTCTATATTAGGTTTTGATCATCCCAACGAAAATCCACATCCCACTACAAAGAAATTAGCTAAAAAAAGATGTCCCTTTCCCAAGAGAAACTACCAATAGGCCATTACGTATGTGCAAGTTTGCCATAACATTGCTACATATGAAACTAGTGTCCTGCTTAACCTAGCCTTGCCAATCGTAGCAGCACACACGCACGAATACACGCAAGCAAACACACACACTTGCCAAGGTAGGATTTAGGTCTGTATACGAGTGGAGTTGAGCTTAAGCTTGGTCAGTTTGATTTGGCTTGACTTCTATATTGTTGCACCAGCTCAAGTTGGACTCGTTTAATCTCGTTTACCAACTCCCTATTTGACTCGGTTTAAGTTTGGAAATTACAGAAAAAAGGCCTAAATTAAGTGAGTTTATTCAAGACTAATCGTGTCGAGTTCATGTATCACGAACTCGACTCATTTATAAGTTTGAGTTTTCAGAGCTTGACTCGTTTACAAATGAATCGAGGTCAAGTCGAGCTCAAGTTGTTTCGACTTGCTATACAGCCCTAATAGGGTTCCATGCAGGGGGGGGGGGGCGCCTAGGCCATGGCCCCACCCCAGCCAATGATTTTTTTTTATATTGAAAGAAATAATATTTTTTAATTACGTAATGTATTTTTTGTATTAAAATTTAGTTTGGCCCTACCCAGATCCAAAGGTTGGACTGCCGGCCCACTCTTGAAGAAAATCCTGGCTCTGCCTCTGGTTCCATGGTCTCCTCATCTCAGTTTTTTTTTTTTGACAAAACAAGCACTAATGAGTTGTTTGGATCAAAAACTGCATCCTTGTACGAGCAGCATGGATAGAAACTGATCAGGACCACATAGACTTGAGTATCGGATCAGGATGCTCAAGTTTTCTAGACTTGCCTCTAAAATTGACATTCTTTTCTAATATTGGACCTAGTTAATTGCCGGTTTCCGTAGAAAAACTTGAGTATAACTACGTTAAATTGAAAGGAATTTGTTCGCTCTTCGACTCATATCCATTATTCTCAAATTCAAATTCGGATCATCAGGTAGGTTCCTAATTTGTTAACTTCATCTCTCTTTAACTTTCATACTGAACTCACATGATAAGTATCTTAAGTTACGTCTAGCTTGAGTTCAAATTAGTGAAGCAAATAGAATTTGATCATATGTAAATAACAAGCTTGGGTTTTTAACACAGGAAAGTCGCATTCTTACACATTTACATTAGAAAAAGATAAAACTGGACTCTGTGCCTTAGAACTGGGGTTTCGGCAGCTCTTTTTATGACTAAGAGCTTATTTCTACGTCCCAAATAAAAATTTTGAAGCTCGAAGGGAATTAAATATTTTAAACTTTGAGGAACAAGTCATACCAAATACCCATTTGGCTTTCATTTAAGTATATAGTAACTTAAGCCGTTAATCTATATTGTTTTAATTGAAATATGCTGGTCTCTCTCTCTCTCTCTCTCTCTCTCTCTATATATATATATATATATATATATATATATATATATATATATATATATATATATATATATATATATATATATATATATATATATGGAAGAGTGGCACCCATGTAACACTTTTGAAAGGAAGGGGAGTTTTGAAAGTTTAGAGGCTCACTGAGGTTGGGTATGCTTTGGTGGGTGTGCCGTGAAGGCCCAAGTTGGTGAAGCAAAACCCTAAAACTGCGTGTCCCTTGCACGTGGAAAACTAAGCCCCTCCTCCAAATTAACTACACAAAGCCCTAGATCTCCATTGTCACTGTAGACCATGGAGAGGGAGAGATCGCCATGGAATTTGTCAGAAGGGAAGAAAGAAAGAGAGAGAGAGTTGTGAGATTTATTTAGAAGGAAAAAGAGAGAGAGGCTTGGGATTTGTGTAAAAAGAAAGAGAGAGAAAGCCACAGGTTTGAGAGTTTAGAGAGAGAGAGAGTCATGGGATTTGTGCACAGGGGGAGAGAGAGAGAGAGAGAGAGAGAGCGAGAGAGATGTGGGGAGGGAGAGAGGGAGAGCCAGCCATGGGGGTTTGTGCCCAACTCCAGTCTTCTCCTTAAATGCTGACTTGAAGGGATTCTCACGCAGTTGGTCTCCCTGGTCAACACGCAGTAATGCATGTTCCTTCATTCCTCCTCCATTGACCAGGAGCTCTTGGCTTGATCACAGCTTGAGTCACTAAAATTTTCCTTCCTTTATCATTTTTTTTTTCTTTTCCCTTTTTTTGTGATTAAACTGAAAATAAAGTGAAAGAAACAAAAGGAATATTTCCATTTGAGGGCTCAGTTTTTTTGCTGTATATGTCTGAAAAAAAAAGAGATTTAGGAACTTTTCTGTTTTATACAAGTACCATCATTCGCCAAAAACCGGACAACTAGGTGACTCCGGTTATAGGATCATATCATCTTTTGACAAGCCAAACCATGTGAATTAATATTATTATGATTATTGTTTACTTTTACACAAAAGGGAAGACATTCAGCTTTTTTTTTCATGATTCTCCAACTAGGCTTATGAAAAGAACCGTCTAGATAAAACCTTGATATTTGGTAGTTGTCAGCAAAGGTAAGAGATAAATCATAAGTAGGATTATAGCGGAGTAATTGTTTATATCATGTAATTGTCCCGATGAAAACTTCCATCACAAATCATGTAATTGTTTCTAACCTAGTTAAGATGCGCATAAAAAAAAAAAGAAATCGAATACCTCTTTTTATTTTTTCTATAATCAGGCTTCACTTGCACTGATTCCTAAGTCCGCATTTTCTACGATCTTACTTCACTTTTACTCTAATGAGAAAAAAATTGTGCATCCTTTGGTGCAACAGCTTGGGGTAGCTCGTGCTTGGCAGGTGGTCAGCACCCATTTCAAATATTAAAGGCGTCAACTTTTTATGTTGCAAAAAGAGTGCCACTGATACCCAAATTGAAACATAGTGAACCTTAAGGCACCAGAAGTAGGTTCTGAATGCTGAGTCAGTGCCAAAGCCAAAAATTTTTTGCTATAGAGTACTGTTGTAGAAATTTTCATTTCAGAAAGAGCACGACATATATAAATAAGTAAATAATTGTAAGACATTAATATAAAAATAAATAAAAATTTGTTGCCAGCCTATACGTAGCTCCACTACTGACAGGAGCTTAGCCTTCTGCCCAATGGTCGGTCTCCCCCACTCACTCTATTCACCCAATACAGAAGTAGTGTTTTTTCTTCTCTATCATAATTAGTCTAAATGAGGCATAAGTTGACTATCTTAAATTTTTAAAACCAATCGCATGCTAACTTCTAATAGAGGTTTTTCCTTCTGTCGTGCAAGTTCAGTTTGTAATATATAATATCCATTTTTTACATATCTTCCATTGATCGATCTAAATTTTCTCATGCATACAATTGAGATTTTTCCCCCAATAATTTTTACCGTCAAGTTTTTCATAAGGCTAACAAGATTTCAGCAAGTTGAGGCTTGCAGATCAGGCCGCTAGCTGGACTCTGCTAAGTTGATCACAGAAGACCATAGAGCTCAACCATTTTCCTTAACATATTGTTTTCATGTTATGGTTCAAACCAATTTCTCATTACCACTTAGAACAGTCAATAGTTGATTTGTATACATGAATTACATGAATACTTACTTTAAATTTCTCTTTTATTCATATGTCCCAACAACCCCCTTAGGGCTTTCTTTTGACTAATTTTCAACAACTCAAAATAAGCCATTCAACGTTGTTGACTCAGGTCAATGAAGGAAACTCTATTTCTTATATTTTAATATTACTTGAATAATAATTTTAAGGCAACTTTGAACCTACCCATAATCATGAACTATAATATATATGCATGGTCTCCAAATTATATATGGCACCAACCAAACACCTATTATTATAAGTAGAGAAAGCGGAGACGAAATTTTTCTACCTTGACATCACATCAAGCACCAGTATAAAAAATGAAAAGTAATAGTTGCACTGACCCTACAGAAATTCAAACTCGAGCTCATTTGTCCCAATTAGTTCGAGCCTTCCTTCAAGACTCCCATGAAGCATAGCCATATTAACAGAAGTTTAAAGAAATCATGTGATCGGGTATTATAAGTCTCTCCTTCACAATAACAGCTTCTATAATCCTTAAACTATTATAGTACTAATGCAAAAGCCACTGGTACTCAAGTTAAATGTAGGAGATCTGCAAATATTTTCCTAGGGACTGCATATATATATATATATATATATATATATATATATATATATATATATATATATATATATATATATATATATATATATATATATATATATATATATATATATATATATATATATATATAGAGAGAGAGAGAGAGAGAGAGAGTATTCTTAGACGTGCTTCCTCGACCTCAAGATAATGACCACGTATAACTTTGATTTTGACAAAAGGGTGATCCCCATGGAGATGCAACCATGAGATCCACATGAGCCACCCCAAACACAGACGCTTTTCAAGTGTTCAACCTCGAAGATCAGTGCATGTTCTGCTGGCTAAAATGACAAAATACCCTTCAAAGAATGAAAAAAGATCTCTACAAGAACAAAATGCCTTAACAAAAAGTGCAATGACTTAACAAATTCATGTCTCTCTCTTCCAATGACTTAACAAATTCATGTCTCTCTCTCACACACACACACACAGAGATAAATGTACACAGTCTCACTCACTTTCTCTCACACATCTATATTATATACATATATATAGATGTTGGGGGAGAGAAAGAGAGCTTAAATCGGGGCTTGTTCTTCAGAGTGTGAGGAGATCTAGACCTTAAATCAGGGCCTGTTCTTCACAGTATGGGGAGCCCCAGATCACCTACTATATCGAGCAGAGTGTCGATATTTGTTGTGATCCAAGTGAGGCATCAGGGAAGGAAAGTTCAGGTGTCCTTTTATTTTGGAAGTGGAAGTTGGAAAGGCATGCAAGCGAGTCCATGCAGTCCCGGACGAAACCCTGTGTAAATCAAGGGGGGACAGAGCCAATGCAAATGTCAAACAGCACTTCCCCTTCCTCGCCTACATTTCTGTGCGTCTGTTCCTTGAGAGCCGTGTTTGGTTGAGAAGAATTTTATTAGGGATTTCAGTACTCCCCACATTTTTCTTGGTTTCCGATCAACTTGCTCCTCAAGTACGTACTCGAATAAATTTTATACTAATATTGTGTATAATTTTGTTATATATATGCTACCCACAATTGAAAAGTCCCTTTCCATGCACCTTCAATATAAATATACATCATATCATGTATCTATGCAACGTTATTGGGTTAGATATTCAAAAGAAGACAATATTGACCTTTCTTTCACCTCGAACGAGGAATGTGCCCCTTAAGCCTGACAGCCTTCCTGCAAATAGTGAGAGAGACATGAATTTGGTGGCCCTAAGCTGCAAAGAAAGAAATTATGTGGCATTAATTGTATATTTAGCGAAGTCAATATCTACGTAGTGCATCAATATACGGACTTATTTGTAAATGCATACATATGTTATCGTTGAATGTTCATTTTGAATAAATAATTTGAGCATGAGTGATCAACAAATTGAATCTGGTTCAGTCCACCTGCTCGGAGGGTTGGACCTAAAATTTTCAAGATGAAGGAAGTCTACTAGAGAATTTGGAGAAATTGATTTTTTTTTTTTTAGTTACAGGCTAAAAGTAGGTCCAGAAATGTAAAATTTCTCCCTTTAAGCAATAAAATATGAATTTGTACCTGGAAAATCTTTCTTATTCTTTGGATCATTTTTATAAGTTTATGACGAATATTCTTAACTTTTTAATTTTTTGGGTAGTAGTTATTATTAGTAGGAAAGGTCAACTAGCAGTCCGGCCCAAACCTTTTGCCCTGTGGTTTATTTTCTCTTTTGCCTCTTGAGTTTCATTTCCCTCAAACTCAACTTACCATATTCATGAACTTCCCTGGCAGATCTGGATTGGATGAAATCTGCAAGCCTTGTGATCCAGAACGCCATCAAAAGACTTACTGGTTTAACTACACTAAATATATTGATCTAAGCAACACTAATTTCTGCAGGTTTTTTCTTTCATTGAGATATAAACAATCGGAGACTCTTGGCAGATTATATTATTAAACTGTTTTTGATATCTACAATAATTTCTTGTGCTTTAAATAGTTGGGCTGGGGAGGGAGGCAATGGGAGTCGGTTCATCAATTCGATTCTCATGAGCTACTTTTTTGCACCACAAATAGTGGCAGTGCAATACTGTAGTTGACGAGGAGTACACAGGTCTCGAACCAGACCCTAGGGGCAAGGTGAAGGGGGAGGGCTTCTATCTTTCTTTGGGCGGCTTCTGCCTACTTAAAATAGTCGACCTAACTCTTGATTGATTGCACTAAAGTTCCAGATGCATAAAGGCGTGCTACCATGAAGCTTTGCGTTGAGGGTTTAAGGCATTTTTTTTTCTGTAATGCTTTAATCAAAACTGCAATATACTATGCAGAATAAATTGCTTTACGGTGAAGTATCACATGCAATAAATTAACCTATAGTTTACAGCACAACCCGACGCAGATTAACACTTATGATAAGCTTTTGCGCGTCATTTCCTTGTTGCAGCCAAAAATGACCAAGTACCATAACAGTGATAAAGTTGGTGTTTTCTTTTCTTGTTGATGATGAAAGGAGCGACTAATTAATCAACCTGAAGAGCATCATCATTGTTGCTTCATTTGTAAGGAAAAGAGATGGTGCCCTTATTTAAATTTTACGTCGATTGATCAGTGGATACTAAAGCTCATAAGTGGGCCGAAAGACAAATTGTCTCTAAAATGTGGAAAAGAAAAGTGAAATGGTGCTCTTTCGGATGACTAAGAGGTTAACAACTTGCCGTCCGAGTGTTGAACTTAGTGTTCATAGTAATGAATCCCAGCTTCTCGCTAGCTGGATTTGATTCATATTAAAAAAGCCTGTGAATTAAGACAGCTTGTAACGTAAAATATGAATATTTAAGCCGTTAAAATTTTCTCAAAATCACATATAAGGTCCCTTTTAAGCACATACATCTACATGTATAAGACCCCTGACCCTAGTGTCGAACTTAATTAAACTTTGATAACAAGTATAACAGCCCAGTTCAAAATTGACTTGAGGGCAAAGTTTATAAGTGGATCACAGCTTGCCCCATGGCTGACTACTTTTACGCAAATAAAAAAGCTATGCATCATACCAGCTGGTAATCTGACATATTAACATTCAAATTATGAAGACTTCTCAAAATTTTTAATATAAGGTTATTCTTAAGTCCTCACATGTTGCGCATGGCCTCAAGTCAGCTTGAAGGAATGGCTGGATACTTTGAAAAAGTACCTAAAAAATAATGGTCTTTGGTGATCAAGGCTGTTCTTCATTGTTTAAATAATTTTTCATTATTTTTATAATTTTGTTAATGTTTAACGTTGACTTGATTAATTTCTTCCGAGCAACTGAAGGTTATACGAAATTATTTTCTGCTTTATAACTTTATTGCTCATGTAAATTTTCGTTATCATTTCATATCATTTACTTAATTTTCTGATTCAAAAACAGTTACAACTAAAACTTGATTTAGCTAATATCAATTCTCTAAATCACTCTGTAGAACTGTGGATTCAAAACCTGACTCGAGAATATTTACTCAAAACCATAAAGCGGGTGCTTCAGTTAACCATGAATGTTCTGGTGAAGCCCTCAAACTACAAACTTTACCATGGTTAGATAAAGCGGCGAAACTCTGCTGAGAGATGCAGGCTCCCCTCCTTTATAAACAAAAAAAATAGTGACCCAGCTAGTGACGTAAAACCGAGGCACATCAGTTGCTGGTTAAAAACGAATGGTTAGAGAAAGCAAGCCATGTGATCATTGATGAAGATAACTTCACAAACAATTTTGCTGGTAACCAGAAAGAAAGGGACCAAAACAAAAATCATATGGTGCAATAATTGGTTGGATTCTCCAATGTTGTTTTTCCAAGACATAGATGCAATCTATCCCTTAGTGATGAAGCAAGGCATCTTGCCCAATTGTAATTCTCTAGAGAAGAGTAAGATCACCTAAATACATAATAAATCAAATCCACACCAAATTATATACTGGGTTGTCGGTCGGTCTTATGTAATGTAATTTGAAATGTCAAATTGAGCAACTTTGTCTCATAGCAAGGTCCACACTTTTATACCAGGTTTCGACGCAACCTTGAACTTTAGAGGCAGGGGGAAAGGAAGGTTTTGGCTCTTGTCTAGGCAGCCACCAAGGGGCCATTATTAGAAACAAAATAAGATAATTAAGTAGTAAAGATCAAGAAGCCAAGTAAGAAACTCGCTTCTTCTTATGGAAAACCAAACCCAACAGTGGCAAGGGCTTGCACCACTGCCAGTGGGATTCACAGGATGTCTTCTAGATTGCAGGGGGGGGATGCTACTTGGATACTTGACCCAAGAAGTTGAACTAAGTAATCATCTCAACTCTCAAGGCACGAGAAGCTATTATGTTTTTGAGAGTTATTTAGATAAAAAACAGTTCCACATGCAAGAGAGGTCTAGAGAGAGAGAGAGAGAGAGTCTTAGTATCATTTGTAATACTGAGATTTGTAATTCCTTTTCCCTAGACAAAGTGTATAGTTCAAGCAATACCTGCTGTTACCATTGCTTGGTTTACTAAAGAAACACTTACAGCTATGATTCTTCCACTGCTTTCACGATTTCGGATATATATATATAAAGCATGTGATCTTACATATGCTCGTAACTTGGTTGGCGAGACATGAAATCACAAATTAATTCATGACTGACCGACTTCAGCTAAGAATCTGCCTTTCAGTTATAAACATTGCCCTACTTTCTTGGTTTTGGAAACAGTTTGGAGCCGCATCATGTAAATATATTAAATGGCACGTATTGGATCTATAAAAAATGGTAGAAGCTCCCTTACCATGTATTACCCATTTGCAATACTGCCATCTATGATCTACCTAGCCATTGACTCCCTCTTATCAGATTGATCTTGAACATTCTCTGGAAAAAGGCAAAACAGAGCTCCATTTTCTGCATAAATGCATTTGTTTGTAGTTTATACTCTTGATGGCTGAGGATGACAGCTATCAAGCTGTTTGTAGCTTGATCATGCTAACAGGATGAAGTCTTTATTTTAAAGAAAGTTAATAATTTGGTATGATTCATAAAGTCGCTTCACATTTCTGGATTTCTTGATACAGGAAAGTATCGAAGAAACGAATAAAAATGACAGAAAGCCCATCCTTTTCTTCAAGAGTGAACAATTTAAAGACTTTTCAATTTGGAAGCATATATCTGCTACTTACGTTGACAACTTTATCAAAACCCAATACAGGAATTATGTTTCTGTTGCTGGTTAGCTGTAAGAGTTATTGACCTCATTATCTCAACTCTGCAATATCGTATGAGTTTCGATCCATCGCCATTTGATGTAATCAACTTTTCCTTTTCCCTTTCTATTAAGTTAATTTAATGAGCACCACTTGGACGATGGTATCTGTTGACAGATGTAAGGAAATACAAAGATTCATTTTTTTATCGAATGCAGGACAAACATGAATCAGAGTTTTATATTTCATATTTTGCAAACAATCATGCAGGATCACTTCATGAAGAAGCAGCTCTTAGTAGTAATCTTCACTCAACCGAAACACTGAACCATGTGATGCTGGATGGATTGCAGCGAAGAGGCCTAAACCAGAGGTTCCTTGGATTGTCAATTGACCGTTTTTCAACGAATAGATTACTCCATAGGCCTGCACTAAGCACGAGAGAGAGAGAGAGAGAGAGAGAGAGAGAGAGAGAGAGAGAGAGAGAGAGAGAGAGAGAGAGAGAGAGAGAGGCCAACCTACAGTGTCTGTCAATGAACTGACGAGGGGACTGAACTTAAGACCATCAACTTAAGTTCCAGATTTCAAAACTGAGCAGACAGAGTCTCAACATGAGGATTTGGAAATTTGGCAGTGAAGTGGATTCTTACGGCTTCCTTTTCTTTAGTCCTATTACAAACATGCTAGAGAACGGTTTTAACGTTCCAGTAAAAGCTTGTCTGTACATGACGATACAAGTATTCCCTCAATTCCAATGTTTCATCTTCCGGTTAAATTTGACTGTGGAAAGATGAACTACATAGTTCATTTGTCAAGAACGTGCACTATTTTCAGCATAAAACTTATTTTTTTGGTAAAAATTCTTAAAATTGCACTCAAAATTTTGATGGCAGTAATAAACAGACGTAAGGTTTCAAGGTGATGTGACAAACAGTCAGTAAATCTGCGGACGCCACTTCAACCCTGTTTTCATTTACAGCATGCAAGAGCACAGATAACAAGCCAAATCCATAAGGATCCAACTTTATGTCTGTGCTAACCACCGCAGATGAGTTGAGCTTTTCTCACCTTCAAACACGCGCTCGCCCTCAATGACGAGGGAGATCATCGAGCTTTTGTGAATTATTGGAACTGCCGACTCAGGAGTACTATATTAATCATGTTCTCCAGTTTTGGTTGCCTCTCTGTGTAAAAATTGCAGAATCACTTGTTAAACATGACATTTTATTGCAACAGTTTCCAATCTGATTTCAATAGAAGATCTGAATAAATGATATCGGATGGCAATTCTTTTAAGATATGAATAGTCATACACATCTTCACCTGTAACAGGTTTAGCAGCGATGGCACGGTGAGGAATACCGTTCGATTAGCAGCGATTTCACTTTACTTGTTCCCTTTGTTGAGGTCCTGAAACTGAATTTTCAGCCGCAAGGCACGGAACGGACAGTCGGCAGCGTAGGATTGCTTCAATGTATTAGAGCCCACAACCTGCAAGCTGCGGACAAATTCACTCGGACAAGAGATCAAACAGCTGCTTAACAGCGGTTGATTGTGCTTTCTCCATTCACCGGACGCTGGATTCTGTGGCTTTCAGAAATTTATCGTTTTGCTTTTTCTTCTTCTTTTGTTGACGGAAGAGTTGCGATCCTCATCTGGGGAGTTCTTATTTCTTATGGAGAATCCTATTTGGCCATTTGGGAAATTTACATGCATTAAGAATATTTTTTCCTTATGGATAATTTAGCTTCATTTTGTTCCACTTTTGGACCTGTTTGGTGAACAGGTTAGAAAAGGGAAGCCGTTACCAAAGGGCCAAAACCGACACCTCCCACCGATCAGATTATATTTAGATCGATGTATATCTGACTGCCATTTTCAAATTCCGGTCCTGATCTGATGAGCACTCAGCTTGCATTCCAATCTCATCCACATACAGAGTCTGATCATACGACATGTCAATCCGATTGAATTTTCTTTCACATGTAAGAAACAGAAAGGGATCCTACAGGACCCACTATGAACTAGATGTGGGTAGCTGCCATCTGGGCGAGATCGAGTTGCATGCACAGTGCACACAACAAAATATGTACCCCTCAAAAAAAAACATTTCAAAACCTTCCTTTTTCATTTTGTATAAAAAATGTTCTGGTCATTACACACCTCTGTGCATGTACAGGAGTGTGCAGTCATACACAGAGCTGTGCATTCCAATCTTGGCATGCAGCGGAAGCAAGAGAACAGATTGGACCTCTTGGTGTCTGTAACCTGTTAATCTCTTTTTTCCTCTCCATTACTGACAGGAAAAATAGCGTCAATAGTAGTCATTTACACATTTGTCAGTGGAAGAACCAGTGACAATCTATTCACTAGCATTTGTTGTTGCATCCATGGAGACTTCAATAAAGGTACTACTTGACATTCCAATTTCGTTCTTGCTCGGGATTTTGTATGGCTGTCTACTGTCCACCTCATGAGGTCAGACGCTCATCATCTCTTTGGGCTGACCTGCACCGCATGCATTATCGCAACCTTTCCATGCTTCCATATTATCGCCGGGTGCTTGCTCTTGCCATCGGACTCGACGATTCCCATCGAGGGGCGGAGCCAGGATTTAGTTTAGGGATGGGTCAAATAATCCAACTTCAAATTTGGGTAGGGCCAAAATAAACCTAAGTAAAAAAAATACATTGAACAATTAAAAAAAAAATTATTTTTCTAATATAAATTTTTTTTTCTAGCTAGTTTGGGGCGGGCCACGGCCTAGGCGGGCCCTCCCCTCCCTCCGCCACTGTAATCCCATCAACCTTGGCCTAGCCATCACTGCTTTCAGAACTTTTCTGAATGATCATACCCACAATTTTTTTTACTGCAAAAGTCAAATTATAGTTTTAAAATTTTAATAAGAACCCAAATATAATTCAAAATTTTGATATAAGCTAAACAAAAAATTTTAAAATTTATAAGTAAATTTTTTTAAAAATTCTAAGGGGGGTTGGGGTCCCTCTGCCTTTGTAATCAAAAGTATCACCTGATCAGCTTGCAGACACATTGACCCACTCAATAGAAAGCACCTTTCTAATGACCAAAGAGAAACTGTAATCCAACCCAACTGTACTACAATTATGGTTTCCAAATTAAGTATAAACACATTAGGACCTAAAATTGAATGATGACTCTATCTTTTTAGATTCACTTAACCATCTAATTAAAGTCATTTGATCCAACACAGTAGGAAAATAAAGTTCTCATCTTTTTCTTCTAACCATCCAACTACTTAATAACCTTGATTAGATAGCTACGTGACTTTAGATTGACAAAGTTATATATATATAACCATCACTATTGCTATTTTTAGTAATGAACTTTTATTTTTTAGTCAAACAACAACATCTGATATCGAGCATAAAATTATTACGTGGAAAAGCTAAGCATAATGTTACACAAAGTAGTTCTTTGACTCATCTAAATTTTAAAAAAATAATTTGCAGTGGAAATGCACGTTATTAGGGGTGGAACTAGAACTTTTTTTTTTCTATAAAGCACTAAATATGTAATTAACAAATTTTAAATTGAATAGCAATCGGTTCCCATAAAGCTATCCAAGTTCACTCAAGTTTCAATAGAAATTAAAATTTCAGAGTTCCGTGGGGACGCATGGAAACCCCGCATGAAGCCGCATCGGTCAATTGGGCCCATGTTGGCTGATGGATTGCCTAAGGGTCACGGTCGCCCCATTGCCTCAAATACGGCCAAATTTTGAAAACACGGGCAGGAAGAGGCCGAGCGTCTTCCTTAACATCACCACAGAAGCGGCTGAAATACTATGGGGGCGGAAGGAGGGGGGCTGCTTGGGCCATGGCTCTAGTGATAGTAGAAAAAAAAAAAAAAAGTTTGGTTCGACATGTCGCTCTTCTTGACTGGACTTATGACTCGCCCCTGAAAAAAAACCTGGCTCCGATTACGTCAGATGTTCATAGCCCTTTCTCCGAAGTTCCCGTCACTAATTCCTCCATTGGGCGCAGTGACGCGATGCAGGCATCTTATTGGTGCGTCACAATGGCGTCAAGCCGCCGGCCTCCGGCAGCACTACGACGGTAAAACCAACAGAAAACATTAACTTTCCATTTTGACTGCCGATGTGTGTAGACCACAAGAGCTCACACCACAAGAGCTGCCGGAATTGATCATCGGTGAAATTACACCAACAGCCTCATTGTCATTGAATATTTCACAAGATGCCACTGGATACATCCCTTTCCCGGCCATCGTGGAACTAGTCAAGAATGGTAGGTCTGGAACGCGAAGCGGGTCCAGATTGGATCCGAACGACCATCTCTACCAACTACGGATGGACATTGAGCTAATGAATAATATTATACGTTGAATCCTCTTATATCTAGTTTCTTATATCTAGTTCCATGTAGGAAATGCCAACAATATATCCGGTCCAAATCTGAAGAAGATGGAGTTGATTATGGAGTGAACCAGGGGCGGAGCCAGAATTTAGTTTAGGGACGGGCCAAATAATCCAACCTTAAATTTGGGTAAGGCCAAAATGAGCCTAAGTAAAAAAAATACATTGAACAATTAAAAAAAAATTATTTTTCTAATATAAATTTTTTTTTTCTAGCTAGTTTGGGGCGAGCCACGGCCTAGGCGGGCCCTCCCCTCCCTCCGCCACTGGAGTGAACGGATCATATTGTTTCAATTAAGTCCTGAGGGCTGCAGTGTAATTGGTTCGGCTGGTGGGTTGGTGAAAGTCGTCGGTCGATTACAATGGATGTATAGCACTCTGATTGATTGACAGGAGTCTCACTTCCCACCTAGGTCCCAAAGTCACAGGCTAGACTCTCATGTAGAGGGAAGGGGTGAGGGCTTCGGCCTATTCAAAGTATCTCCAATTCAGAATGTAATTAGTTGAGTTTGGAATAAAAAGAGTAAGAATCCGTCAAGCACAAAACCCGAGCCCCAGTGTCCAAATTAGACTACACGAAGGTTCTGGATTTTTTCGCCTATGGTGACCGCACTTTATCTTTGGACACTTGATTAGGTCATATGTCTGGCTCTCACCTCATGCTGACCATATATATATATATATATATATATATATATATATATATATATATATATATATATATATATATATATATATATATATATATATATATATATATATATATATATATATCGGCCAATGAATCAGACATATATATGTGCATGTGATGTAGGATGTTAGTCAACTGAGCCAAACATAAGCCAGTTTGCACAGGGCCCTCACACAAGATTGCTCTTTTGCCAGTACTCAATTATTAGATTTTACATATATGTGTCTCCAACAAAGTCGGTGGGTAGGGATGGTAATAGATCCAATTTGGATTGGATATCCAGTTGAACTACTCCACCAAAATCAGATATGAAAAAGAATTAATATCGAATGAAGAACTTGAATCAGATTTGGATTTAAGAAATCACATCTGATTGGATTCAGATTTAGATATACATAAATATTTTATCTGATTTTGAATCGGATTCAAATTGGATTTAGTTTTAAATAAATATTTTATATCCAATACTCGTACATTTTGAAATTTGGCTAGATTTGGTTAAAATTTTAGATTCAGATTTAGAACTAAATATAAAAATTGAATTTGGAGCAGATTTAGATTGTGAAATTGGATTTTAGATTTAGATTTGGTTATGACTTGTGCTCTCATTTTTTAACCCGAATTCAAATCCAAATATGTGAATATCTGAAAAGGCAAATATGGTAAATTAAGAGTATATCCAATTCCAATCTGATCTGTTGACATCACTACCAGTGGGACAAATTTTGGTCAGATCTGGATTCTTTGGAGTCCCACTTAAATAGATTCTTCCCTAATTAACTTTTACTAAGAACTTACTGTTTTTTAAACCAAATCTGGATCTGAGCGGCTTAAAATCCTGTCTTTGCAGGTAAAATGAGCTCATTTAAACTCTTGAAATCAAAAGTGTGGATGGATTGAACCCTGCTGCAAGTAGGTGGATCCATATTCAAATCTGATGAAGAGGTTTCTCCTTTAATCCATTAGGGGGCATTCGATTGCCCCCAATGTATAATCCTCATGATTTGAGAATCGTGGATTTAAGATCATACCCTCTCCCCACTTTTTTGACCTTTTGTCAATGCGAAAAAGGCAAAATACAAATTTCAAGTAAGAGTGTTAGGTTTGACCGAAGATCCTTAGTTTGATGAACCATGGATTTATTGTGGTTTTTTTACCAAATCCGCTAAATCATGCCACATTAAACCTACATTAAAAACATGAATTTCAAATCTGAAGTAATCAAAGGCCCCCTAAGATAAGGATTTGTACTCTTTAAAGGTATTATTGTCTTTTCAAGAGAAATTTTTATCATTTTCTCACTTTATCCCTACTTTGGTGGTTTCTTGAGCAATTAGGGCTTATAAGAGCTCATTCAAGTTCTTACAACTTGAAACATCAATCTGTCGGTTCAAACCAAAAGTAAGTGGTCTAGACCCAGGTCTGCTGAATAGATCATGGAAGTGGACCGATCTGGATCATATGGCATGAAATCCAATCCATGACTGCTAACGGAAGATTCACATATTTTCAGGCGCTTACGAACTTTCCATCACCTCATATTTCATCTGGATCTTTATCCAACAAGAAGGAAATTCTATGGAACAAGTTGGTTCACCTAGAAAACACTAGTAACCCTGGCATTTTCATCATCAAGACGTCATGGAAAAGCTACTAGAATTCCTTTCCTGCCGCCGCCCAACAATTTTTTATCTGACGATTAGTTCTCCTTTTGCACAAGTTCAAGATTACATGTCTGTGGAAAGCGGGGACAGTTTTTCCAGTTCTTTTCGTCTTCATATACTATTGTCAACATTTAAAGGCCGTTTGTTTCGTCTAATACAGGGGAAGAAACATCAACTTTTCCTTTAATGCTGCAGCACACATTAGAAAAGGAATCTCTGCGTCGTAATCACACAGTTCCTGTGAATACACAGCATCCATACAAAGAGTGAAAAGCAGGAAATTTTTGTTTACGAGACACTAAATATATAGGTAACAAATTTTCAATGGCCTTCAAATAGCGACCCGAGCCTTGTGAGGCTATAACTCTGCCCGGCACCAATACCAATATTGGCAAGATTGTGTAAACTACAAGGCATGGTGCAATTGAGCGGCAAAGCAGTTCATATCAAAGGGTCTAAGGTGTGAATCTTGTAAATCTTGTAGTTGTAGTCACATTCCAATGTTTCATTTTTTCTAGACTGTAAATGATGGCACACCTGATACTCGAATACTCCAATTGAAAATTATACCATGAACCCATCAAGCCCTAAACTATTGAAGGTGTAAAATAGTTATATGGGTTTTTATGATTTCTCTTAAATAAATACTTTAAAAAATTATGCGAACAGAAATATGAAAACAGAGATCAAACTTTGATCTATGAAAAAGACGCAAATGAAGAAATTTCTAGTGCAACAAGACTTCACCTGTTATCCTCTTACCAAGCATGAAGCAACTAAGAGGCCATTTTGACGTCTTCCGAGATTCTTGGATCTCATTTGCTGATATCATGTCACGTCACGTCATATCGCGCGAGAACTTTGACTGGATAAGTAATTCTTCTCTAAATTCATGTGGTCAGCTTCAGGTCAAATACAGTTTCTGTTCTCCTATAAAAGGCGGCGTGTGTAACTCGACAGCCACAGCATACAACTTCCAACGAAGGACGAATCTATCTCTTGAGCAAGCCCTCTCCCTTACTACCACCATTAAATTTTTCAGCGTCGGAGCTCAGGAAGTTCTTCAGATTTCGTAGCCGCTCTCTCTATCTCTGAATATGTCTTCTAAAGGGTCCAAAAGGCAGCCTACTCAGGTAAAGTTCATCATCACCAAGTATGTGCAAACTGAGGAGCATAATTTCAAGGCAACCGTTCAGAATCTCACCGGAAAGGACGCGAAGGTCTGCGGCAGTTCATGGGAGAATGCGGAGGCGAGCGAGAAAGCGGCCCGGCGGGAGGTTCCGGCGAGGACAGGTGGAGATAATGGCGGCCTGAAATCGGAAAACTTGTCGTTGGAAGATTTCAGGTGGCTCATGGAGTTGCCACCATTGGATGGATAGCAGCTCTCTTATGTCAATCGCGATCATCTTCTTCGTCATTGATCTGGCCTACACGGGCTCACAAAATATTCTTGTACAATAATCTGCCAATTCTTCTGCTGCCAATGTATTTAACTAGCACGGTCCATAACCCACTGGAATTTTAACAGAATAAAAACGATATATTTTTTTCCTTCAGGTCTTGAAATATATGATTTCTTTTTTGGGTTTTTTCTAAGGAAATCGAGTGTTCTGCAAACTCTAAAATGAACCAGGCATTTGGTAATGTTCCATGTATAATCAATCCATAGTGTAGCCTGATTCCCTTGCAGCTACATTGACCAACTCAATAGTAAGCAGCTTTCTAATGACCTATGGAAATACAAGGGGCGGAGTCACACTTAGGCATGTGTGGACAATTATTCATACATTCTAACAAAGTTCCCAGATTTACGTATTGGTTTATCTTAAAATTTCACACATTTGTGTAGAAAACACCCTCAAATATATGGTGAATGTCACTCAAGGCACAGAGTACTACAATTAAGAGATAACAAAGTCAAAACACAAGCTATATTTTGTCAATCAAAGGCAGGATATAATCACTACGGATATAACTTCTCTTAGGTGGCTTTTGTTATGAATAAGTGATTCCTAAGAACTTTACACTAGATAGCTTTGAAATATCTCTCTCTCTCTCTCTCTCTCTCTCTATATATATATATATATATATATATATATATATATATATATATATATATATATCCCTCTGGACTATATTTAACAATAGGCTTTTATTTTTCAGTTCTCTTGCAATATTTTACATGGAGATAGGTCTTTGACCCATTTGAAGTTTTAGAAAATAATTTGTAACAAGAATGTACATCATTTCATATATGAAGTTGTATCGATTGATTTGGCCTTATGTATTTAAAAAATAAAAAAGTGACGGTTTCATTCTACCACCCCTAAGATGGCCCTCACATATGCCTTTCACGGTTTCACCTTTAGGGTTCACAAAATTTGCTTTGTGGCTTATTATTAAGCCTGGACCCAACCCGATAAGGAGCTGGACTTGGGCCAGCTCGACACTTGAAACCTGCATTCAGGCTTAGCCCGACACTCGAAACCTGCGTTCGTGCTCAGCCCGACACTTAAAACTCAAGCTCGAGCCCTAGCTCGGCCCAAGTCTGGCTCTATTAAATTAAAAAATATATTTATTTAATATAAAATAATATATAAATATAATTAATTATAATAAAATATTATAATTATATATAAAATTTAATAAATCTATATTAAAAATATTATCAAACCCACCCGAATTTATGGGGCCCACTCAATTCCAACCCCATTCTTTTTTTTGGGTTTGAGTTCAAGTCGAGCCGAGTACCCACGCGTAGGAAGAGGTTGAGGCTGAGCGTAATAAGCCACAGTGCCGCTGAGCCTCTTCCTTAACGTCACCACAGAAGCTGCTGAAATATTATTGTGTTCATCTGGACGCAGTCGTTGGTCCGAAGTTTCCGTCGCTAGTTCGTCCATTGGACGCAGTGACGCAAGTGAGACATGAGGTTCCTTTTTACTGACACGTCACAAGGGCGTCAAGCTGAGGCCGCTGCTGCCCGGCACTGCCGGCCTCCGGCGGCACTGCGACGGTCAAACCAGCAGAATACATCAACTTTCCATTTTGACTGCCACTGCCTGTCGACCACAAGACGTGCCGAAATTAGTCGTCGCTGAATTTATACCAATAGCCTCATTCATGGTGAATATTTCACAAGATGCCACTGGAAAGTGGAAAGTGCCCTTTCCCGGGCCTCTGGAAACTACTCAAGTGTGGTAGGTCTGGAATGCGAACCGGGTCCAAATTGGATCCGAACAACCATCTCTACCAACTAGCGATGGACTTCAAGCTAATGAATAATATTATACGTTGAATCCGCATGTATCTAGTTCAGCGTAGGAATGCCAATATTGTATCCGGTCCGAATCTGAAGTGGGTTTGATTTTCACCTGTACATATGGCTGCACACAAATCGAGTCGAGCTCGAGCTAGGTCAGCTCGATTAACTCATAAAATTGAAACTCGAACTCGTTAAAACAAGCACGAATTTGACTTGATGATACAACGTCGAGCTCAAACTCAACATATTTGACTCGTTTTTTGTTAAGCATGTCCTATTTCTTTTAACTTGTTTAGTCGCTATTTATTTAACTATTCTCTCATTACAATTCAATATTCATCATGTAGTCGAGCCAAGTCGAGGCCTTTATAACTCGAACTCGACTCGTTTAACATTTCAAGCATACGATTGAACTGGAGATCAATTCATTTATAAGCGAGTCGAGCTCGAGACAAGTTTAGACGAGTGAAATCGAATCAAGATCGAGTTGACTGAACTCATTGTGCTGCCCTCTCTGTATGCTCAAGTCTTTGGTGTGCATGACCAGGTGAACGGATCTTGTTGTTCCAATTAAGGGCATGAATCAGAAACTTAATTAGTTGAGTTTGGAATAAAGAGAGCAAGAATGAGTCAAACCCAAGACCCAATTCGCCCCAAGGTCTGAATCTAACTACAAGAAGGTTCCAGATTTTTCGCCTATAGTCAGATCGAAATTTAGCTTTGGAAGCAAAAATCAAAAGTGTGGACGGGTTGAACCCTGCTACAAGTAGGTGGATCCATGTCCAGATCTGATAAAGAGGTTTCTCGTTCGTTCATTTAATTCATTAGGAGGCGTTTGATTGCCTCTGATGTATAATCCTCATGATTTAAGAATCGTGGATTTAATATCAAACCTCCCCCTTCCACTTCACCGACTTTTTCTCAATGAAGAGGCGAAATAAGGACTTCAAGTATGAATGTTATGTTTGATCCAAGATCTTTACTTTGATGGACCATGGATTTAATTGTGGTTCATTTACGACATCAGCCAAAGTCTGCTACATTAAATCTATATTAAAAATATGAATGAATCTCAAATCTGAAGCAATCAAACGCTCATTTAGGATATCTCTATACTCTTTAAAAGAATTATTGTCCTTCCATAGAGAAACTTTTGTCATTTTCCGACGTTGTCTTGTCCCTACTTGGTAGCTCCTTTTGGCTGAAATGAATTACGCAAGCATTTAGGGCTTATAAGAGCTCATTTAAGTTCTTACAAGTAGAAGCATTAATGGGTCGGTTCAAACCAAAATTAAGTGGTCTAGACCCGGTCTGCTGAAGAGATCATGGAACTAGATCGATCTGGATCATATAGCGTAAGATCCAATCCATGACTGCTAATTCATTATCTCATATTTTAACTGGACCTTGCTCCAACAAGAAAGGAATTGTATGGACCAAGTTGGAGAACCAGCAAAACATTACTAACCCTGGCAGTTTCATCATCAAGACGTCATCGAAAAGCCACCAGAATCTCTTTCCTGCGCCGCCGCCCAATAATTTTTTATCTGACGATTAGTTCTCCTGGTGCATAAGTCCAAGATCGCGAGTCTGTTGCAAGTGGGGACAGTTTGTCTTCATTTTTCCAGTGCTTTTCGTCCTCATATATAATTATCAGGGCCCATTTGCTTCGTCTGATACAGATCGACTTTCCCTTTAATGCAGCCCAAATATAATCACACGGTTCCTCTGAATTGCTGGGGTCAGCAAACCTACAAGATACTGACACCAATATTAGCAATATTTTATAAATCATATAAATAACAGGACAGAGCGTAACTAGACAATATTAGCAATATTTTATAAATCATATAAATAACAGGACATAGCGTAACTAGACAGCAAGTTGGTTCACATCAAAAGGTTTGAAGTTTCAATCTTACACTCTAATTTTTTATTTTTTTGAGCTATAAATGGTAGCAAACATGACACTAGAATTGAAAAATGTACTGTAAACTTTAAAATAAGCCAAAACTTTTAGACCCATAAAATGGTTTTATGGGTTTTTGCACAAAAGGCAGTTTTCCATATGTAAACATCTAAAAACAAATTAGCCAACAAAAAAAAAATAAAAAATAAAAAAGATGAAACTTTGATCTATGAAGAACTGTAAATTAACAAATTTTTAGTTCAACAATATTTCACCTGATATCCTCTTGCAAGCAACTAAAGTTGGGTTTGATAGCATTCGATCTAAGCATTGAAAGGTTGATGCAAGGTTTGAGGTGTGAAACGAACACAACCAAAAGACTTTTTAAACATCAGCGATGTTTGATCGCTTTTTTGCAGATGTCATGTCACGTCATGTCATATGGTGCAAAAATTTTGACTGGATAAGCAATTCTTCTCTAACTCTAAATGGTCAGCTTCAGGTCAAACACAGTTTCTGTTCTCCTATAAAAGACAGCCTGCGTGCAACTCAACAGACACATCATACAACAACACAACAATTCCAACGAGGAACGAAGTTTTCTCTCTTTAACGAGCCCTCTCCCTCACTACCACCATTTCATTTCAGCATCGGAGCTCAGGAAGTTCCGGAGAGTTCGTAGCTACTCTCTCTCTGACCATGTCGTCTAAAGGATCCGAACGGCAGCCTACTCAGATCAAGTTCATCATCACCAAGTATGTGCAAACTGAGGAGCATAATTTCAAGGCAACCGTTCAGAATCTCACCGGAAAGGACGCGAAGGTCTGCGGCAGTTCATGGGAGAATGCGGAGGCCAGCCGGAAAGCGGCCCGGCGGGAGGTTCCGGCGAGGACAGGTGGAGATAATGGCGGCCTGAAATCGGAAAACTTGTCGTTGGAAGATTTCAGGTGGCTCATGGAGTTGCCACCATTGGATGGATAACGGCTCTCTTACGTCACTCGCGATCATCTTTTCTTCGTCATCGATCTGGCCTACACGGACTCACAAAATATTCTTGTATAATGATCTGCCAAATCTTCTGCTGCCAATGTATTTAATTATCATGGCCGATGACCCACGAAAAAAAAATTAATAAAATTAAATCAAATCGGCATGCGCCTCATGTGTTGACAATTGGAATGATGTATTTTTTCCTTCTGATATTGAAATATATGATTTCTTTTGTCAACTTTCTAAAGATTATAACGCAATCGAGTGTTCTGAAAACTCTAAAATGAAGCAGCGCATTGGCCAATAAGGAAATGGCCGCGAGACAATGCAGAAATTTGCTTTTATTTGGATTTCTACAGTTTCAAAATGCTGAGGAAGAGATGTAGCCGCAGATCCTTCGGCAATGATGAGATGATAAGATCTTAGCGCAAAAAAGAACAGGTTGATCTATATTGTCTTGACTTGTTCTCATCTCTTTTTCTATTTCTTTCTTTTTTTACAATACAACGGAAGATGCTGAACAAGATTTTCTTCGTTCAAAACATGCTCTGTATAAATGGAGAAAATTGTACAGATTCTATGAAGGTATGTCGGTGGATCAGTTTTTTTGAAAGTTCACATAATAGAAGTCTAGTTCGAATTCAAATACAAATAAAGAAAAGTCATATCTAAATCTAGATCCAAAATCTGATTACACGATCTGAATCTGATTTTTACATTCATATCTGAACCCGAATCCAAATTTTGAACCGAATCTGGTCGATTTTCAAATCTAAGAAAATTGGGTAGAGGATGTTTATTTTAAAACTAAATCCGATCATATGTCATTTCTTAAATCCGAATATCTCTTAATTGGATATTAATTTTGATTTTTTTGAGATGGTTAAGTCAGATATTCAATCCGAATCAAATATATTGACATCTCCAATTTTGTGAAACCTAGGGAACTCAATATCATAGGGAATGTGGGCTTTTTGGGCAGTGTTAGGTTCACTTGCTTACATAACACATTCTTTCATGGCTCCAAACCGTAGAATGTGAACGTGATACTGCTCTGTTTACATATCAAACACTTAAAAACGATTTTTTTTGCACCGAGTTGATCATCATTTCTTCATATGAGTGGAACAGTGAGCTAGCTAAAGTATCTCTTTGTTTGTGTTTAACTTTCCAGCGTAATGCTCCTTATATGCTTAATATTCCTACTAATTTATGTAAATTATGTGATTATGTGGTTGGACGTTCATAGATGGGAAGCATTTACTTACTTTATCGTTTGAAAAGTATTCCCAGAACTAAGAAAATTCGAATGCTTTCATGGACTTTGTCACAGAAAAGGAATAGAATATCAAACGCTACAAAGTTAGCCCACCAAGCCCTACTGACCGAGCACAGTGGGCTCTTTGGACCCGACTCAGTAGATAAGAGCTCTCCGGATGTTTATGGAGTCAAACCATGTGCAGCAGTGAAGACTGACTGGGCTAACATTAAGAAACTTGCTCTTGGGAACGAAAATGACATGAGAAAGGGGAAGCGCAATCCCAGACGTCAGGTTTTGTCGTCATTGACAACCAGAATTCTGTTTGGATTGGTCAAGGAGAAAGAAATTCCCATAGGAAAAACTTGAGGCCATGGAAAGTTAGCTCTTATGTCAGCATGCGATTTGCTTGCGTGTATGTGAATGTGCATGTGGAGATGTCAATAGATCAGATTTGAATCGGGTGTTTCTTTTATCATATCCGATTTATCGCCCCATTCATATTGGAATTTGAATAAGAATAAGAAAAATCTATATACCATATATCCAAAATCTAATTTTGAAATGCGCAATCCGAATCCAACTGTTAGATTGCATCCGATTTTGAGATACACAACTGGATTTCAACCAAACTATATATGATATGTTAAGAACCAGATTTAGTTCAAAATGCGTGTACATATATTGGGTATAAGACACTGCATAGTCACAAAAAACATGTTTTTTTTAGAAAAAAAAAACACACACAAAAAAAAAGCGCAACAAATTAAATTGCTATTTAAAACTAAAAAAAAATGCTATTTTTAATAAAAACATTAAAAACAAAAAAAACGTGCTTTTCCGTTTTTTTACTTTTTTTCATTTTTTAGTGCCAAACATTTTTTCATTTTTTTATTTTTTATTTGTTGCAAATTTACTTATCTTTTGATGTTTGTGTTATTAGTTTCTCACTTATTTTATTTTTCTCTTATTTTTATTTTTTTAATTTTTAAAAATCTACCATATTTTTTTCTTTTTTTTCAAACTAGCCTTACTATTTTTGAAAAAACCTCACCATTTAAAACTCCAAAATGTTATTTGTGACTATGTTTAGAAGTCATTTGGCAATGAAAACAGTTTGTTTGTAAGTGTTTTGTTTGGAGTAGATTCATGGACACCCAATTCAATTTATGAAAAACTAGAATTAGGTGTTCATAAAATCTAATATTCATAAAGTATTTTATTTGCCAAACGATCTCAGAAGGTGGGAGTGGATAAATAATGGATCTAATACTGGGTCCAAACCGTTTACTCATCCCCATCTTGGTCAGACAGGGTTTGCCGGAAAATTGAAGAGAGAGAGAGTTCTCCCTCTATAAGAGGCAGTGCAGCTCGTCAGCCACCACAACATAGCAACATCTGGATAGAGGGAGGAAGGAGCTCTGAGAATTGAGCAAGTGATTGCCATCTTCTCTCTCAATTCCTTCTTCAGTAGAGAGCTGCCGAGAAGTTGAGCGGAGTTTCAGCGTCCTGCTTGCTCTTTCTGTCTTTCTTAATCATGTCGGGTAACGGGAGGGGAAGAAGTCCCACTTTGGTTAAATTCATCCTCACTCAGCATGTCCAAACCGATGAGCGCAACTTCAAGGCAACAGTCCAGAATCTGACTGGAATGAACGCGAACGTTTCCGGGTTCTCACCGGAAATTTCAGCCGCGGCCGGTGGGCAGGTGGCACACTGCGACGTTCCTGGCCGGGAGGGCACGATGAGGCTGACAGAGGAAATAACTAATGGATGTCTCAAGGCGGAGAATTTGGGGGTGGAGGATTCCTGCAGGTGGATCTTGGAGCTGCCATCTGTGGATGAACAAGCTCTGTGGCGATCTTAGTTGAAGGCAGCGAACTTCCTTTTTCTTTTTTTCTCTTGAATTTCATGATCCATTTGATTGTTATTACTAACTTTTATAATTTATCGTTAATTCATTTGTTACGTCTCTTTACCGAATGTATGTATCAAATAATTTTTTGTGCCGGAATTCTTCCCAACTGTAAATGCAAAGATGGGCACCAATTCGTTAATCGCTCTCATTTGTTGATCGTGATTTTGTATTTTTTACTTGGTTTTATCACAATTTTAAAATTAAGATTTTTCCAAGGAAGAAAAAAAAAATTCCCAGAATCTTAAAAGGTAGTATTATCGTAGGACAGGTTGTGTGTTATGGTCCTTAAAGTTAGAGACTATGCATTATGGAATGGAAATGACCTAAATGACCATGTTAGTTAAATGAAAGACTCTCCTTGGTAAGGGCAAAAGGGAAACCTATGAAAATTTTCTTCGAGAAAATTACGAAAATACCTCTCTAAAAAGAGGTGTGAACATGTCTTCCCATGTTAACGGCAAAAAATGCCTCTAATTAATGTTTATTTTCCTAAGGCACGTCACAAGTCATAATTTTTGTTGTTTAAAACTCAAAAAATTACATAACATAGACTGCAAGTAGCCGGGGGTAAAGCTAGAAATTTTTTATAAGGGAGGCCGAATTAAAATATTTAAATTTTGACATGGGAATAAAAATATCATTTTTCAAAATTTTCATATAAAACAAATAAATTTTTTTAAAATTTAGATGTCAATTTTTAAAAAAAATTGAGGTGGGGCCAAGGCCCATGCGGCCCGCTTTCCCTCAGCCCCCATGTAGCTGGATTTTTAGGCCCAAATCTGAGAGTTCAAGAGAAAAAAAATAAAATCTGAGGTCACAAGATAAGATTCAGTTCTCTACACTTTTAATTTTCTAGAAAAAAAGGTCCGACAATATGATACATCATAATTACATCAGATATGAGCTAATGGATTATGAAAATGTATAAAAATCAATCTCACTAAGATTTATTTACTGGGCATTTGATTACATCAGAAATGATCTCATCTTGAGACTTTTATTGGAAAAAAAAAATCTCAGGTCAAACCTAGAGGTTAACTTGAGATTCATTCTTCTACACTTCTTTCCTTTTTTGCAAAAATTTAATAAAGAATCATCAGGTCCTGGAACTCAGAAAAATGAAGGAAGCACCAAACACTTTATGTTGTTTGAAAGCCAGGTCTACATTAATGAATTATAAAAAGATATAAGGTGCATTTGTTAACCATGGGAAACAATAAAAAAATAGAAAAGTTAGTCGCTTGTGTACTGATTCTTAAAGAGAATTGGATCTCCTCATGATTTTGTCCTTTCCCTTCTTTTATGGGCATCCTTTTTTCATTTGCCTGGAAAGAAGAATCACAAGAAAGAAGGCATTCGACCAAAGAAATGACATATATATCTCTTCTGAAGATGACAACAAAGAGAATTCACACAGTTGTGAGATTTAAGAAAAGAAAACTAAGAATGTAATTGAAGATTTGTAGAGATTGGTATATATGTCAAAGAAGGTCCAGTTGCCTTGCTGAGACAAATATTATCCAGACAGGAAATGGTAGCAGGATTTGCAGGCAAGCAAAGAAAGGAATTTGAAAATCTCTCTGCAAGCATCAGCAGCACCATCGTCAATATTATACGCAATCGCCAATGACCTTCATCCCTGCTTTCAGGTATCAATTACGTATTTATATATTGAGGGATCATCTCCATTAACTCTCTCCTCCTCCTCATATGGCTGTGCTGCGCAGTTCGTTTACTGTTCCACCATTCTCAGTCACATTTCTCCTGCTTGTACATCTCTTCTTTTCAGGTCTCTCTCTCAGACTGTTGAATTCAAGGGGAAAGGGAGGGAACTTATTAAAGATGTTGGTTTAGATGTAAGGCTGCAATTGCCATTGCAACTCCTTAAGTTGAATATTTCTGTGTCGTGTTTGCAGATTCTGGATTGATCCGTGGAGTCTCAAGCGTGGGGATCAACTATGGCCAAGTAGCCAACAATCTTCCCTCACCAGATGATGTCCTCACTCTCTTGAAGTCTCTCAAAATCTCAAAAATCAGGATCTACGACACCAACCCTGAGATCTTGACCTCCTTTGCAAACTCCAACATTGACATCATAGTAACTCTGGGAAATCAACTTGTTGGGAAGGTTGTTGATCCTCAGCAGGCCCTTGATTGGGTCACTACCAACATCAAACCATACCTACCAGCAACCAACATCAGTGGCATCTCCATTGGAAATGAACCTTTCAACAGTGATGACTCCCTTCTGATGCTCAATTTGGCCCCTGCCATGGCCAGCATCCATGCTGCACTGGTTCAACTCGGCCTCGGTTCCTCCATACAGGTCTCATCTGCAAACTCCTTGGCAATTCTCAGCAATTCTTTTCCGCCTTCAGCAGCGGCGTTCCGCGAGGACCTTGTTGGTCTGATCACACCCATGCTGCAGTTCTTGGCCGACACAGGATCACCATTTTGGATCAATGCATACCCTTACTTTGCTTACAAGAGCAACCCCACAAGTGTGTCTTTAAACTATGTGCTCTTTGAGCCTGGTGAAGGGATGGTAGATCCCTATACCAATCTTCACTATGACAATATGCTGTATGCACAAGTAGATGCTGTAATCTTTGCCATGGCCAGGGTAGGGTTCGCCGGAGTTGAAGTCAGGGTCTCTGAGACCGGTTGGCCGTCGAAGGGCGATTCAGGCGAATATGGTGCAAGCCTAGAAAATGCAGGGGCCTACAACAGGAATTTGCTCAAAAGGCAATTTGAAAAAGAAGGGACGCCTCTCAGGCCTGAACAGAGCTTGGAGGTGTATCTGTTTGCTCTGTTCAATGAGAACCTGAAGCCTGGACCGACGTCTGAGAGGAATTATGGGCTTTACAGACCTGATGGATCCAAGGCATATGATGTGGGACTGAGCTAGATATCTACAGCTGCTCCCACTGTGTCTCTGACCTCTGTGGGCACCATGGTGAGTTCGTATGCGTTTTCTTCCTTTTTCTTATTCCTCATCGCTCGATTATCATGTAGATAGAGGACTTAGATTTGGTGGTCATGCTACTCATTTCCGCTTTTATGTTACCTGCGAACCTAACTGCAGGATTCGGATTGTGGAATCTATATGTGAAAAATAAAGAACATGCAATGTCAGATTAAATTTTACAAGAACTTCACAATTAACGGTCTCACCATTAACTTGAATTGGAACTGAATTTTCATTATTCTTGCTGATCCAACAGTTTCATTCCAGATCAATTTCTTCAGTTAGATATTGTAAAAGAAGAATTAAAAATGCCAAACAAAAAACTCAATCTTGAGCAGCTCACTCCTAGATCTTTCTCCAGTCTTAGATTGCACTCTATGTGTGTGTGTCTGTGTCTATATAGGGGGTGTGAGATGAGGCACGTCCTTTATTCGTTTCCTTTTGGAGCTACTCTTCCTTGTGACACTAAGATAGTTGGGGTCAAGCAGTCCCAACCCCACCTCCCTTCTCCTTCCTCAAGCGTGCACACAAATTGATACATTATATATATAAATAGGGATGTCAATAGATTGTATTTGAATTGGATATACTCTTAACCGTATCCATTTTTTCATATATTTACATACTCTGGGTTCAAATTTGGATTTGAACATAAACTGAGAAAATTCGAACAAGAAATATGATTTCATAATCTGAATCCGATCCAAATCAGACTTTTACATTCATATCCAAACCTGAATTTTGAACCAAAAGCAATTGATTTTTAGAATGTGAGAGCATTGGCTATAGAATATTCATTTAAAACTAATCCGTTCTGAATTCAAATCTGCCAGATACTTATGTATATCCAAATCTGAATTGGATCAAATGTCATTTCTTAAATCCGATCCTATTTCTTAATAGAATATTAAATTTTTTCATATCCGATTTCGTTGGAATGGTTCAGTAGGATATCTAATCAAAACTGGATATATGACAGCACTATATATAAAATATATGGGAAATGAATGCAATTTTTCAAAATGAGAGTGCATAAGAGAAAGGTTGAGAAAAGGAAAAGAGAGAGAGAGGAGTTGGGAAAATTAGTCCCATTTATGCACCCACATTTTCTCCTTTTCATTGCTCAGCTTGAAAACACAGATTACTACCAAATTTATATATAATATGGGCCCTACGAAGATGATGGTACAGGCAGACGGAACATGCCACTTACGTTTCCTCGTGGTCCGGTCCTACAGTGGGTGCAAACAAGGGATGCAAGGTAGAATCCCAAGAACTCGTAAAAATGTGTCCTATCACCTATGCCATATTTCCACCAACTTGGCGAATGCGGGGAACGAAACCACTGCATCCTATGACACGGTGTTCTGCTCCATGCAATGATACATGCATTCAAATTCTCAAATTTGAGAGAACAATGTGTACAAACATTTAACTGTTCCTCAGAACTCTTCTTCTTCTTCTTTTCTTTTTTCCCTTCTTCTTTTGGCCAACAGGGAACCTAGCCACAGCGGAACCGAAATGCAGAATTCTTGGGTTACTTACCAAACGATTGGAGGTGGAGCTACACTCAGATCAAGGGTCACTGAAGCATACAATGAATACGCCCTTCTCCAGGATAAACGAGGGTGCTCTCAAGAAGGTTATTTCATAAACAAGAAAACTACAAACGCCGAAAGGCAAGAGACCCACGAAGAAAAAAAATGTCTCTCAGCTTCTTCTCAAGTTCACCCCATCATATTCACAATGTATAAGCGTCACAGCTAATAGACATACAAGTTCATAATAAAAGCAACAAGTTGTTACCTGAGGAAAAAGAAAAAAAGAAAAATGCTGCTGCCAAAAAAAATGGCACTTTGAGATAAAGATCGGAGAAAACTTTTCCAAGCCCCTCATGAAGAATTACGTTAGCTTCCTGCATACTAACTACTGATAGTGCATGGATGTGCGAGCTACACGAGGCCTCACAGGCGTCTTTGATGGACTTACTCTGCACCAAAATAAAGCCCCATTATCATGCGAGATTTGTAAAATATAAGAAGTTCAAGCTGTATTGTAGAAGAATGATTACCTGATTGGCCGAGAACCTAGTATGACTCCACTACAATTTAGTGCATTCATTGCACTTTGTGCCTGAAACATGCAAGAAGCAGATAAGTTCACAAAAAACCTTTAACCAAGCATAATTTCGTACAGAGAAAAGAAGAACATGTTGTAGCAAAATCTGTTCTGCAACATATTGTAGAACATCAATGACACAAAAAAATCTATCATGTTAATGTGAAAACAAAAAAAAGAGATTATTACAGGAGGAGTTTGCAGCCACGGAAAGAATACATTGTCTTTCAGCATCCACTTCCAACAAATTGTGCATATGAGAAAACAAAGTACTGACCGAAGTTTTCTAGCTGGTTGTATTTGGCCAATATTATATGGCTAGGTGTGTCAATGGCCAGAAATCTTCTGGCACAATAGTATCGTTTTTATGAGACAAAATGTTATAAACCATGTCAAATAGACCAAAAACACTGAATGGGCAAAGGGTGCAGAAGACACATAGCCACCAAGGTAAATGGTTATCCTTGATATGAATTCCATCAGAAGTACATAAACAAGGACAGTTGCAGTACGTGAAGAAGTTACTCCAGTATAAACCATTCTATTGGCCCCATATTTAAAAAATAACATCGTTCCTTTTTTCGCAATGCAAGGGACCACTGATGCCTTTGGGCATGCTGGATTTGCAGATATAAGGGGAATATATTTACCGTAAGTTCTAAAATTTATGTGGCTTTAATGCTCAAGATAAAATTTTCATCAAATTGTCTGACCTGTCAATTCTTATTGATGGACAACCTTTATTGTAACAAAATTATGTTTGTGAACCTAATCATCTCTTTTGTTTATATCATAATTATTACGTTATTTTTTACTGTCAAATATGTTATCCTGATTCATCACTCTGTCCTTTCTGGTACTTTTTAAAGTAATAAACTGTTGAAGATCTTTTCTGTTTCACAAGTGGTTTGAACATTTTCAGATTTTTATGCCTTCCAAATAGTGAACATTGCCTGCAGTGGAAAAGAAGTTAAAGGTAAGTTCACCAGTTAATCAAGATCATTTAGACCCAGAAAAACACTCATCAACTAGCAGATAGGACAAGTCCAACCCCTTGAATAGCTCAAATGCCATCATCAACCAGAACAAATCCAAACCACGAGTCACCAAAACCAAGCTGCTGACTAATATAGGTTTGAGCATTTGCTATATCTGGCCCACTGATTCAGGCACCTTTAAAGTCACTCAGATAAATAGGTCCAAGTCTAGCCTGACTAAAATCTCTTGACTCTGCATATTCAGGCCCATAAGTTCCCAGTTGACCAACACAAGCCCAAGGTACGGATAGGAATTTCAACAAGTCACTGACTGAAGTATCTAATACATAATTTACTGCAGACATTAGACTGAAGCAGCTTGGTTTTGAAACCATCAAAGATTGTTCTGTAAAAGCATAGTCACAAACGAGATGGTGTTGTAGATTCTGTACTAGATCCACTATATTTTCCTCAACAATACTAGAATATATTTTTCCAGAATACAGATAAAAGTTTTCAATCTAAAATATTGAAGAACATGTATACAAATGCACACTAGTAGTAAAAGAGGAAAAATGAAGACTCGGATAAATTTTTCTTCAACTATAAACAACTTTACTTTACTGTTATGAATGTAACTGGAGATTGGGACTCACCAACACAAACTCAACAAAAGCAATACGAGTTGAGTGGACATGATCTCCTAGAAGCCTCAAACGTGAAACCTGCATTGAAAAGAATAAAACATCAATTCAAAACAAATTATACCTAAGAATTTTTTTTATTTTAATAATTGACACAACAGTCTAGATTTCTTATAACAGTTCTCACCTTACCACAGTACAACTCAAAAAAAATTCTGATATCTGCTTGAGAAACCTGCAAACAGTTCTACATTTTTAACATAGTGGGAAACTCTATTAAAATATAATCAGAAGATGCAACACATTACTAAGTCTCCAAGCTGCAGAGAATGGGTAAACAAATGACGCACTGCTGAATTAAAGCAATTACAAAGATTCAAAACAATTACATTACTAACCTTCTTATCAATATTTGTACAATAAACTGTGCGTGCACACATCTCCCTTTCATCTTCAGACTATATTAGGGACAGGATTCAGTATTAAGCCATAGACATTTGAGAATTTAGAAAAAAAAATATCAATAGATCAAGATGAATGTAAAGCAGAAAGACAATGGTAAAATGACATAAAAGACTAGCCTGCAACCATCTGGCTCACCTTTGGAAGAAAAGTGGGATTTACAGGTAAAATTGCTGTTTTTGAAGGTAAAACTCTTACAGGATAATACCCTAGCATTGTGCCTGCAAGGTTCAGGGCTGCTTTTGCACTTTCTGTTTCCATATTATGACAATTAGTAAGCAATTTTTGCAAAAGCATACTTCTAGGGTTCTAACATCAAGTTGTAAATTGCAATAATTCAGATAAGTTTTTTTTTTATCAGGAACTTACTCTCGTCAGCAAATTCTACAAATGCAAACCGAAGAACTGAATGAGGATCGCCACAAATACGGCAATCGAGTACCTTCAGAAAACATATTTTCAGCTTAATACAAGTCACTTCTCTGTCTTTAGCAAAATCAATCAGATAAGCAATGTGGATATTTATTTTACAAATATCATGTTGTTACTTGTTATGGACACTACCAGTACTGCATGGCATAAGTTTGCACTAGAAAAATAACTATAACCTAACAGGGTTTTATGGTCACAGAGGATACAAGCAATTAATTTACTGACTGAACTTCAGGGCTACAAGGTATATGTCACTATATACGCTATGCCCAACCAGCCAGTTTATACACATCAAACAAGAAGGGACGTTCATCATAAATTAGGCATGGCTTTATTGTCGTGGATATGAAAGCAAAACCAACATATGCTCACTTAAATTCACATCCAAGCACGTAGGCCATTTAATAAAAGAGTCAAGAGAGCAGATAAGTAATTTATCTGAAAAACATTTTCTTCCTTTTGACCTTAGGATCCAAAAATCCTAAATTTTTTCTATGTTACATTATTTACAAAAAATGAGCCTGTGACTGTGCCGAAAGGGATCAACTAACATACATTCATTCTCTCAGGAGTTGAATGACAAGAAGCATACATAATGGCAACAAGAAGTAAAAAGCAAAATAAGTAACAAATCCACATGAAAGCAGAATATGGAAGGCAAGAGAACTTCATAGAATAGGAGCTCCTGGTGCTAAAACACTACATGCCTATGGAATCTAATGACAGAGATTGTATGCCACCATGTGCAGCTAGAGCAAGAAGGGATCAATCTGGCCTAAGGATTACAGCACCGGCTTCTCACCTCATGGTGAAAACCTTTAGGAAAAATATTCAAACATGAAAAACTATTGAATTTTCATTAGTCATATTTTACTCCAAGAATTTCATTCAACAATTAATCCCAATTTTCTGAAGAGTAGGATGTTGTTGAGGCATCGCCTAGGCACAAATCTACCTTCATTGCCTAAGTCCCAGCACTTAGGCAATGTAATGTCGACGTGCACCTAGGCTTACACATAGTCATGCCTATATGGGACTAGGCATGCCTGTGTTCAGTTCATGGAAGACGAAGGGACACTTAGTGACTTAGTGGGGTTCTAAAGACTCTTTAATAAGGATTAAATAGTGTGGAGACTGGTGTGGTGTTAATGTTTAAGTTGTAGATGCTGAAAGTGATACTCTTCCATTCTTCCTTCAATGTGGAATAAGCAAGCAGAAGGCCCATATTTCGTTCACATTCAACTTCAGCCTTCTGCTCATTTCAGCGGCCCTGCAGCCCTCCAATGTAATAAACCTTTACATTTTGTCTTCAACACACAAGTATAATATAACTCATACAATGTTGACTGTTATAGACTGTTGTTACATATCAATGTCAGTTGTATTATATAACTTAATATGCATAATAGTTGTTTTCCACACTTTTTAACATATATATTAAGTTATATATGACAAAATAATATATTATCTACTATAAATTATATATTATTGACTATGTATAATAGGTACAGTCATATAACTCATCATTAGTGCAACGGTCACCTAATTGCGACTAGGCATGCCTATTGCCCAGGCTGCGCCTAGAGACTTTGATAACATGGTCAATTTCAGAAACACTCCATGCACTATCCTTGTGTCAATTTCAGCAAGAAACATCCCCATATGCACAACTTCAAGCAATAGTTTACCAGGTTAACCACAATAAAGATACTTTAATATGCTAAGCATATTCCTCACCCAGGGCCATACACGCTCTATCTCTCTCCAATTTGGTATTGACAGAATGGTGTTGCCTTACTCAAAGCAAATAAGTAGAACATGAATCACATCATATGTCGAGCTTTTGGATCAGATTTTGAGTTGCCAATTAACCAGAGATGCAGCTTAATCAGATAAAACTCTATATAAAGCCAAATGCAAAGCACATTATTAACCTAAACCAAGATCTGCTCTTTTTTTTTTTTGTTAGGAAAAGAAGAAATTTGGGATATTCATGAGTTGCTTTCTTGTTCTCAATCTTATCACCATTATTATATTGCCTTGTTGTGAAGTGAAGACCCATGACCGCAGGAGCATAGAGATAAGGGTAATGGTTACAGAAGAACAGAATCAAATTCACTAAAGTAGACTAATTTTCTATCATATACCATTGGCCTACCTCTCCACAACCGTTAAACAAGTCAGCGAGCTGCTCTTCTGTAACCTGTAAAAAATTGTAACCATAGTTATTTCTATAGTTTAAACTTTAAACTATAAAAAGGAAAAACGTGTAAACAGAGAATAGCAATCTTTCATAAAATTCATACATGTTGGTCAATGTCTGATACATATACTGTCCGCCTGATGCAATCTTCTCTTTGAGCTCTTGGTGCTCTCCCACTCAACCTTCTTGACAGTGGATTATAGTTGTTTCTCCTCTGTTGAACACCAAACCAATTCAATAAATACAAGAAACCACACATGGATGCTTGGTAAATTTACAATATTGAATCTTTCAGTATTGTTTCTCGTCATCATGTTCCAAACATGCAGAAACCTGAACAAGTTGAGAAATTGGACAATTTGGGTCTACACTACATGTTCTCAACCTTTTCGTTGAACTTGCGCTGAAGAAGAAGAGAAACAAACGGACTACCTGAAATGTATAAGGCAAATCAACGGATTCAAAACTCGATTCAAGGTGAAAATTCAGTGTGGTGAGACCTTAAACATGTGAATTTCTTCATTTTATTCATCTATAGAAACAAGAGAAGGTAATATCCCAATTTTTTGGTTGTTTTTTATGTTTATCAGGTGCAAACATCATAATCATTAAAATGATCAACCAATTCTTCCCCGGACATTTTTCTTTTCAGTTCCTTGATGACTCGAATTTCATTTGCATTTGTATAGAAGTGCTTTTCTGGTGGGAGTTGAGGGCCGTGAACGACCGAAAAGCTGTGATAAGAAGGATCCTGTGAGGCAGAATTCAACTTGAAGCAGCAGGCCGTTAACGACGGAAAGCTGTGATAAGAAGGATCCTGTGAAGCAGAATTCAACTTGAAGCAGCAGCAGATGCTATGAGCAAGGGGAGTCACCGTATGTTTCTGTTGCTGTATTTTCAAACGACGACTTGCCAAGCCTCAGATTGTCACACTTGCGAATCATGTTGTTTGGCTGCAGTTATATACACTGACACACTAGGTGATGAAAATGTTGATTGACCTGATTCTTTTCATTATGTACTAATACAAGCGAGAGAAAGAAACAGAGATTAAAATTAAACCAAAGACCAGAGACCCTTAATGAAAGATCCCAAATTTTAAATAATGATCTTGCTACAGAAGAAAATATATTAAGCGAAACCGGATGAACAAAGTTAGGCCAATAGCAGAAAGCAACCCAATATTTGTTCAACCACTGCACAATCAAGACGGATCAGAATACTCCCATATAAAAATCGAAAACGTAAAATCCTTTGTTCGATCATTTAAAAGTAAACGATATATAACGATGTAAAACAGGAAAAGGTTATTCGTCTCCGCACCTTTCGGAAAGTTCCCGAGAAGTTGGCGTCGGAATCCTTTGTTGTTTCGACGGCATCGTTCGACTGGGACCGATGATCGGCGTAGGAAGAGGGGAAAAACTCTTCCGCAAAAGGGTTCAATTTGGACAGCAAATCCACCAGATTCTGCATGTCCCGCTTGAGGTCGGCCTTGTCATCCGAGAGGTGCTGATGGAGGTGTTGGTGGCTGATGGGATTGTGCTGAACGAAGTCATGATCGGAATCTATGGCTTTCTGAACAATGGCCATCTAAAACCAAAGACAGAAGAAGAAAAAGAAAAGGAGGATGACAAAAATCGTTAACCAGAAACAGCAAGAGAAGAAAGTCGGAGATGGGTCGTCCTGCTGTTTTTCCGATTTCACAAAACGTAAGATTAACAGAAGAAGAGAACCATCTGGAGGAGCAACTGTGTTGACAAAGTTATTTAAGAGAATGGCTTTTCTGCTGGACCTCAGCTTTCTCTCTCTTAAAGGTTTAAAACCAGAGTGTGAGAGAGAGAAAGAGGAAGGAAGGAGACGTTAAAAATGGGATTCTTTGGAGAACGGAAAACCTGAGGTGACGTAGATAGAGGGGCTAGTATGGTCAATGGAGTATTACTAAAATGGAAAAGAGTATGTGGGGACGACTGCGGTGTGCTACATTGGATTGTGAGCCACCATCTGATCTTGACACAACAACAACAACAGGGAACGGAATTTTCCTCTTGCAGAGAACTCCCACACTGATTCGAAGACGATTATTTTATGCCGCCATGATTTTGTTTTCTTTTGATCCTCTGCCAGAAAGGAGTTTGTTCCTTTTCCTTGCCTACTCGAGTTCTCTTCCTCTTAAACGTTCTTTCCTTCTGCAAATGTAGTCCACAAAAACATTCACTATTTGGCCAATTGGGGCGTGTCTGTCCAATCTCCTTTTCTCCCTCTCCCCAAATGTCCTCTCTCTCTCTAATCATGTTAACAACTTCATTTAAAATCAAAATCGATTTTCTGAAACTTATTGTAGTTATCAACAACATTACGTTCATGTCCTTCGAAAAAAAAAAAACAGAGTTCAGTGAAAGTGAATTCGATCTCAGGTAACAGTTATCTTTGTTTTTTATCTAAATCCTTTTGCTAGTCATCTGAACAGGAACCCTCTTGCTGCATCCTGAACACTGATCAGTGTTGCTACAATCGGTTCTGGAAAGGTTCCCGATTCAGTGAAATTAGCAAGAAATAATAACAAACACTCTTGAAAAAATAAGTAAAAATTTACTTAAAAATATTTCAATATAAGTAAAAAAAAATTAAAACAAATGCGTGCCATTCTTAACTCGACTAGACTACAGCTTATTCAAATTTGAATAGACTATTCAAGCCGAATTTGGTAAAGAACTGATCCTGACATCATTTACTGTTTACTGTTGCAGGCGCTATTTACCAATCACTAATAAAAGCGAGCCCTCAACTGATAGCTCTTTGCACCTCTCCCATATTTGGTCGCTTGTGTGAAGTTGACATTCTGGGACTGAGTGGCAGCATCAAATTATTTTTAAAATCTCAAAGCACATTCAAAAGTGGAGAGTTATTTATCCTCCTGAAAATTTTGCACTAGCAAGAACTTTGTCAAGAAAACTTTTAAATTAAGAACTTTTCTCTTCATTTGTGTGAATTTGATGTGAAAGAAATATTAAGAAAAGAAAGAACAGCAGAAAGTCAAAATAGTAAAACTGTTCTTCTAGGAATGCTTTTCCTATCTCATGAAGCGGAGTCTTTCGTTCAACCAGAAAAAATTTGCTGGTTTCTTGAAAGTTCACATAGAAAACTTCTTTCTCATTATGGAGTGACAGCCCACAGTTTTCATGTTTCTTTTCAGAAACCATTTTCTTTATCAAATTCCAACCTTCAAAGACGCACCGGATACTAAATACGGTCATTTCTTCCTGGAAGAATCTTAATACTAAAGTATTAAAGACGAACCAATTTTACCAACATATCCTAAGAAGATGCATTCTGATATTTTGTTTTTCTTAGAAAGAAAATGAAGCTTTGAGTTGAACTTACATGGTCACTCATATATATATATATATATATATATATATATATATATATATATATATATATATATGAATGATGTCACTGCCTTTTCATAATCAACCATCAAGGTCATTTGAAACATTATGATGGATGATTAAAAAAAAATAATAAGAGAAAAATGATGGATATTTTTGTCATTTAAATTAGTTCACATTTTTTTTTTCTTTCAACGATCCATGTGTTTCAAATGGATGGTCCAGTCACTAAAAAAACTAGACTCATCATTCACTCACGTGTTTATCTCTCTTTTGATCTCATATCTCTTTTGATCTCATATCGTTGAGACCAATGTTACTAAAATCTGCTGATTTAAATGGCAGATTGAAAGGGGACATGTCTCAGTTCTGAATTTGTTAATATTTTAAGACTGCTGTTATTTATTAGTTTTTTAACTACTTTCATTTATTTGTTTCAAAAAGTAATTAATTGTTATTTCTTTAACCATTCCAAACCCATTCTCCCTCTTTCTCTCTCTTGTCTCTCCCTCTCTGTCTCTTTTGACATAGAATAGTTTAAGACTGTAAAAGTCAATATATGTGCGTGTTACACATGCACTCTCTCTCTCTCTCTTAGTTGCATTATTTTATTGTTGGTACGTAATTATTCTAACTTATAAATAAATTGAAGAATAATTGGATAGAACCAAAAGCATCACCTAACCATGCAGATTCCAGCTATTATTTGACCTAAGTTTAAATTAATTTAGTAGAAAAGAAGTTGCAACCGTCAAAGATATAAATTAAAGATTAATATGATACATAAATTTCTAAAATACACTTCTGCTTATCTAGAAATCTGCACAGGTATGATCCATCTTTCCAATTTCTCAAGAGGAGGTTGAACCTATTTGAGACATGGAAAAGTAGGAACCTAATTACAAATTTGTGTTAACTGCTGTCTATATTTTGAGAAAATCGGAAAATGGGATTTGCCGAATGCGGTGATATATTATGCATTATCGTTCTTATATTTTCATATTACTTTTTGGCTCTTTAGATATCTAAAATTTATGTGTCATAAGCTTGTTGACGTCAAAAGATTCCTAGAAAGTTGTACGTTTCATTTTTTTTTTTTCAATTTAGAGAGAAAAAAAAAAGAATAGGGGGTTGTCTAATAAGCTTGTAATTGCACAATAAATAACAGTGTTGAGGTGGAAACCCAAGGTACTCTCGTTTCGCTATTAGGAAAGTTTAAAAATAATATTTGTAATTATAAATTTTAAACATACAAATATATATATATATATATATATATATATATATATTAAAAATTTGAAATCAACCAGCTGCCCAATATCGCCAGATGGCTAAATATTTTCAACCGTTTGTAGAAACTCCATATATCTTTGCTAATACTCATACGGCATGGTGTTTTTAACAACAGTTCTTCCAGCAATCGGCTGATTTCAATTGATTAAAAAAAAAATTAATTCTTATATAAATACTACTTTGAAAACTATCTGGCTTTAGGTCAATATTTTATCGTATTCTTGATGTTATTTTGAAAATTGAAGGGTTGATGTGTGTTCCACACAAAGGATGGTGCTTGTGTGTGTGTGTGTGTGTGCAGGCGCGTGTATAAACTTCGATACCTACTACCTCTGGCCCAGGGGCGGAGGGGGGGGGGGGGGGCCNGGGGGGGGGGGGGGGGGGGGGGCCGCCCGGGCCCTGGCCCAGGTGAGCACAGGAAAAAAAAAAATTTACATTGAAAAAATAATTTTTTTTTATCTTGGCCCGATCGGTCGCTCCTCTTGGCCCGACCCTAGTCCAGCCATCGAATTGTCTTGGCCCGACCCTAGAAAAAATCCTAGCTCCGCCCCTGCTCTGGCCCACTCTAACTCTTTGGCTCTTTCTTAATTGATCAATAGACAATAACTACAATAGGTTTGTGCGTGTGTGTAGAGAGAGAGAGCCTAATAGTTCTTGATTTTATATATCAGTGCTCCATTTATTAGTTAAAATCTAAACCCGCAATCACTTAAGAAGGATTTCCTGAAATATTTTTCCATTTTCTTACGCATGAGAAATCACTATAGTTTGGATAAGAAGATACTTCTCTCCTTGCTTTAATATAGTTTCAGATATATATCGAAAAATGAAGATAATGCTATTTTTAAAGTATTGTAAAAAACATAATATTCTTCCAAATTTACCTTTACCAGATTGGATGAGCTTGGAATCGATTGCAAAGGGGAAAAATGGCTGTGGCGTACCGCACATCTACTTTATTTACCGCCAGTGCTAGGTGCTGCTGCTACCACCATCCTGACGGCAATCCGACATCCGGCAGATATATATACGTCATAAATATAGTTCTCTGAAAAATCTCTGCGAGGTTTTTCTCTATTATTTCTCGGCTAAGTTGTTCTTTTTGGGTAAATTTCGGAAAAATCTTGACAAATTTTAGAAAAAATGGAAAAAAAATCATGAAATCCTTTATAAAAGTCAAAAAATAAAAAATATTAAAGTCTCGAGCATATATATATTTATTTATTTACTTCTTTATTAATAGAAGAGGGGGACAAAGCGACTCTTTTTAATCCTTTAAGGCTTGTTTACCAAATAAAGCTCAGAAAATGTTCACGATACTTTTGTTTGGAGATAGAGATGAATTTAATATTCTTCTGTTGGAAGCGTGATGCTTTTTTAGTGGGGTCCTAGTGGACAAATCAAGAAGATCGCATTCATGGTAGCCCATGCTGAACAAGGAAGCCAAAAAGAAACAGTGAATTTTCTGGAGTTCAGAATGTGGTGTTGCGTTCGGGACTATGGTGTAAAACTGCCCACTCAGAACACAAGCCACTCTGCTAAAGATTTTCTAGGTCAGAACCGGCCTAGGCTCGCCATTAACAAAGTGTTCTTCCACCACTGAATGCTAGACATTTCAGATGTCACCAGTTGCCCGCTTGCACACAACTTGATGGGAAATATCATAAACCTTTTGAAGTGCCTTCATCAACCAGAGATAGAAAGCATCATGAGGCAACCAGACTCGTATTGACAAGACTGGCCCATGTGAGCTCTAGCACATAGCTTTTAAAGAGTGTTTTCTAAACATGGTGAACCTATCTTTTATGTGAAGGGGGGTTTTGATTCGCAGAGAAGGGTAGTGGGTACTCTTTGTTCATCTATTGTTATCTAGCAGTTACCCCTGAAAGGAAAAGTGCCCTATTGCCATTCCCATTTGAGATTCCATATTGGATGGCTCCCACAAAAAGAACTGATTATCAACCATACAACAGAATAAGGCTTTCTGGGGTTGCTATTTTCAGGAGGACATGCCCATTTGCTCGGTATTTGCTGTTTCTCTGATCAAATGGAGAGCTTCTCAAAGACCAGAGACAACTTGATAATGGTGGCTGAAAAGCACGAAAAAGCTACAAGCATCTAATTCTCTTTAAAAAATATGTGTATCTCTCGACTTCGTGCCACTTCTTTTTCTTACTGGGATTGACAGGTCCACCCACCACACTTTACATCGTGTCATGGAACTGCAGCCTACCGCCACGGCCGGATAGCTCGTCTCAGATGGCACCAGACAAAAAATGAATTTTCAGAACCATTTCAGAACAGAGGGCTGAGAATAAGTTCAGGGTCCACCAGCATGCTTCAGGGTCCACCAGCGTGCTCAGCAAACCCAAGCTAAACGAACAGAGTGTGAGCCAAATGATCCGCAAAATTTAGTCTCAAGGCTGGGAGGGAAAAAAAAAAAAAGATGTGAGGCTCTACCACTTGCGAGCCAAACACTTCCAACCATGGATAAGCATTGCCAGCATACAAGCCACGCTCAGTCTAACATTGTGCCGGTTTATTTCACCAATCAATTTAGAGTATGAACAAGCTCTTAACAAGCTGCACGTGAGCCACGAGACCAGCAGTTCATCTTGCTTCCAGTACCGAATGGCAACATTCAACTAGAAGACATTTGTTGCCGGCCAATCATATTAAAACATGTTGATGATTGCTTTCTTTATACATATTCATTTTGATGGGAAGTCCGTGCAATAAAAAGGGATGGTAAACAGTCTGGTCCAACGAAAGACTGACGGTAAGGATTATCCGCGCCTACCTAGACAGTGGTCGCTGGACTGCTTGGGAAAACAAGAATCAGGCAAATTGGAGGTGGGGAATAGATTTCCAATTGTGGGGATGCCTCTATAAATGTTCCGCATTCAAGCCTGATTTCTATTGCAACATATGGAAAAAACTTATAATAGGTCAAAGTGGAAAATGCTTCAAAATGATAACATCAAACCATTAGCACATTTTAATCTAGCTTTGAGGGAACAATTAATATTTCATATCAAAACCAGCCTTAGAAAATCCAAAAAATTCAAATTGAGGCTTCAGGGCTCGAGCAAATCAAAACGGGCTCAAATGACGCGACACATCCAAAGACATTATAACTGACACCCACTCAACTAGGCCTAAAGAAACTATCTACCATCATCTCTTTTTCTTTATTCCATCAATTCACACTTCATAGACAGAGTATTTTCAAATCCATTCAATATTCTCAAACTGGGGACACTATGAGACCAAGAAAACAGGCTCTACTCTCAAAACAAAGGGGTTTGCACATTCCTTCAGGTAAAAATAATGACATGCATATTTACATGAAGATCACCAAATACAAGACATCAAGCTTACAACATTTGAAGCACAGAATGGAGAACAAATAAAAGGATGTTATACCCGGTACTCAGGGTTAAACAACATAGCCTCCTGATATATTAGATCCTTCATCTGCTCCTCTGTCAAGGCATCCTGTTCAAAGTCAAAGCTGAAAGGCGTTGAGCAAACAGGTTCATCACTGATGTCATGGAGCGATGCCAGATATGGATGAGCCAGTGCATCCTCAACTGCAGTTGACATGAAACAACTTAGAAAAGAAGGGCATCGACTGTCAAGCTTATCACAAAAGAGTTCAAACTAGTGGATAGATACAATGAAACCTATTTCATAAGCACTAGATGCACGAGGAAACAAACTGACTACATCCCCTGCTAACAACAGAATGCAAACCATATAAAGCAGGTAAGCATCCTACTACAAGGAAAATAGCTGATTGTTTCTTGTCATCTCAAACTTGTAACATATGTTGTATAAACTTATGTTTGTGGATAGACTTACCAGTAATCCTTTGCCTTGGATCAAAGGTCAACATCCGCTCTACAAGATCAATAGCTAAAGGATGAACATGTGAGAATTTTTGAGTAAATGATTGACGAGCATGCCGTGGAAGCTGCTGAATATAACGTCTGGCATTTTCACTGACGAACCCCAGATCATTATCAGTAGGAGTTCCAATTAGCTGAAAAGAATGCAATCACCATATGTCAGCAAAACTCATTCCCAATAATGTTCCAGACTAAATAAATGGCAATAAAGATGGGTAAGAAAAGAAATCATGTGACTGATGGTCGTCTGAAGGTGTCCAGGAATAAATTTAGCTTGTCTTGCAGAAGTTTTCTGAAAATATAGACACTCCATTCCCCATAACCAGATACTCTGAGACTCAAAATGGCATTACCAAGATTTCTTTTTCAGAAATTTGCCAGTCAATCATCCCCATATTGATTCAGGTCATTTGCTATGACCACGTAATAAGATACAATATAAGAAATCATGCTGTGGCATGTATAAAAAGTCTGGCAACTCAGAGAGGGGAAAAGGGACAAAAAGTTCATGTCAAAAAATATAGCTTTTCGATTCACTGAGCTTTCAGAATGTTTTTAGAACATAAAACTCATATTGTATAATATATATATATATATATATATATATATATATATATATATATATATATATATATATATATATATATATATATATATATATATATATATATATATATTTGCAAAGAACCATATTAGAATGCCTAATATAACTACTTCATGAGAAAGCCAAACTGGCTAATACAGATCAATATCCACAGGCTTTCACATGTTATTTGGGTCCAGTATCTATGTGACACAATAAGGGACAGGAAAAATAATTTCTTTTCATCAGTTGAAGTTAAATTATACTTAACAATTGTTTCAAGACATTTACATGTTAAGACAAAAAATTCACCTATTAACTAATTATATAAATTAGCATCGTCCCCTGTCCCAGTAGATCATGTTTTCTGTGTCCATGTAGCTACCAACTGCAAGAGGGAGAAGGGGAGAGAGAGAGAGAGATATGAGATGAGAAAAAGTACCTCCATCAGCAGACGCAATTGATGGACATGGTCTCTCCCAGGAAACAGCGGCTGACGGTTCATTAGTTCCATAAATATACAACCTACTGACCACACATCGATTGCTGTTGTATACTCAGATGAGTGCAAGAGCAGCTCTGGGGCCCTATACCATCTCGTGACAACATATTCCGTCATGAAGTCAGTTTCAGATGTGATCCGCGCAAGCCCAAAATCACATATTTTAAGATCACAATTGGCATTTAAGAGGAGATTGCTCGGCTTCAAGTCTCTATGAAGAACGTTTGCAGAATGTATGTATTTCAGTCCACGTAAAATTTGATAAAGAAAATACTGCCAAGAAAAGAAAAATTTTAGTTTGTCTACCAAATCATGTAAAAGCAATCAGTTCGAAACTTGTAGAGTAGGTTTTTATGCTCAAAAAACACTAGGATCACTCCCAACTGCACCACAAATTTAATGCACTTAAAATATAACATAACAAGTAGACTGACAACAAAAAATTAAAACTAGAATGTTGGTAATGATTCCCACCGAAAGATACTCAAAGAAATGTAGCTGCTTATCAACTATCAAGGTATACAAGCAATAGTTCATTTGTGAGCGGTTGGCCAATAATATCTTTCAACATAATGGCCAGAATTGCAATACATGTACATGCACATTTTTACTTGTCTTTAAATATATTTTCACAAAGTTTCTAAGGAAATGTTGTTAGCTAACACAAATACATATAAACAACAAACTCGCGTAAAGCCATATAAATAACTGAATAAGAGGATCACTAGGATAGGGTTGCAATTGCCTGCAAATGGATTAATTTTAACCAGATACTCTGGTAAAAAGATGACCAATTATTTCTATATTGGACTTACAAAATGAACTGATAAGATCCAGTTCTCATAAAAAGAGGATTTCCGAAATCATTGGTTATCAGCTTCAGTTCAGGTCCTCATCAAGATGCAACCTGAATGAATCTTTATCTGTAAAATGTGAACCACAATTTACAACTGGCCTTTTTTTTTAGGGTTTGGGGTGGTGGAATTAAGGGACAACCTTCACTCCCACATTCTGCCGCTCCAAGTAGGATGGTCGGATACATCCTTTATAGCAATAGTGACATTTAATTTAAACTACTATAGAGACATTTAATTTAAACTACTATAGATCAGGCATTCTCCAAATGAACCAGATAAACAAATTTTGAACACCTTACGATTCGTACTTAACTGTACAAAAATCAAATTCAGTAAGAATATTTCAAGCCAAAATTGCAATTGGAAGGCATAGGAATCTCCAATGTCACATAGGATTGAGGATCAAAGTAAGCAAGCATTTCCTTATTGACAATTCATGCCAGCAAGAAAGAATCAAGTAATTTCAAATATCTGATTCAAACGGATCAGTCCTGCCAGTTGGGGTGGAGCTCTCTCACACAAACACCTCAGAAAAAGGCAGTTCATAATCTATTTTAATTTTTTAAGAGATGAATGATGAAGAACTGTGAAGGAGCAAGTACACCTTCCCATGTAAACTGAAGATAAATCAAATACACAAGAGCCATAAAGCAAAGCCACCTCATATCCAAAGGTTTATATATCATACCCACTCTATAATAGTTATCCTCATGGTATTCAGATGCGTCCCCAACAAAAAAAATGTATTATAGTCTCTAGATAATCATTGACTAGGTCCTCCAGAAGCAGTAACATAAAATTACGAATGTTAATAGCCAATGTGTTCTGAGTGCCTACTGCAATGTAAAAATCATGCTGTAATCAACATAGTACAGTATCTTTTATATATACAATATACATACTTATATATATATGCATACAATATACTTACTTATGTATATATGCACATACATACATATATACATATATATAGGTAGACATTTAGCAGCTTTTAATAGATTATCTTGCAAACTTAGATTCCACCAATTTAGCTGAATTTTTCTCAGCCATGAACATTGTTCTGATTTTCCATTTCTACCCTTGCATTTTTTTTTCTCAGCATGCACAAGTCCTAAAAGCACTAATGATTGAGAGCTCAAACTACTCTAGTTTAAAATTATAAGACATGATCCAAGTTCCCCCCACCTCTCACTATATGCTCAAGTAACCTATGTCATCGTGTGAATCTTGAAAATCTTGACTGGTTAGTTCATTCTATTCATTTCCCACTTCGGTATTAAATAAATTGCAGCCTTTCTCATTAGCTGTCAATATCATTAAGTGTTTTCTTTTTCTCTATAATTCTTGGAGGTTGAATGTTTTATACCGTTTGTTCTTATTTACCATTTACTATGTCACAAGGACACACTTGAAAGCAGCCACACCAATGTTGACACTTTAACACCTGCATGCAGACATGTAACACGGTAAGCACACAGTCAAAGCCGTTGGTGTAGCCAATGCATCTTTGTGATCCTTTTTGTCTTCAAACTTGGTCAATCTTGGTTAAGTTCAATATTTTTCTTAGTACACTATTAAGTAAAGTCAGAGGCCTCTCCGTGAAATTTTCAAAATATTGTGTTAACATTGCTAAAGTAAAACCATATGAAGATTAAAAAAGTAATAATTTTATCAAAATATTTCCATAATATTTCCGCTGGAAAAATCGTACTAATATCACAATACTTTCATGAGACTTCAATTAATTTTTAAACTATATTTTAGTATGCTTTGGGCCTTTTTGTTTTTCATTTTTGTATTAATATTTTATAATTACTTTGAATGGTTAGCTATTATCTTGTAAGATAATTAGTAGAGAACTCATAATTGCATAATTTTTCTAACACATAATTTCATAATTTTTCTATTATTTTTCATATATGTTCTGTCCAAAATTATCCCAAGGAAAAAAAAAATCTAAATAATACTCCACAAAACCTCACTGTACAGACTTGAGAATGACACTTGTGACATTGCTTTTAAATATTTTTTATTTGGTCAATTGCATTATCCTTTTCCTTTAAATTTTTCATTGTCAATGCGTTTATGGTATGTTGTTAAAAAAACATACACACACACTAAGATTTTTGAAAATGTCTACTAGAATCCATGTCCATAACCACAGCTGCACCTATGTGACAATTTATTTCATAGTCACAAAAAACTTTCTTGCATTTTAAACGGTGAGGTTTTTCTCGGGTATAATGCAGCAAGCTTGAAAACAAAAGAACAAATATGGTAATTTTTAAAAAAAAATTAAAAAACTAAAAATGATATAAAAATAAAATAAGTGAGAAAAACTAATAATACAAACATCAAAAAATAAGTAGTGCAACAAATAAAATTTTGAAAATGAAAAAAAAACAGTTTAACATTTCTAAAAAATGTTCAAAATGAATAAAATAAAAAAGGAAAAAACACAGGAAAACATGTTTTTTGCGTTTTTTTTACTTTAATGTTTTAAAAGATGGTATTTTTTTAGTTTTAAACAGCTATTTTATTTATCGCATTTTTTGTATTTTTTCAAAAAAAAAAACCATTTTGTGACTATGCTTATTTCTTACGCTATTATTTATGATGTTTTATTTTTTACTCTGTTTCTTAAATCTAACTGAACATGATTTTCGTACCTTGTTGATTTTCTTGAATAGTCTGGTCAAGAGATTATTTACAATTGTTTAAATGCATAACATGCTATTTAAATCGTCCAGTACAAGCCATGATATACATCCTACAACCTTCACTCTCAAAAAAAATACAGCTATTACTGATGGCAGAAAAACATTGGTGAAGGTGAAAAGTGTTGGTAAAACGTCTGTCAACATGACGATGTATAGACTTCACAAGCCGAGAAAATTTCCAGAAACAACCATTTCTCAAAAATTGCTAGAATGATGACTTGTCCTCAAGAACATTTAGGCAGACAAAATAGAGGGGACAAAACATAACCAGTAGATAACATGATCTACAAAATCTGATTATAAAACAAAATAACGAATAAAAACCTGGCAATGCTCCTCGGTCAAAGGTTGATTTGAACGAATTATTTGATGAAGATCAGTGTCCATCAGTTCATAAGCAATGTAGACATCATTGAATGCCTCACGAACAGGTGGTGGTATTATATCCCTTATTGCCACAACCTGTCAAGAGCTACCATTAGCAATGGTGGCAGTGACTAGAGTTTCCACAGAAAAGCTAGAACAGTGCACTATCGGTTAGTGAGATCAAATGAAAATGGCACAAGCATATGAACAATCAGTAACCACAAAAAATTTCTCTTGTTCATTGAATTGAAGACAAGTAAATAAATTTAAGATGCTACAGTAGAACAGATATTAATTGCAGTAAACCAGCTAAATATAACCTGTCATTTTGCCAACAAACAAACTATCTAACAGCATGATAAACAAAACAAGTCCTTCCAAATGCACTAAAAAGGTTTTAGAAGATCAAGTTTCAAAACTTGATAAAATACAGTCCTAACGTTCCATAAATGAGAATAGGAGTAGTCGCATAACCAGGTATACTGGTCCTGATTCCTGAATAACATCCAAATATGCCTAGACATAAATTGCTGTCTTGCATCCTGGATCATGGTATTTTTGGTTGCTCAACTAAAAACTCTATTAGGCTGTTCACATCGTCAAACTGAATGCTCGAGTCAATTATGAGAGGATAGTACATTTAAACAATTCAACTCTTTGAAACTTTTTCATAGCTTTCAAGATTCCAAGTGGAGCTATTCTGAGAATAGGACATTTTCTAACTACAATCAGGTCACATGGGAATGGCTTGGGAGAAATCCAATATCTACCAGATGTTAGTAGATCAGGTCTATAGCTGCTTGTTCTAGTTACTATTTTTTAGTCCTCTTAGGTGCATTTAGATTCAACAGACTGGGTGCTGCGATCAGTCATCGAGAGGATCATTATAAGATCCCTCTACAATGAGTTCACAAAAACCCAAACTACACTTTTCTAAGAAAAGAATGCAACTTCCCTACTTAGTTGGTCTATATGGAAAACAAGCAAAAGAAACAATTACAATTGTCACAAAGCCTTAACCAAATCGAGGTTTGGTAAGTTGGTCTAGTTAAGGCCACACTTGTCGGACTACAATCAGAACTCTAACTAACCCAACAACAAATTTTTTAATATATATCGCTAGAAGAATATTTCCATTACATGAAGAAAGTAAGAAGTGCAGGTGCCATGTATAAAGATTACACAGAAGTGGAAATGAGAAATTAAATGTAAAAACAAGTTTACCCACACAATTTAAACAAGAGAAAATACTTTGCACTGTTTCAATTAAAAGCCTTCAGCAATTGGCAACCGTAGAAAACGTGTACATATAATTATGTATACACACACACACACACACACACACACACACACACACACACACACACAGAGAGAGAGAGAGAGAGAGAGAGAGCATACGCTAGCAAAATATCCATCATCTTTGCAAAATCTTTATAAGAACCACAATGACCATCAAAGACTTTACCTGATCCAAAGAAAGAAACAAAAGAGGAAAAGAGAATGTGGAGAAAGTAGTAGCTCACATTTTCATGATCCATATGACGAAGAAGCTTTATCTCACGCAGTGTCCGCTTAGCATCTATTCGGTTTTCAAAAGCATTCCCAATCTTCTTAATTGCCACTTGCTCTTTTGTCTCAGAATTCATTGCAGAACTTTATCAAAGAAAAATAATAGGCAAATAAGCTCACCATAATGAAGATGTCATAGTGAAAATCAAGCATTTAAAAATTCCTAAAGAAGGTAACAAAAAATTACAAAAACCTAAAAACTTATTTAGTCCGACAAAGAAAAAAAATTCACACAAGACATTACAAAAGTGATGAGCTCAGAAAAGATAAGCACTCAAAGGGAGAAAACATAAAAAGGAAAAGGCACCTAACTAGGGGCACATACATCATAAACAGAAAGGAAACTAGAAAAGATAGTGTTATTCTACCAGTTTGAGGCTGATAATTCCTTTCCCGCTTCTGTAGAAAGACTACATTAATTCCAAGGTGCAACTTAAGTCATACAACGAAGAGATGAAGAAGTTTCTCTAGGTTGTCAAAATCAGTCAAAAGAGATAATGAACTTCAGTTGTATTACCCCACACAACCCTCTCCTCTAATTGAAGAATCCTTGACTAGAGAACAGGTGGCATGTCAACCATTGTGCAGCTGTGCCCTTCTCTCATGATCACCTCAATCAAAGAGAAAGTGCAATCGCAAAGTTCCCATCACCCCCATACAACCCCCTTCTCTACAGACAAACCCTTGCTAGAGAATGGTTGGCATGTCAAACACATGTGCCTCTCTCTCATAGTCCCCTGATCACCTCAATCAACACTTACCTACCCCCCCCCCCCCCCCCACCTCTAAAATTTAACTTTTCGTTAAATACATTAACCATAGTAATATTATTGCCGAGATCTATTGTCATTTCTCGCCTGTCCACAAAAAGTTAGAGTAGGCACAAATTCTCCTAATGTGTGACCACCATACACTCCATCATACAAATAGGTAAATGCACCTTTCTGTTACGAATAGCAATTGTATGACCAAGCATTACAAGTATAATGGTCGATGTTCAGGACCAAGTTACAATTACACTTCATTCTCCTGCCTTATTCAGCCTTCATTCATCTCAGAATGTCCTAAAATGGCATTTGATTTGCTAACAAGAAAAGAAGAAAAGGAAAAAGGAGGAGAAAGATGCGGAGTGGTTAACACGCCCAACATGGCTCTTTCCCATCAGCTGCCGCATTTGCAAGCAATCCTGGATGCTAAATAGGTCTAACATCCTCAACCATAGTTGGTCTCTAATCACTCCCAATAAGTGGTAAGGCCACACAAGTAAGCTATTAATGCTCATAATGGTAAAAGCTGACAGTGGAGATTTTAAGTCTCTTATATGCAATTTGGTGGATCATATAACCTGCTCAGGACACACTTGCAATACATTTATGCAAGTGCAACAACATGACTATAAATGCATGTATAAGAGATAGGAGAAGTGGGCTTCATTATTCATAAATGCCTAAGGTTTTCAAATGTCCATCCAGGCTCTGAAGGCCTTCAACTGACTGCTGGGATTCAGGACCTGAATCCAAACCCATGGGGTGAAGGGGTAGGCAACCATTATAGATGTTGACAAGAAGAGATAAACTAATTATGATAGCATTTGTGCAACTTACACAGATGAAAGTTTTAGGGTCTGATCAACACACAGATAAGGCCTAAGTCACATGGGTACTTTATTAATGTCCCCATGCATGTGTCACTGTATCGACACAATAAATTGTGTACATGGACACACTTAAGAACTCTTCTAATTGAAACCGATCTAAAGTACTAATTTTTACTTGATTTAGCTTGTTTCTAACTCGATTTTTTTTTTTTTTTTTACTTTCAAAAGTTATTAGTCATTAACATGTACTTTTTTTATTTATATTACTTGTTTATTTAAATGTTGTTTCCATTTTAAATTTTTTGTGGTATTTTGCATATATACATGTATATACCCTGCCATACCCCCATACCCACATTTTTTAAATTGCTGTGCCCGTACCCAGATCTACATACTTGTATCCAAACCATACAAGTACCAGTACCTGCACCCATTTGACTTAAGTCAAATGATAAGCCATGGTTTAGTAGCTGTCACGTTACATATAAAACCAGACATAAGAGTTCTAAATTAAGAAAAAATATCCAATGTAATTATGTTATGTTACAAAATTGAAAAATGTACTGTTTTTAATTTTTTACCATGTGTCGACCATGTTCCTGCTACATTTTTTTCAGCAAATTGCAGGTAAATATTCTTATCAGGAAAGGTTCAACAATGGACAGATCCTAATTTGGGTTTCATGACTACAAGCTTTAGATCTAAGACACATGTTTTGAAGGTTCTTACCCATTTCACTCCCCTTTGACCACCTTACTCTAGTCTTTTGGCTCCATCACTTTGCACATGGGCATTCACACATGTATCATTCAAAAGCATACCCTAAAACATAGTGTGCATTTACTATTCTATAGCATTTGCTAATTTCTTATCAACCCCCTTCTTTCTTCTCATTCAGTTTTTCATCTTAATGTTGCTACTTGCTAGGCTTGATGAGCTTGTACATGAAGCTTCCAGACTAAAAAATGTAACTGATACCAAGTAATGCAAAGAAGACCATAAAAAGTGTAAACTCGTTAGAAGATAAGATTCACTCAAGACACTTGTGTTGCCTCAACATCTCCTCATATAGAATTTTTGGAGCATGCAAAACATGAAAATAAAGCTTCTCACATACTAAAATAGCCCATGTTCAAGCCAGACTAGCATTTTCTTTTTAAATAAATCTATTAGGAAATCTACAAAAGGTACATAATCCGGCAATGTTTCCAGTTGCACCAAAATCATGAACTAAATTAAGCAAGAAATAAAGATTCAACATAATGCTAGAACAGCCAACAGTGTGTGTCATAGGCAAGAATGGTTGGTCGGAACAAACAAGAAACGGCCTTAGTTGCCACTTTATGAAGATCATTTCAACAGATCCCGTCACACAAATTGGTGGCTGACTGAGAAGAAAAAACAACCAATTATGGAACTACCCATCTTTGCCGGTACCAATGGCCGACTATAAAATCCCAAAGAAACCTATTCGTTATTATAGTAACAGGAACGCAAACATTTTATGTAAGAGAAAGGTCAAAACTCAGAAGATGAGCAAGAAAAGATTTCTGAACTAATCGAGCTAAATTCACAACCTTACAATCAACAAAGAATTCAATCGTACATAACCCGAGCTCGCTTGGAGCATCCCGAAACAAAAGAAATTCCAATAAATTCATCCGGAAGGCATAGATGCCACAACCGAGAGAGGAAAAGAAACAAGAAAGCGGGACTGGCCGCTCACCAGACAATACCGTAGGCCCCCTTCCCGATCGGCATGATTGGGGGCTTGTACTTGGCGGTGACCTCGAAGATGTTGCCAAAGATGTTGTACTGTATGAATCTCCCTCCATGACTTGGGATCGAAGGGATGTTGTCCAACGCCGCCGCCGGGCCGTTGTTCTCCGCCGGCGGCAGTGGGTGAGCCTCCGCCATCACCGTGTCCGGGGCCCCTCCTTCCATCTCGCTCCAATTCGATTCAAGCCCTTCAAAGAAACCAACAGACACAGAAAGAGAGAGAGAGAGACAGAGAGTCTCCGGAACAACGCTAGGAATCCTTCCCGGATCGCTCCAGAAACCCTAAAACAGCAAGCAAGAAAGATATAAAGGTGGGGAAGAAGGAAGACTGATCCTCTCTTCTTCCTTTTCGTTTTTCCCTAAAATTACTTTTGGGGATTATAGGTCGACAGATTCGCAATGGCATGAAAGCGACGATGTTCTTCTGCAGAGAGACGGGAAACCATTTTTCTCTGAGTAAAATTTACTATAGTTTTCATTTAAGACACCAAGCTTTAACAACGAGCTTCGTATTTTTTTGGTTTTCCTGAAACGATCCTCGGTTCTGCTGGCGGCTGCCAAACAGGAAATTAACTTTACAAAATATTAGTCAAAATAAAACACTAGATGTTATTCTTTTGCCAAAACAAGAAAACGTTTATGGCTCCTAATAAGAGACTGTTCTTATGGACTCAAAATGACCAAAATGCCTTGATGTTTAAATGGGAAAGTCTTTCTCTTGTAAGGACAAAAGTGGAATGGATCAAAATTGTATACTAAATAAACATCCAGTTAAAATGTAGGAACTCTATTCCAAGTTATACTAAATTCCTGTATTGGATCCCAATTTAAATTCATAGGATGTTTATTTGGAAAAAAGAAAAGCAATTATAAACAGCATTATCCGGCTTTGTAAGAAAATATATTATCCTAACAAACAAAAAAAAGTCGAGAAATAATCTAGAATATGATGTTAAGTTTGAAAGGTGTTTGATTCTTAAAGTTGTCCGCATACGCTTCTAATTATGCAAATATTCAAATTTGATTAGTACACTGTTGCTCTAATTAAGCACTCTAGGATTATTTAGAGATAATGACAGCTTTAATTTCATCCAAATCAAGTCTTTTTTACATACAAGTAAAAGTGGGAAGCAGATTATGTGTCGTGAAATGACCAAAATACCCCTAAGCAAAGTGTGAAAATATGTATTCCCTTATTGGCAACATAACATTGAAAGTGTCTTCGTGAAATTGAGGTTGAATCAAGAAATACAAAATGGCGAGACTGCTTCAAATTTATGACGAAAAAACTGGACCTTAACTGAAAATTTTCGTTTTACTAGCGTTCTCTTTTCTTCTAACCGATATTAACCCTACGGATGTGAGTCAATGACACAAGGCTCCTTTGTCTTATCCCCTTGCAGACCGAGCCGGAATCTCCCGTTGTTCGCATCTTATCTGCGGGATCGTTCACAAGTACCTCTAAAATCTCAATCTTTTTTTTGGGACGTTTTAATCAAATTTAGCTGTACAAAAATGTGATCTATATGGAAGATCCCATGGTTACAAAAAATGCTAAAGGATGAGAAAAATCATGCCTATATATATATATATATATATAAAGTTGTTTCTAAACAAATCTTCAAGTATATGGAACAACTTTGCTTGGTAAGTTTTATTTAAACGAACAATTTCATATTGTTTTCTCAGTGTGGTCGTGATGCCAAGATTTTGTGATTTGCAAGAAATTTTCATCCAAAGATTACTTATAGAGGCGTGTTGGGATGTTAGATTTTTTAGATATCCCACACCAGCCCTCATATGTCTCCGCCAATGATCTTGAGTCCTTAGAGTAACTAGTGCATTGTAACTTTCATTGTACTACAATTGAAGCAGACTTCAAATTACTTGGATTTTAATTATGTCTAGGATTGTTTCCCGATTCAATGCAATGAAAATTATCACAAAACAAAACGGAGCGTCCACTGCGGTCAGCCTTTTTCTATTGCAAAGTGACAGTGAAACGATCCGCAAGTGGCTGGCGGGGGAGAGGGATGTCATCAAAACAGGTGTCTGCGACACTTGTGGTTTTAGGTAAGCCTGGTAACTGCACGGATACCGGTACCCAGTCTAGTGGAATAGGGGTTTGGGCTTGAAAAAAACAAGCTTGGGTTGACCGGATTAACTTTTTTTAATTTTTAATATTTTTATTTAATAATATATATATATATTGTTTTTAAAATATATTTTATATAAAAAATTATTTTATATTTAAAAAATATTTTTTTATTTTAATCGAACCAGGCCCAGGCTCCGGTTTCAGGCATCGGGCCCCGGTCCGGAGCTCAGGTTTCAGACATTGGACCGACCCAGGCCCAGTTCCCAGGTGTCGGGCCGGCCCGATGCCTAGGTTTAATTTTGTGAGATTGAATGGGTTGTCTACGACTCTTAAGTCCCGTTTGATGGTTGGATAAAATTTGGAACAATAAATTTTCTATAAAAAAAAAGTCCATGGTAAAAAGTCGGACCTTAGGGTGCGTTTGATGCATCGGGTGAAATTTAACGTGGTAAATTTTTCTAGCAAATTTAACATGGTAAATTTTTTAGGTTGAAATTTAACTCTTTTCCGATTTGAGGTTATGTTTCAAGGTCCGACTTTCTTGTAGGATAAAATTACCCTGATCCATCTAATTCGGCAGGGTAACTTTCCTCGTGTTTGATTTGAAAATAAAAAATCATAAAAAACAGCAAGTTCCATAAAATGCACAATATACATCAAACGGGGATTAGTCTTGATGAAGCCTCCATATTATGTCTCAAATTTTTTAAAGCACCTTTAAAAATGCGGTAAAAATAATGAGGATTTAAACATGTGAGAGTCTCATGTGTTCCTTTATGTTTAGGCAGACACTTTGTCCAGCTTAAACAAACACGCTCAACTCTCATTTGATTGTAGAAAAAACCATTTGATGAACACCCTTCTAACTTTTCTTCAATCTTACTTCATTTTTCCTGTATTTGCTGAAGAAATATGTATAGTCCCTAATTTCTTATGCAGGACAAAGAATTTTTTTTTTTTTTTGCAACAATTTCCTTAAGAATGGTCTATAGAAGCCCTAAAGGGTTTGGTCATTCCTACCTAATATATGATGTCAGTTTTTTTATTATCGATCAAGTCAATTAGGATGAGGTCAGCTCGAACCAGTTTTATTAAAAAAGTGTCTTCATCGAAGAATTAACTCATGATGTTGACTAAATTAATGCGAAAGAGATTGTAATTTCGGTGGAAGATTTGAGAGAGGTAGCGTTTGAATTGAAAATGATCGAGAATTCTATACTTGTCCTTGACGTGCTTGCAAAAAAAAAAAAGAAAGATGTTGGTAGTTACCAAATTCCTCTTTACTGAATATCTTGAACCACTTCTCAAACAGGAGAAGATGAACATTTTGAATTCTAGTGAAGAGAATCTACATTCTCCACCTCTCATTTCATGATACTTAGCCATTATTAGGAGCATTAATCATGTAAGGGTTAAGCATATAAAAAAAAAAAAGATGTGACATGCTACATGTATAACAACTCATTATACTCTTTGGCTCAAGCCATTGGTTCACGGATCCCAACCCACCCCCTAGCAATTTCTGCTCCAGCTCCAAAAGGCTAAGAACCAGAACAATCATTTCATTAATAGCCTCCATTTATAAGCTCTTGAAGATCTCTAACAATATTTGATACGAGACTAAACTTATGGAGTGTTACAATCCACCCCCCTTAAGGCACGCGTGTCCGCGCATGTGGGACCCTAAGTTCGAGTGTTGAACCGACTCTCATACTACTGTAACAACCCACTATACTCTTGGGCTCGAGCCCTTGGTTCGACGGATCCCAACCCGCCTCCTAACAGTTTCTGTTTCAGGCCCCAAAAAGGCTAGAAACCAGAATTAAAGCCTCAATTTATAAGCTTTTGAAGATTCCTCACAATTTTTGATATGAGACTAAACTTCTCGAGTGTTAAAATGACTAGCTCTACTCTATTAGGTTCCAAACACACTCTTAGAGCAAGTTTGGTAGAATGGGATCTCAAACCTGAGGTTGATCTAAAATCCCTGCTGCGTTAAGCACGTTGTTTAAACAGATAGTGGATTTCAATAGTAGAAGCAGAGATTATACCACAGATCCACATATATGAAATTCTTGGTGAGCATAAACCACCACCTCTCATAAATACCTCCTTAGAAGGCGTTTGGTAACCTTGGATTTGAGATCCTCGTGGTTTGAGAAGCGTGGATTTAAGATCAGGCACTCCGCCCTCTGATCTTAAACCGACATTTCTCAATGCAAAGAAGTAAAATAAGGATATTAATCGTGGTTCTTAGGCCTGACTTAAGATCTTTAGTTCCATGAACCATTAATGTTTTGTCATATCAGCAAAAACATATCATGACCGATATACACTAAATCCATGGTTTTCAAATATAGAGTAACATTACGTCATTCTATTTTGTAGAAACATATATCTTATATCATTTTCTCCACCATTGAAACCAGTTAACCAGGGCAAAACCAAGTTTTTTTTCCTTTTTGTTTTTTTTTTGGAAGGTGGGATGTAAAATTTCAACCTAAATTCTGAAAATATTTCTTTTCATGACAAGGGCCAAATACGTTAGTCCAAAACTTTTATAGGAGCCAAACAAATTTTTTGCAAATACTAACTAGTATTTTTTATTTTTCAAATTTTAAGGGGCAGAGCCAAAAATTTATCTCGAATGAGCAGAATTAAAGTTTCTAAATTTTGACACAGGCTAAATATTATTTTTTAAAAATTTTATATAGGACAAATAAAATTTTCTAAAATTTACATGTAAATTTTAAAAAATAAAATTTGAGGTGGGGTCAAGGCCCATGTGGGGCCGCCCTTCCCTCCGCCCCATTCTTGGCATAAACTGACGGCATGCATGTAACCATATGCCAACCCCCAACCCAAAACTTTTCAATTCAAGACTCTATTAAACCTAGACTGCACAACACAACTAAGTCCAACTCCTTAGGTGCCTCTCTTTTGACCATGACTTTTAGCACAACCAAAGATAGTGATAGACAATAAGGAATTCCTTCCAATACTCAACCACTTCTCTATGACTTGGTCCATTTATGTGGCTGGTGCCAAACACCTGTGCCAACCCTAGTTTGGATTTCTGGCCGCGTCCCGCCATTGAGTTAGGTGTTTGCCTAATCCCTAGCTTCCCTACCCAAAAAGAGAGAAAGAATACTAAGTATATGTCTCCAGGGGCCTGCATGGACCGTGGCCCCATCTCAATTTTTTTTTTCTAAATTTACATGTAAATTTTAGAAAATTTTGTTTGTCTTAATAACAATTTTGAAAAATTTTAGAAAATTTAAAAACTTTAATTCGGCCCCCCTCATAAAAAATTTCTGGCTCTGCCCCTGTTGATACGTCCAAGCTGATCAATTTCAAGGGTTTGCTTCATATACAACTTTTCCTTAAAGATCAGCATAGCTTTCGCCGCACCAGAAAATGCCTGAGAAGTTACACTTTCATGGACTCATGAATTGCTCAATTCCTTTCTCCTCTTTTCAACAGTTGTCTTCTCTGATCTTTTTGAGAGTTTGGAAAGAGGAAAAGACTCCACAGCTTTCAGTAAGCAATTCATTAAACAAAAGGCTCTTGGCGCATGCTCTGTTTGTTTGGTTCAATAATTTGAATGGTGGGACCAAAGCAAAAGGGATCCATAAATGGCACTTCCATTGAGTATGTGTGCTACTTTGAAGGGGGAAAAGGAGAAAAATAGGCAATGGTGAGTGTTGTTCCGCGGTTTCTCATTATAAGAAAATGTTTTTTTAAACTGTGGAGAGCCACTAAACACCAAATATACTTGTTTTTGCTGTCGTATCATATGCAAACGCCACATAAGCATGTCAGATTCGGAACAGCCAAATACATTGTGAGTGGGGCGGAGCCAGAAAATTTTGACCGAAGGGAACTGACCGGTCTTTGACTTAGGAGGATCCGGCAGGGCATTGACCTTTGTGTAGTGTAGGTACCGCATGTGACTGAATGTAGGTCCAAATCCATTACAATTAAAGTTTCTAAATTTTGACTGGAACAGAAATATCATCTTTCAAAATTTTTATATAGAGCAAGTGAAATTTTCTAAAATTTACATTTAAAAAAAAAATTGAGGTAGGGCGAGAGCCCATGCGGACCCCCCCTTGGCAGTCAAATGGTAGCTCCACTACTATTGTTATTTTGATGGATTTTGACATGGTAGAAAAAATAACAATCTTGTATTTTGTTTGCAAAAGTCTAAGGTAAGGTTTGGATGATATTGCTTATTAGAAAGCACTTTTTAAATATTTATTTTTAATTATTATTAAAAAATCATTTTTAAAAATCATTTTATGAGACCTAATTTGTGTTTTTATCTGACACACCCAAAAATAACATTTTGGGTTGCCAAAAGTATGCTTTTTGATTGTCACCCAAAAGATGTTTTGCCTCAATCACCCAAAAGATGTTTTGCCTTTTTTGATCTTTAGATCTATTTTTTAACTTAACAATATAATTTTTCTTGTTTCTGAATCCATGTTTAGAGTCTTTTCTACATCAATTGAAAAAACATGTTTGATGGCACAAAATTTTTTTAAAGAGTAAGACAGTCAAATCTTGTCACTTCCTGCTCACCCCAAGTCAAAGAGGTTTTGCTTCTTCTTTTATTAGTGCCAATGCCAGATGGAAAGAAACCTGCCCATGGGTGGACTTGGTTTGATAGTTTAAAATTATTCTTTTAGCTTTACATGTAGTTGAAAATTGTTTTTATTTGAAACATCAGAAAAATAAATAGCTAAGTACCATGCACATGGTTGAACAATGATTAAGTAAGAAACAATTGACACATTCTTCTAGTTAGTTATGATCTTTATCACATTATATAACCTAAAAAAATTCACAAGTCCATGTTTGGAGCTCCTATGGTCTGCATCTTAATTTAGTTATTAATTAATACTATATACTTAGAAATATTTCATTTTGTTGAAAAGAGAAAAATTGTATCCACTACAAGAATTTCACTCATCACTTGTCAGTAAAAAGGGTGAAAACGTCAGTAAAAGTTTAATTCATCACTGTGAACAAATTGATGCGCATTGGGGTGAAAACGCTGGTAAAAGTTCCATTCATCACTATTAACAAGAAGGAAAATGAAAAAAAAAGAGAGACGACTTTTTATACCCACTTAAAAATGTCTTTCCAGCCCCAGAATTTTCAACAAATTTTCAAAAAGGATCATCACACTTTTAAAAAAATTATAGCAACGGTCCAAAACTTTTTGTAAAATAAAAATTAAATCAATTCCAATTGTTCAAATTCCTCTCCATGCATGCCCATTAACGGGAAATGAAAAAATGACATCTTCTTTTTCATTTTTTATTCTATAATCAGGATTCTTGGCAAAATCATGATTACGGGGAACCAAAATAAAATAAGGTTGCGTTTGATAAGTTTATAAAAAGGTGTGTTTGGAAAGATCCTTAGTTTAAACAAAATAAATTGAAATTTTTTATAACATGGATTTTAAATCAATGTTACATGTTAAAAAATATAGATTTAAGGTCGGATTGAGGGGCTAGAGATCTCAAATCCACAGATCCGGAGTGAAGCAAACATAACCTAAGGGGAAAATATTTGGATCCAGCGGCACAAGCAGGATGGACAGGACAGAGTGGTTTGTCAAAAAAAAAAAAATAATAAAATTTATGTGCTAATTAAAAACATAGCTCTTGACCCAAGCCCAGTATAAAATGACATAAAAAATGTAAATTTTTCTTGTTCTTGTACTGAATCATGATGTTCCCCTTGGATCACATTAGTCGGTCAACCATGCCTAACCTCTTGATAGCTACAAGTTTGAGATGATCTTAAACAAGTAAGATATGAAAAGGAATTTATTGTCTTGTCTACTAGAAAAGGCTCCCCATTGCTCTGACTTTGCCACAAAGGACGCAAGACAAATGTATGGAACTCAGCTTCCTTCTATTTGGAGTTTCTGAGATCAAGAATCAGGCGTGAAGCAGCCTGTTGATGCCGTTGGAAAAGCACAAAACCAATAATAATATTGAAGATCGTACATATAAAAGAAGCTGGATGGAAGAATTATTCAACCAATTAGCATATTCTCTTCATGTTGAAATCTTGGTTGCTCCTCCCTTGCCTAATTCACAAAGTCTCCTTAATACCACCTTCAACTTGAGAGCTTTAATGGCGTTTTTCTGCACAGGAAAATTACTTGAGAAGTACAAACTTTCATCGGATCGTGCTTCGGATGAACCCGTTAAGCAGTAGCGGAGTCAGAAATTTTTTCTGACGGGGCATTTATTCAATAACTTTAATTTGTTTGGGGCACTTATATGCATAACAATAATATATATAAAAACATTAACATATGTATTAGACTAAATTTGTGAGACTAGTGTGGGCAACTGCCCACCCTAGCCACCATGTGGCTCCACCGCTGCCATTAAGCGTGAACCACGATGAATTTATCTAGAGGAGTCTAGTTCAAAGTTATCAATGTCTGTGCATGGTATCAGTCAGTTGCCCGAGTGGCATTTGACCCGAAACCAGTTGAAGCATAAAGGAGGTGACAGATCGAGATAGAGCAGCAGTTCCATGGGAAAGTGCAGATGTGGATCCAGATTGGGCAGATTCCTTGCATTCGATCAACTTCTCTTCCAAAGATTCCTCTAAGATTGGGAGTGTATATATCATATATGGACACGACTTCTTCTTCGGCATCAACCATCATACAGTGCCCAAGGTTGTCGCAAGGTCATCAAAAGGGGTAGTGTTGCTGATCGGATTGATGGACCAATGAAAGTTCTGCCGTTAGTTCGATTATTGTGGGTACTATTCTTCTAAACAGAAATCTAACCCAAGCCATGAAACAACCCTGGACCCAGGGGTAAAAAAAGAGGGAGAGACTTCTTCGCAATGGCGGAGCCAGAAATTTATAGTTGAGGGGCACTCTGAATTTAAATTTCAAATTGAATGGCCACATATATGTGAAGAACTAAAAATCAATGATGTTTCCATATGTAAATAAGGTAAAGTTTGAAGGCTGGTGTAGGCAATTGCCCACACTCTGCCACTGCTTCCGCCTCTTTGAGGTGTCTCTCCCCATGGTAATGAAGAATGTAGTTAAGTAATCAACATCTATGCATGGTAGTCGTCTGGAGAAGTGAAGTGGACCTGGTGGGATTGATGGACCAGTGAAAGTTCGAACGTCAGTTTGATTCTCGTGGGCACTATTCCTTTGAACTGCAAACTCACCCAAGCCATACAGTCTTGGACCCTAGGGGTAGAGGAAAGCAAGCCTCAGCATCGGGATGGGCTGACCCAGCCCAGCCCGCAGCCCGAAACTTGAGCCCGGGCTCTGCTCGACAACCTAAAACCCGAGCCAGGGCTCGACCCTGTTAAAATAAAATAAATATATATTTTTTAAAATATAAAATAAAATAAATTATATTCTTAATATATATTATTATTATATTATAAATAATATTAAAAAGATATAGGGTCAGCTCGAGCCGGTTTTTCAGGTCCAAACCCAAATCTGCCAAATACATGTCAGGTACCCGCCCCCAATGCTCAAACCTAGGAAAAAAGGGGAGATTAGGAGAAGGGGGAGAGAATTTCGCTTCCGCCTTCTCGAGGAATCTCTTCCAATGGTAACCATTAGTCCATCTCAATCGATCCTACTCACTGAATTGGTTCCAACCAGATACAATTTCTTGCTTACATGTTTATTTGGAGATTTTTTTATTAATCTAAATTAATGTCAACTAATTTTAAGTAAAAAATGGAAACTTAAGAATATTCAACTCTAGTACCGACGTTGACAATTTGGTGCACATGAATGTGAGTTGGGGTCATAATGTGAAAACAAAAATGGTTTGAAAGATTAACAAATTTAAAACACTCTTAATTAGTTTGAAATTCTCTTATTTAACCTTCTCATCAATGTTAAGTAATTCTCGTATTTAACCGCCTCAATATTTATATAAAAAAAAAAAAATCATCTAGTAGCCATCTGCTATATTATAAATCGCTGCTAATGCTTTTGCAGCGCCATGGTGCCTTTAGTGACAGTTTTTAAATATTTAATCATCTAGTAAACATCTGATGTTGTCCTCGTGTGGTCATAATTTACTTTAATATCAGCAGTCCAGGATGGCTCTTACGTAGGGATCACATATAGCAGAAGGATTTTCATTTGTGTAAATGTCAAAGAAGCAATTGTCAAAGCATGACATACATTCGCAAATAAATGAACTCTTACTAAACGCGTGCATTTATTACATCAATTATTATTGAATCAATATCGTATTTAGACGCATAATATTTTCTGTGTGAAGATGATTAGCTACCCTACATTAGTCGCACCAGGGTTTTCAATCAAACCTTTGACTAAATTTGTGTGTTTGTGAGTGTGTGTGTAAGGCTAGAGATCGAGCCAGGCTGGGTTGGCCCAAGGTTTGACAAACTCGGGTTCAGGCTGACTTGAACCACTTGCCCGCAGCTCTACTGTTAACTTCATACCTATCGTATCCTCGATTCCGTTATTTTAAATTCTTAATATTTCATTTTTTAATATCTAAAAACATCCAACAATGTATCAAGAGTTTCTAAGAGAGTCATTGGTGACATACAAACAGTTTCTAATGGAGCCATTGGCGACCCACTAAAAGTTCATATGTCGGCATTATATATGTGTGTATATATATATATATACATCAGGCCTCCAATGCCCTAGTCCGATCAACCTGCCCAACAAGTATTTTTCTATCGGGCTGGCCTGAATGTCAAATAATCAGCCCAAGTCCGACACATCGTAGGCGGGTGCCCAAAGAGTTGCCCACCCTTATGTGTGTGAGAGAAAGAGATGATAAAAATGAGAAAGTTAGCGACGAATGATCCAAAAGATTGTTCCAAACAGTGGCAGAGCTAGAAATTTCTGGCTGAGAGGCACTCCAAGTTTTAATTTCAAATTTCAAGAGGCACTTGTATATAAAAAAAAAAACTAAGAATTAATGAAGTTTTTATCTGTAACTAGTATAATTCTTTTGGGTTTGTGTGGGCAAGTGCCCACACCGGCAATAACAGGGCTCTGCCACTGGTTCCAAAAATGACTCGATGCAGGCGAGGAACTTGAATGGTGTGGGCTCTTACTAAGACCGGTTTGCTTCAATTAGCTGCCCAACCAATGAGCATCCAAACCTTCCTTTTTGAACCAGATATATGTGGGTCAGAGATTGTTCCAAACATGGCAGAAAATCCTTGCTCGTGCTGTGAAGTATCTCAACCAGGTTGGCGTCATTGCTCACTTACCATACTAACTCCTCAATGCTCAACTATATATCTCCCTGA
>JAANDH010000355.1:209367-264344 GCA_011799765.1 Nymphaea thermarum
AAACTCTCTCTCTCCCTTTTATATATATATATATAGGGAATGCTTTGTGGCGTAGTGGTAGGGATATGATTGGTTAGATATTGGAGGAAAGGCACCTCTCTGCCTTTGTTGTGTTCTTGGTTGTGTTTCTTGCATTTTGGTTTTTATTGATGTAGTTGTGCTTTTGGGATTTCTTGGTGGCAGTGGTTCTTTCATCTCTAATTGAGTGAGACAGTGGTAGTCGAGGAAGGTGGTTGCTTTGGAACATTGACAAATTCATGATGTTGATGGTTTGGTTTGAGCTCCAACCGGTGCGATTTGAGAAAGTGCATGTGTTCAAGTTTCTCAAGAAAGATCCAAGGCTTTATAAACCATTGTCCTATATAAAAGAAAGATGAGAAGAATTACTGCAACCATTTATTTATTAGTCGTAAAAATATGGTGTCACCCTTGTCTAGCCTGTCATGGTTTGATTCGTTAGGCATTGTAGAAATAGGTGAACAAGTCCTCCAAGGGGAGGATAGAATTACAGGTATACATTTCAGATTTTGGAGAGAAAGGTGTGGGAAGTATAAAACGAAGTTGTGTGTCTGAGAAGGAAGTTGTTAACCTAAATAGTTGTATTAGTGTAAATGCTATCAAGGAGCATACATTTTTGTATCCACTTAAAAATAATTCATGAATTGGCCAGCTTTATGCATATGGTTGGTAGCTTCAATTGAATAATTAGAACATTTGGTGCGGGCAACATTTTCAGGTGCATAGGCAGGTGGGGTCTCTGTAGGGCATACGCCCCACAGAGCCAACTCTTTCAAACCTTCGTTCAATGTGGAAACTTGGGTGAACTTAGGCCAGTTATATCGGGTAGCCCAATGAGATCTGAGTCATTGCACTATGGTCAATTGAACTTTGTTAACTATATATGTAGTGCTCTATGGAATTTTTGTTTGGCTCGGCCTCTGAACATATTAACTAGTGATTGGTAAAGTGATGGGGGTGAAACTCAATGAGAATGGATCTTGCTGCCAAAGTCTAAGCTTGCACGCAATTCTTGTGGTAAAAAAGATACAGAAGGTTTTGTTTGTTTTATCGTAGATCTCCAATCTGTTAAGAAATAAGATCTCATAGTGATATTGTAACTAGGTTTTCAGCTTAGGTATTTTACATTTTATTTTATTTTTATTTTTATTTTATTTTATTTTCTTTTTGCCCTCATCAATCTAGTCGTTGGAGGTTGGAACTCCCAATGGCTAGAACCACTCTTTCTTTAGCCTCTTCTTCTTTCTTGTCTCTTGTATATATATTTTAGCAATCTCTTGTATTAAATATGTTGTTTTACATAGCCATTGAGTATTCGTTCAATAAGATTAATATCTTTTCAAGTGGTCTTAGTGCATTTTTCTATCGTATTCTTCTTTAGTGACTATTATAGTCACATTTATATGATATCAGAGCTATTGGCCTGCATGTTGGAGAGTTTTAAAAACTATTCTTTTGTTGTTTATGCTTCTAGACTGTTGAAGAAAAATTTCAGATGAGGCATTGCTGTTGATCGTCATTTCTTGAAGATCTTCTTGTTGCTGCTCACCAACTGTTTGGTGAAATTTCTAGAAGGACTTTCTCTTTGTTTCTTTTGGAGATTGTTACTTAAAATCTTGCTCTTATGGAGGACTCCAAAGTCTTGATCGAAGGAAGAAGTTATCATGCTCCGTACAAGCTTGATGGAACCAACTACACTCTATGGGCAAAATGCTTGGAGATGCATATCAAAGGAAAATATTTATGGGGCTTCATAAGAGGTACGTCTACCCCTCCTTCTCTCAAGTTGACTAAAATTGAAAATGGAGTTGAGAAATACTTAAATGAAGAAGAGAGGCAAAATGTCATGGATGAATACTATAAAAAATTAGATGATTGGGAAGCCAAAAACTCTAGAATTAAAGAATGGATTTACGAAAGTATAGAACCTAGAATTGCCCAAAATCTCATGTATTATGAAAGAGCAAATGGAGTTTGGGAATATCTCAAGGGAATGTTTACCCAAAAAGATATGGCCCGAAAATGTCTCTTGATTCAAAAAGGCCAAAGTATCAAGCAAGGTGAGAATAATGTTAGAGATTATTTTATAGAAATCTCTAGCATATAGAATGAGTTGGATCAACTTACTCTCAAACTAGGATTGGATTGTAAGTGTTATGAGATTAGAAGAGAAGAAGTCAATGAATTTAGGTTTTTTCAATTTCTTCAAGGTCTACGACCTGAATTTGAACAAATTAGGTCAATCATACTTTCTTTAGTCTCTCCTCCACCCATTCATGAACTTCTTATGAAGTTAACAGTGAAGAAACTAGAATGAAATTATCCAAAGAATTGGATAGTATTCTTATTTCCAAACAAGAAGAAGAAAAAGTTTTAGCCGCTTCTAGACCCGAAAATAACATCAAATCCTTTAGACCTCTTCATTTTAAAAACCAAAATAGAAGAGAATTTAAGGCTGGAGGAAATCTTTTCAAAGGAGGAGCTGCATATCCTTAAGGAGGGCAACACAACCGTGGAAGTAGAACTTCATATTCACAAGGTGGACAATACAACAATAGACAATTTGACCAAAGGAAGGTTGCAAATGTTGTAAATAAAGGATATGATCTTTCATCAATCTCCACAACATTGAACCAAATCATGTCTACGCTTCAACCTATGATCAAGGAGTAGAATCCAGGAGCACTAGCAACAACGGCATCCACCTACAACACTCCCGGTATGTTTCCCTGGCTTTTAGATTCTGGTGCATCTTTTCATATGACACCAAATATATCAGCTTTGACTAATTTTAAACAAGCAAGAAAAAATCCAATGTAGTTACCGCCGATAGAACATCTTTGAATGTTAAGGGGATTGGGGATTTTGAAAAGGAATTTAGAAAACAAAAGTTTTTTGTTCTAAAAGTTAGTTATGTTCTTAGACTTACTTTTCGTATCTCAAATTTTATTGGTTTTAACATTGTTTTCTCATCAAAGAAATGTTTGGTACAGGATCACCAAACTAGAAAATTGATTGAGGAAAGTTTTAGAAAAGGAGACCTTTACTACATAGACAATTTATGTATCCCCAAAAAAAAGTTTTGTCACTATGTGAAAAATGTAGATATCAATGTTTGACATCAAAGATTAGGTCATCCAAACATTAGAAAATTGTTTATGATGAATCATATCAATGACTTTTGTATTGAGTAATGATTGTATACATGAAAAAATGAAATCCTTATCTTTTGGACAAAAAAACCTCTTTTCAACTTTTCCTTTTGAACTTGTTCATTCCGACGTGTGGAGACCCTCTACTACTATCATGTCAAAATGAGAGCTATCATATTATGTGATATTTGTTGATGATTTCACTAGATATTGTTGGATATATTTCATAAGATACAAATTTGAGGTTTTTGACATGTTCAAAAATTTTCACAACTTAGTTCAAACACAGTTTAATGCTAAATTAAAAATTCTAAGGATTGATTCTAGAGGAGAATACATTTCGAATGAGTTCAAAAGATATTTAAAAAACTATGGAATAGTCCATCAAAAATCTTATTCAAGAACACCTCAACAAAATGGACTTTCTGAAACAAAACATAGGTACATAATTGAAACAACTAGAACTCTTCTTATTGCCAAAAATGTGTTTAAAAACTTTTGGGCTGAAACAGCCCTAGCCTTTGTATATCTCATAAATAGAATGTCTTCAAAAGCTTTAAATAATACAACCCCTTTTGAAAAAATATTCAAATGTGAACCTGATTTCAAAAGGCTTCATGTTTTTTGTTGAAAATGTTTTGTTCTTAATGACAAGGCTGATAAATTAAGTTCAAAAGTTATTGAGTGTGTTTTCATTGGTTATTTTGAAACACAAAAAGACTACAAATGTTATGACTCAGTCAAAGACAAAATCATAGTTTCAAGAAATGTAAAGTTTTGTGAAAACGAAAATGAATTCAAAACTTGTGGAGAATCACAATACAACAATGACAATTCCCCTTTATTTAAGTATCTCTCCCAATGTGATGATGAAATGCATAATGTTGATGATAGTAACATTGATCATAATGGTAGTGGTGTAGCCAAAGATATAATTAACCGGCAACATGATGTTGGTGAAGGAGAACATCAAGAGACTATTGATCTCCAACCAACTCCACAAAGTGAAGAAAACCTTAAAAGATCCACTAGAAATGTAAGACAACTCAAAAGGTTTGTGTCATATGAGACTTTTACCCCAACTCATAGAGCTAGAATTAATGTCATTCACTCTCACTTTGAACCTTCTACTTTTAATGAAGCCTCTAAATATATTGAGTGGAAGAATGTCATGTTAAAAGCATTAGATGTCTTGAGAAAAGCCCAAATTTGAGAAATACAAGACTTACCTATAAGTAAAAAGACTATTGGATGCAAGTGGGTTTACGAGGTGAAAACTACAAGTGATGGATCTCTAAAAAGATATAAGGCGAGACTTGTTGCAAAAGATTATACACAAGTATATGGTATTGACTACGAGAAAACTTTTGCCCTTGTAGCTAGAATGATTACTATTAGGACTTTTATTGTTTTAGCATCCATTAAAAACTGGAACATCTATCAAATGGATGTTAAAAATGTCTTTTTAAATGAAGATCTTATGAAAGAACTAAGTCACAGTGGTACGCATACCACGTACCGGTACGGGGGTACGGGTACCGGTACGGTACCGGTACGGCCCGGATCTGGATCCGGGTCGGATCCAGATCCAAACATTGTTTTAACAAAAAAAACTCAAAAAAATACTTGTTTTTGATTTTTTTTTTTGATTTTTTTTTACTTTAACATAAGAAGTGTCATTATAACTTTAAAAAATCATGATTTTAAGTTACTTGTGGTTTAATTATATATAATAATTATGGTTTAATTATATATAATAACTATTTTTTATATATAATAGTCGCCGTACCCGTACCATGATTTTAAAAAATGCCGTACCCATACCCGAACCCCCGTACCCGAACTCGTACCCGTACCCGTACCATTGTGACATAGGGAAGAAGTTTATATAGAAGTACCACCTGGTTTGTCTATTCCACAAGGAAAAGTTCTTGAACTTAAGAAGGCTCTTTATAGTTTCAAAGAAGCTCCTGAAACTTGGTTTGACCGTTTTAACTTTATTATTTCTTATTACAGATTTCATTTATGTTTAACTGACACTGCATTGTCGGTTAAGAATACTACTGCATGTATCATAATCCTCCTATATGTTGACGACATTATCATTACAGGTAGTGATAAGGAAGGTATTAAAGAGTGTAAGAGATTACAGAAACTTTTTAAAATGAAAGATTTAAGTTTTCTAACATATTTCTTGGGTATTAAGGTTGCTACTAGAGGATATTTTTTGTCACAAACTAAGTTTCTTGGAGAGATCATTGCTAAATCAGACATAACAGATGATAAAAGAGAAACTCTTGAATCAGTAGGAAACAAAATGAAGATTGATGATGGAGTTCTTCTTACCAATCTCAATCCTTACCGATAGCTTGTGGGCTCCTTAATGTATCTTAGCATCACTCGTTCTGATATTGCTCATGTAGTTCATACTGTGAGTCAATTTCAACATGTTCCATCAACTGTTCATATGGGAGCAGTTCTTCATATCATTAGATACAATAAGAGAACAATAAATAAGGGAGTATTTATGTCTTCCTTTTCCTCCTTAAACATAATTGTTTATGCTGATTGGGGAGGAGATCTAAATCATAAACACTCAACTACTGGTTTTGTGTTTTTTTAGGAGAATCACTCATCTCATGGAAGTGCAAGAAGCAACAAAAAGTCTCCATATCCTCTACTAAAGCTGAATATCGAGCCATGACTACTACAACTATGGAAATTGTTTGACTTCGTCAAATGCTTCTTGATATGGGAACAAGAATTGAAGAACTCACTAATCTGTGCTACGACAACAAGAGCTCTATCTACATTGCCAAGAATAAAAAATTCCATGAATGAACAAAGCATATAAAGATGGATTGTCACTATGTTCGTGAAGAATTTTTGAAGAAAACTATCAAGCTCTCATATGTCTCCTCCGAGTTCCAACTGACTGACTTCTTCACCAAGCCTCTATGTTATCTCATATTCAACTTTCTTTTAGATAAACTTTCGGTGATAGCATCGTAAGTTTAAGGGGGGGGGGGGTGTAAAGAAATAAGATTTCATAGTGATATTGTAACTAGGTTTTTAGCTTAGGTATTTTACATTTTATTTTCTTTTACATTTTATTTTTTTTCTTTTACATTTTATTTTCTTTTTCTTTTTCTTTTTCTTTTATTTTCTTTTTGCCCTCCTCAATAAGGCCGTTGGAGGTTCCAACGGCTCACAAAAGAGCAGTTAGAACTCCCAACGGCTAGAACCACTCTTTCTTTAACCTCTTTTTCTTTTTTGTTTCTTGTATATGTATTTTAGCAATCTCTTGTATTAAGTATGTTGTTTTACACAGCCATTGAGTATTCATTCAATAAGAATAATATCTTTTCAAGTGGCCTTAGTGTCTTTTTCTATCATATTCTTCTTTAGTGACTATTATAGTCACATTTATAAAATCCACAGTGATCTATGGATTTAGAGTTAGACTCCCTCTCCAATATCCAACCTTAAATCCATGGTTTTTAACATGTAGTATGAATTTCAAATCCATGTTGATGATTTTCTAAAACACACCTTTATATGCAGTCACTGATTTAAGATCCGAGGCTATCAAAAGCAACCATAGGGTTTTACCGCTAAAAGTCCAAGCCCGAGTTTCTCTTTCAACTAGTTAAAAAGGTCATGAGAAATGGATTCAAAACCCTAACTAGAACCAATCATCAACGCAACCTCGATCTTTGCTACCTCTCAAACGAGATTGAATTACAGTTGTTAATTACATGAAGGTTGGAACGTCAAGGGATTGGGTTGCATGGATTCTACCTTTTATCATATCCAATTTATAGGATACTTATATTTGGATGCACATACAAACTAAAAAAAATTTCTATTTTCATATATGTGAATCTGAATCCAGTCCGATTGTGAGTTTCAGATTCACATCCGATTTGTCTAACTTTTAAATACTAAGCTGAATCCATAACATTCGATCATATTGGTATTCAGTTTTATTTGGATTCGGACTTCGTTTATCATCCAATATCCATATATTTTGAAAGAGCCACATGAGTATGGTTGGTATGCTGCAAGATTATTATGTGCCTCCAATTAGGCTTCAAGAAACATTACATTTGAATATTTTTCACTGATAATTTGAAATATATGATTGTGCCGATTAATTTGAAAAGTGTCCCCCTTTTGAAGTTATAATTAAAAGCTAGTCCTTAGAATAATATCTCGTGCACCGACAAAAGTTTATAGACTACAGTGTTCGATTGGACTAAAATCCATAGAAATTTAAAAATATTTTATTGAGTGATATTATTTTTTTTAGGAAATCAATTTGATAATAAGGAGAGTTCGCTTTGCATGGATGCAGATGAGAATAATAGTGTTTGTTTGTTCTTTCTCAACTTTATATGAGATGAGTATGCGATACAATTAGAGATGTCAACAGATCGGATTTGAATGAAATATACCCTTAATTGTATCTACCTTTTTGGATATTCACATATTTGGTTTCAAATTCGGGTTCAAATATAAAAAAAAAATCATATATGAAATCTGATCTCATAATCCGAATCTGATTTTTATATTCATATCTAAATATGAATTTGAATTACGAAAAGAATGTAACCAATTCTCACAATGCATGTGCATTAGAAGAGCATTAGGGACCCCAGTTTCTTTAAATTAGTAAATTTGGACCTAGGGCTGTACAAGCCAAGTTGAGCTCGAGCTTGGCCAGTTCAAGCTCAACTCGGCTAAAAAAACTCGAGCTTGAGTCGAGCTCCTTACCACAAGCTCGAGCTCGACTCAACTACATAAATTTGAGCTCGAACTCGACTTGATTACATAAATTTGAGCTCGAATTCGACTCATTTAACCTATTTATTAACTCGTCTAGGCGCTAACTCGTCTAAGCATTTTAACTCATTTAACTCATGTAACTTGTTTGACTCATGTAAGTGTTAACTCTGTGTAACTTGTGAAAATTTCTTTTTATCAAAAGTTAAAACCGGTGATTCAGTGAACCGGTTTTGGCAATATTATATAGGGTATCGGTTTGTGAGTCGAATAGAGTATAAACTAGTCGAGTTCATGGAACTAGAACTCGACCAGCTTATTTTTTCGAGTATCTTTGTAAACTCGAATTCGACTTGTTTATAAACTAGTTGAGCACAAGCCGACCGGTGATTCAGTGAATCGTTTTGGCAATATTTATAGGGTATCGGTTTGTGAATCGAATCAAGCATATACTAGCCGAATTCCTGGAATTGGAACTCGATTCGTTTATTTTTTTGAGTATCTTTGTAAGCTCTAATTCGACCTGTTTATAAACAAGTCGAGTACGAGCCGAGTTTTTTTTTTGAGCGAGTTCAAGTCGAGCCCAAATTGGCTCGGCTCGTTGTGCAGCCCTATTTGGACCTTCCTATTGAACCACATTATAGTTTAAAAGTTCGAAATGTTTTAAAAACTTGTTTTATTTTATAGATAATTTTTCGATAACTCGTTCCGAGTTCGTGATCTACAAAAGGGGTCTCGTACTGGTTAAAATGCTTGTAGGCCATCCCATTATTATTGTAGTTTCACGTGTAGGTCACGATAAATAAAAGTTGGATGTGTGATCGGATAATACATACAAGTTGGATCTTGCTCCCGCCGGGTGCAGATTTCCATTCATAATTTAAATTTTGTTTTTTAGGTTGTTTCTTGTTGAGGAAGGTGTTTCTAAATCGCACTCCAATAAGAAATTTTACATTGATTGATAGGAGGAACTGGCTCAAATCCAAGTTGAACAAAACTAAGGCTACGATCGATTGGCAACCTTGTTTGACATGGTCATTAAAGGGACTGCAGGTTTTCCGAAACTATCAACGGAGCAGAAAGAGAAACACAGAGATTCAAATAGAGGTTCCCCATGATCCATACCTGAGAGAGACTCCAGATTACGGTTCCTTGACCGTCGACTCCCTCTTTCATCTGCAAACGAAGACAGGAAGGTACAACTGCTGTGACAATGGTAGTCCCAACTTCATCAAGAACAGTGCCGCTGCAATGGAAGGGGGGCCACAGATGTTGATGTTACGTTCTTCAAGAACGCTCGCAAGGATCGGATTCCAGAGACCAGCCATGGCACCAGCAGCCGATTTAGAGAAAATTCACATTCTTGTGTTACTAGTTGGTATCGGTCTCCGGTAGAAGATATGTATTTGTCTCAGTTTGTGTTTTTCGTCCGAATGAGTAAGAGGATTACAATTCAGTGCCTGAAAATCCGGGCCGAAATTTCTACACCTCCTGGGTCAAAGGTTGCATTTAGGTCTGATTGTGGTGCTAATCCATTGTCACGTGGATGGAATGGCCCACAACTTCTTTTGTCAAAAGAATGTTCTAACAAGGAAACAATTTTTTTTTTTTTCACAAAGAGAAACTATTCTCGTCCCCTGATTGTGATTTTCAAGTGCATCCATCTCTTAACGTGCACTTCTGAGACAAATAAATTATTTTGTGATTGATTACCTACACATGGATTGATCTGGATGGGTTTTGTGACACTTCAAAATGACCTAGATGCTATTCTACCATATGTGCGAACACATAACAACAACATTAATGACTGCCTTCAGTATGTGTGTTGGTTGAAGGGTCTTTACAAAAAATTGTTCATCCATTTGAAATTATAGGTAAACAACATCAACTATACAATGAACAAGGGGTGCCAATGAGGTGGCTTCTTGGACACTGCAGGTTCTGTTCTGGCCATTAAGGGTTCCTGAAAGCTAATATGTCTTATTGTGCATATATGTGTGTTGATGTGTTTAAATCGGTGCTGCCCAAGTCAGTCATACTAACCATAATGGAAGGGAGCCATCATATGCATCTCTACCTTGATTTCAATGTTGTCAGTTGTGCAGGAGATAAAGAAAATGCTAATTCTGAGTTACGCTTCATGGACACTGCATGTTCTGTTCTGGACATGGTGGAGTCCTGAAAAACTAGATGTTTGACATGCTTGTATATTATGCATGTTTAAAGTGGGCTGATAGGGTCAGTCATGCTAAAAATAACGGAAGAGACTCCTAATATGACTATCTTGATCTCTTCTTGCTTCTCACGCAAGGGATCATAGTCCTCTTGCCTATGGAGGCAAAGTTTTCGTATCATACTAAGGCATCATGGTTCCAAACCCTTTTAGCATTTTTCATGTCGATTTCTGCTGAAATATATATCCTTTACAATATTTGTGACTTCTTTTTCATTTCATCAATGAAAATGAAAGTTAGACAGCTAAAGTTTGTGTCTCTACTATCTCGAGAACTTGTAGCCACTTCTACTACAACTTTGTTTGTGGTTAGTCTTGAATCTTTCCTGCTAAAAGTGTGATTCAAGAGTTGCTTTTGGTGAAATTCAAGTCTATTTGTTAAAAGAGCTTTTATAAATAAAGCTAGTTGGGGAGAAGCTCTCAGATATGGTTATGTTGTTTTTTCATGATTTCTTTTTGGTGATCATGAATCTCATTACATACCTTTAGTTTTAAACTCGAAAAAGACATCCAGATTATGCCAATGAGCAAAAACACTCACACTTAATATGCATATTGGTACGATTAGTAATTTTTGTTATTGTTCTCATATTTTATAAGTAGTTCAAATTTAGTCATTTCATTTTAGTGTTGTTGAGATGCACTGGTCTATTACAGATCAAGACAATGGAACAATGGACTGACTTGCAAACTAGAAAGCATGCCATCAACATGGAGCAAGGGACTGCCAGTGGCTTGAAGACTCAAGTTTGTTTGACCTGTAATGAGGTTCTTGCATTTTGCTTCATTTTGTTTTCTTTCCTTAGATTTTTGAAGTTACATAAGAGACAAGTTCATTCTTGTTGTTTCATTTCTTTGTACATGAAATCAAGAAGTTGGTTCAATCTTCAAGTCCAGGCTTGTGATTTTTGTAATATGTCTCAGCCTAGTGTCTCTACACCTTTTTAGCCAGTGGAATGTTTTCTAGCTGTATCTGTGTGTTTAGTATCTCCTTATCGCTGGTATGATTACCTTCAAGGTTGAAACACAGGTTATTTTGATTGCTAAAATATGCATCATGACTTTTGTTTGTAAGTATTTGTTGCATCCTCAACGACCACCCTGCTGGCAATGTGCTGTAAAAATTGTTCAAACTTTAGACCAATATAAGTAAGTGTTGGTTTGACCACTGTATCACACAAAAAAGGGTGGTTCAAGGAAATACTTTCCCTTCGCATTTGAAAAGAACACTTCTGGAACTAGTGCATGGCCCACACTTTAATGATTTGCCCAATTTTTTTGACAAAAATGGGTTAGAGAGGACCCACCTGGTTGGGCACTTCTTTTATATAAAAGAAGCTTGTCCCAAAAAATGTGCCTTCCTAACTTTTCTGGTTTTCCTGACATGGTACAGCTGATTTCATCTCTATGTTTGTCACACTAAGCTGTTACTATTTTTTTTTTCTTTCCATTGTTGTTATGCTACACGCCTATCACAGTGCATATACCTGGGTTTCATTTAAACTCATTCTGTATGTTTTTATAAGAATTGGTTTCTGTCTGCTAGATGAGAAACATTTGATATATGCATGTTATGTCAGAATGTTAGTACATTTTCATTGTTGTAGAGGCTTGTTCTTGTCTGTTATAACAGATTCAGCCAGTCATGGTAACACCAACTTCATGGGGGCAGTTGTAGCTTAGGTTGCCATTAATTGTTACATTTTTTAAATTCTATTATGGCAGCCTATTGATGAGAAAACATCGCTGCTAAGAAAATTTTACCTTGCTGTAGCTAATGTTATGCCACATGGGAGTTATTTATACATTTTTTTTGTCTTTTCAGATTCTGAACATCAATGACCTGTTCAGGTATGAGGTTGATGAAATTACTGACATGTTCATCAGTCTAGTTTATATTTTGGCATTTGATAATATGCAAAAATGGTAACTCTTTTTGAAAGTTTGTTTCTTTGTTTTTGTTTTTGTCATTTTCCTGGTTGGTAATGGACCGTTGCGTAATTATTTCTACAATTTAGTGATATTTTACATTGCCATTCGTTTTATACATGTGCACATGTGCTGGCTAATTTTTGATACTCTTCCATTGTTTTTTCAAATTTTGTCCATCTTTATGTTATGTTTTAGACACTGCATTTTGTAGGTGCTTGTTTCTTTATGTATAATTTGAAACTTCTTTCCTTCTACTCATGCCACAATTAGGAGGCGCAATTTGCCAATTCCTAGCACTTCTTCATGTATTAACATTTCTTGAGAGTATATTTCTCATCTTACCAGCCATCTTGTTGTTTTGAAGAAAAGTGACTTATGCTTTTGTGAATTATCCTCTCCTTCTTTTCTTAAAGTTTTCACCCAAATCAAAATGAATATTAAAATATAACCACACACTATCAAAGAAAAAGAGAGGCAAGATTTGTAATGTGGTTCAGGAACAAGTCATTACGTGCACCATGATTTTTCTGCATCACACTCGACTCTATGCGGTGGTGAGTTTCCATTAATTATGACGTCATGTTACATGAGATAAGGCAAGGTGCATATCCCCCTTCCTTGATTTCAGTATGACAATTACATATATTCTTATCCAAATCAATTCGGTTACCTTTGTCACCTCTTTTCTTCATCAGAAAGATATGGTCATTATCTTGTCTTTTATTGCCTTAGATAGTCCAGGATTCTTAATGGCTTGACAACTGGATGCACCAAGATCCCCTTTAAACTCAAGTGGTCCTAAGGCCTAACTGAAATCCAAAGAACCAAATAACCAATAACATATCATAGAAGGCATTGACAACCTACTTGTAATGGAGAAGTGCAAACTGGAATTTTTCTTATGCCTCTTGAAGAATTAAATCTAAGAGAGATAACTCTTAGCAGATCAACTAGAACCATTTGGAAGCGTAATGGATTTGTATCTTACGAACCCTTTGCTTCTGAATATGGAGTTAGAATAAGTGTAGTTCATTCTTCTTATAAGCGATCACTTTACAGATGACGTTTCCTAAATGTTTTTTTTTTTGAATTAAACCCCTTCCAAAAAAAAAAATCCCTAGCTCCATTGATGGGAGTATAGTCTAGGTTTAACACATGCCTGTGTCTTCCAAGGCCTAACTCAGACCGGCCTTAAAACCCTCTACTTGATTCCCATAACTCTAAACTGTGGGCCACTAACTAACCCTATTCAAACCTCACTTCAATGTCTAACTGGTTTAAGCCAGCTCAATTAAGCCGTGGTTTGGTGGATACTAAGCCTAGGCAACCTGAAATGCTTAGCAGTTTTTTGCATAGTAATTTAAAAAAAAGGTAAAATTTAACGTGGATGAATGACTTTGAGGAATGCAACGAATTTCAATATGACAAGTATCTTACGAGATTTGATGATATTGCTGGAAATGATGTTGCTGAAAATGATGTTGGTCTTGGAAATGGAGATCATGAGAACCAGTCACATATCAAATAAAATAAGGGATTGGCAATCGAGTGCATTGTGCAATCACTTGCAATGGAGAAAAGCAAAGTGAAATTTGTGATTTACCTATTGAAGAATCTAATCCAAATGGGACAACATTTTGGAGATCTACAATCTACTATATCCATTTGGAAACCTAGCGTAATTGCATCTGATGAATTCTATGTTCTTGAATCTTGGGCTGAGACAATTGTTGTTCATTCTTATCTTGAGCTGTAACTTCATGTATCATGTTTTTAAAATGTTTTATAAAATTAAAACTTTATTTAAAACAAGTATTCAAAATCCATAGGCCCATACATGAAGAAGGTCTATTCTAGGTTCAACTTAAGTCCGTGTATCTGAGGCCTAACTCAGACTGGTCTTAGAACCCTCTACTTGATTGCCAAAGTGCAAGACCCTGGTCCTCCTGACTGACCTTATTTGAACATCACTTCAATATTTAACTGAGACTGGATATTGAAGCCCACTACATGAATCATAAATTAGGCTGATCCTAACCCTTGGAGCCTGAAATACTTAACAGTATTTGTGTTATAATTTCAGGAAATGTAAAAATTTGTGAAGGTGAACTGATTTGTCCAATGTAGTGTATTTTGATACCAGAAATACTCCAAGTATCTTTAAAAATTTGATGATGACGATGCATATGATGATACTGCTGAAAGGGTTGTTGTTGTAAGTAAGGTTGATCTGGGTAATGCCAGCATCCAAAGAACCAATCACATGTAAATAGAAGGTATTGACAACTTACTCACAATGGAGAGGTGCAAACCTAAATTCATCCTCTTCGTCTTGAAGAATAAAATCCAAGTGAGATAACTCTTAGGAGATTGACACAAACCATTTCGAAGCCTGAAAGATTTGTATCTTATGAACCCTTTGCTTCTGAATATGGAGTTAGAATTAATGGACTCCATTCTTCTTGTTAGCTATCACTTTATAAATCATGTTATCTAAGATTCTAAATGTTATTGGAATTAAAACCCCTTTCAAAAAAATTTCTCAAAATCCCTAACTCAGCATAAGTCTAGGTTCAGCATATGTCTGTGTCTTCCAGTGCCTAAATCAGACCGGCCTTGGAACCCTATACTTGATTCCCATAACTCTAGGCTGTGGCCGGCCGACCGAGATCCTATTTGTACCTCACTTCAATGTCTAACTGAGACTAGATATTGAAGCCTGCTACATGAAATGTTAGTTTGGTGGATCCCTTAGGTAACCGTGAATGCTTAGCAGTCTTTTGCCGTAGAAATTTTGAAAAATGTAAAATTTAACATTGATGAAAAATACAATGGATTTTGATATGACAAAAGCTTGAAGTATCTTATGACATTTGATTATGATGATCCATTTGAAGATATTGCTGGAAATGACGTTGCTGGAAATAATGTTGGTCTTGGAAATGGAGATCTTGAGAGCCAATCACATATCAAATAAGGGATTGACAATCGACTCGCAATGGAGAAGAGCAAAGTGAAATTTGTGATTTACCTATTGAAGAATCTAATCCAAATGCGACAACATTTTGGAGTTCTATAGTCTACGATATCCATTTGGAAACCTAGTGGAATTGTATCTTATGAATCCTCTGTTGATGAATCTTGGGCAGAAACAAAATGTTTTCAAAATGTTTTATAAAATTAAACCTTTATTTAAAACAAGTTTTCAAAATCCATAGGTCCATACATGACGAGGGTCTAGTCTAGGTTCAACCTATGTCCGTGTCTTCTGAGGCATAACTCAGACTGGCCTTAGAAACCTCTACTTGATTGCCAAAGTGAAAGACCCAGGTACCCCTCACCGACCTTCTTTGAGCATCACTTCAATATCTAATTGAGACCGGATATTGAAGCCCAGTAGATGAATCGCAAAGCAGGCCGATCCTTGGGAGCCTGAAATACATAACAGTATTTGTGTTATAATTTCAGGAAAAGTAAAAATTTGTGAAGATGAACTGATTTGTCCAATGTAGTGTATTTTGAGACCAGAAATACTTCAATTTCCTTTCAAAATTTGGTGATGATGATGACGATGATGATGCATATGATGATACTGCTGAAAGGGACGTTGTTGCCAGTAATTTTGATATGGGGAATGGTGTATCCAAAGAACCAATTACATATAAATAGAGGGTATTGACAAGTTGCTCACAATGGAGAGGTGCAAACCTGAATTCGTCCTGTTCGTCTTGAAGAGTAAAATCGAAGTGAGATAACTCTTAAGAGATCGACAAGAACCATTCGGAAGCCTATTAATGTACTCCATTCTTCTTGTTAGCGGTCACTTTATAAATCATGTTTTCTAAATGTTATTGAAATTAAATCCCCTTTCAAAAAAGTTCTCAAAGTCACTAGCTCCATATATGACGGGAGTACAGTCTAGGTTCAGCATACGTCTGTGTCTTCAGAGGCCTAGCTCAGACCAGCCTTGGAACCCTCTACTTGATTCCCATAATTCTAGGCTGTTGCCTGCTGACCGAGACCCTATTCGAACCTCACTTCAATGTCTAACTGAGACTTGATATTGAAGCCTGCTACATGAAACATTAGTTTGGTGGATCCTTTGGGTAACCGGGAATTCTTAGCTGTCTTTTGCAGTAGTAATTTAGAAAAGGTAAAATTTAACGTTGATGAATGAATTTGAGGAATACAACGAATTTTGATATGAGAAAAGCTTTAAGTATCTTATGACATTTGATGATGATGATGATCCATTTGAAGATATTGATGGAAATGACGTTGCTGGAAATAATGTTGGTCTTGGAAATGGAGATCATGAGAACCAATCACATATCAGATGAGGGAGTGACAATCAACTCGTAATTGAGAAGAGCAAAATGAAATTTGTGATTTATTTATTGAAGAATCTAATCCAAATGTGATAACATTTTGGAGATCAATATTTTACTATATCCATTTGGACACCTAGTGAGATTGTATCTTATGAATCCTATGTTCATGAATCTTGGGCAGAAACAAAATGTTTTCAAAATATTTTATAAAATGAAACCATTATTTAAAACAAGTATTCTCAAAATCCATAGGTCCATACATGACGAGGGTGTAATCTAGGTTCAATCTTTGTCCATGTCTTCTGAGGCCTAACTCAGACTGGCCTTAGAACCCTCTACTTGATTGCCAAAGTGCAAGACCCAGGTACCCCTGACCGACCTTCTTTGAACATCACTTCAGTACCTAATTGAGACCGGATATTGAAGCCCAGTACATGAATCGTAAAGTAGGCCGTTCCTAACCCTTGGGAGCCTGAAATACTTAACAGTTAACAGTATTTGTGTTATAATTTCAGGAAACGTGAAAATTTGTGAAGTTGAACTGTTTTGTTCAATGTAGTGTATTTTAAGACCAGAAATACTTCAAGTATCTTTGAAAATTTGATGAGGATGATGACGATATTGATGCATATGATGATACTGCTGAAAGGGTTGTTGTTGTCAGTAATGTTGATGTGGGAATGGTGCATCCAAAAAACCAATCACATATAAATAGAGGGTATGGACAACTTACACACAATGGAGAGGTGCAAACCTGAATTCGTCCTCCGACCGACAAAGAACCATTTGGAAGCCCCTTCTAAATGTTATTGAAATTAAATCCCCTTTTAAAATAAGTTCTCAAAATCCCTAGCTCCATATATGATGGAAGTATAGACTAGGTTCAACATATGTGTGTGTGTCTTCCAAGGCCTAACTCAGACTGGCCTTAGAACCCTCTACTTGATTCCCATAACTCTAGGCTGTGGCCTGCCGAGAGAGACCCTATTCGAATCTCACATGATACTGAGTCCATGCTAATGCTGGAAAAGAAATATGGAAACAACCGTCAAAGTAAAACAAAGGAAGGTGTGAGTCTTTCATGCCATCTCAAAACAAGCTGAATGTGATCTTGTCCATTCTTTTTTTTTAGTGATTGTTGTCATAAGAGCAGTTGCAACCTTCAATGGCATCCGATACAGGCCATCAAAAGTCATACCAATCCCAATCTTCCTCCCCATCCCCAAGTCCTGCAAAACACATCGATCAACAAAAAATATTAAGTTACAGTTCAACTCCTTGGTCATCTTGCTGACAGACAAAAGATTCAAAGGAAGATGAGGGACGTGAAGAGCATTATGAACTAGATATTATGTAATTGGCCAAGACTCCCTTTCCCAACTACAAATATAGAAGAACCATCAGTTAAAGCGACCCTCTCTTTACCAGAGGAGAGGTGGTATTCCTGAAATACCTTGGGATCTTTGGTCAATGTGGTGTGTAGCACCACTATCAACAATCTATTCACCAAAGCACAAATTAACTTTATTACCACTCCCGGCAAGGGCATGATTGATCTTCACATCATTAGAAGGCTCATTCTTATGAACATCAATGTGGATTAAGTATGCTTGAAGATCACAAACCCGATCGGTTGTTACCTTCCGTTTTTCATCAGTGCAATAAGAAACTTCAGGACCAGCAGCCACCTTTTTTCCTCTTGAGTTGTTGCTGCCACGATTATTCTTTCTTTCTGGATGGAGATCCCAATAGAAATCAACAGTTATGACCTTTTTTTTTTTGGCAATGTGAGCATCTCTGAATGCCTTTCTGGCCTGATTTTGGACCACGACTAACTAGGGCAGACTGTGTGCCAGGCATGGTGTCAGCGGAATCTTGACCTACCATAACAAGTCGCCTTTGTTCATCAGCCTTGACTTTAGAATAGACTTCATAATGTTAGAAACTTCCTCAGAGTTAAGAATTTGCCATTGAATGCCCTCAACTTCATCATTCAAGCCTCCAAGCAACGCAAAAATATCACTTTTCCACTCTTTTTTCTAACATATTGTCTGGTCATATGCACACTCCCACTTTTCTTCGGAGCAATAATCCAATTCTTCCCATTTCGACTTGAGGGAAGCATACAATTCAGCTACAGTCTCATCTCCTTGTCGAAGAGCATATATATCCTTCATCAATTGTTTGACACAAACATCTTTCTTGTTCTGCCCATACATCTATTCAAGGACAACCCACATATCGTAGGCAGTCCTTTTCCAAAGAATCAATGACTGAATTTCCAGGTTTTGACTTGGTTATTTTCAAGGTACCACATTTCCAAGTAGGAATCAGTTTTAGTAGGTTGTTTCTTCTTCTCATTTATGCAGGAAATCCTGCCACAACCAGCAATTCCATCGTAATGGCTGCAGACTAGCGAAGTTAATTGTCCTTAGTCAAGCGAATCGTCGTGACTTGGACAGGAACATGATCTGATTTCTGCGACATACAATCCATCCTTTCAGTCGAGCTATCCCCCTTCTGTTCAACAGCCATGAGGTGTAATGGGATCACGACGCATAGAAACCAGGCGATGCAAGATGACCTGCTCCAGTCTGCGGCACCAGACGTAGGCACAGAAGATGACACTACTTCCAGTGATGCAAGAGGACTTGCTCCAGTTTGTGGCACAAACCTGCACACAGTCGACGCCCTCACTGCTCCTACCGCCCATGCCGGTAGCGAGCAATCCTCAATTTTCTTCTGGCAATATTCACGGTTTTTCGGTGACTATCAAGCTATCTCCCACAAGAGGCATTGATACCAGGTTGTAGATTTGGGCTGATGGCTTCCAGCGGTGGCGCACTCAGGCCACGGCTCCAACAATGGCCTACTACGACAACGATATACTCAGGCGATGGCTGCAGCGGTGGCGCACTAAGGCGATATCTCCAGCGATGGCCCACTCAGATGACGTCTCAAGAGACGGCTCCAAAAGTGGCTCCAGTGACAGCTCACCAAGAAAAAAAAATTTCTTTGGTAAAAAAAAAAAGTTTTGGTACCATGTAGAAATATGGATACTAAAGAAGAGGGGAGAAACACATGGATTTAACGTAGAAAACCCTTCAAAAACAGGGGAAAAAACCACGATAGATGTGGAAAAACAGTGCTCACTAGCTGTTGTTATCTCTCTCTCCTAATTTTCATTAATAGTCAAATTAAGGTTAAAACACCCCTCTTAAGTGACAACAGTCACCACACTTAAGAGATGAACGGGTCGGGTCTAAACCCACAACCCGACCCGACATGTCCAGATACAAACTCGTTGACACATCCAATAACACACACCAAGTAAAACATCGACAAACATAGCTCTCACGGTTGGTGTGGCACATCCTTTGAAGAAAGGTTAAAGTGCATCCATAAGTTGGAGTGCATCAATAATTTGTTGATGTCAAATGAACCATAGTTGTTGCCTTCTTCATGCATAGCACAGGCCATGCCTCCTTGTCTGTCATGTCTTTTTAATTTGGACTCTCAAGCTTTATGCAGCCCTCCTCTTTACAATTAAAAAAAAAAAATTCTTATTGTCGTTGTTAGACCTATCAAAATGGGGAGATTTATATGGCTTTATATACAACAGGGGACAAGAACATTATCCCTCTTGCCTCTAGCGTTTAAGTCTATTTTCCTACTTTTGGAGTTTGACAATAGCCTCACTTATGGGAGTTTACCTGTGTATGTAAAACAAGAAGGTCGTCATTCCTTTAAAGCAGAGCCTTCAATCCAAGGATAAATTTGTATAATTTTTTTTTTTTTTAATTTGTTTTTCTCTAAAGACTATATCTCTTAGATCAAACCATTCAAGTTCAAACATAGCCAATTCATCCCACAGTTGATCTACTTTGGCAACATAGTCTTCTATGGTCTTGTCTCCTTGTTGAAGATTTTCAATCTTTACCTGCATGTTTCTAAGTCACATTGGTATGTAGTTTATGCCCACGTACTAGTACTAGTAGGGCATTACACCAACGCTAGTATGGTGGTACATTTGAAGCAATTTGGATCAGTTTCGGGTCAGAACTGATACAAACCACAGTTTTCTTTTTTTAATTTTTTCTTAGTTTTTTGAGATTATATCTAGGAAGTATGAAAGGAACTATTAAGAATTGTCTTAATGTGTGTGTGTGTCTGTTGCCTTACTCGTACACCAAGATTTTCTAAAATTACCCTATCCGGACCCATACCTATGCCTATGTGCCTTAGCATGTTTATAACATCCTTTATAGTGTGCATCTTCTCAAGATGTCTCAAGCTTCATTTGAACTTGGATATTTGCCCCACGGTTGCACATTAACACCAATGAAATCCATGTGATGATTTTGTTGCGACCTAGTCTTCTCTCTTTCTGGATAAATAACCTAACAAGTATTACTTGGTCTGCCATTGCCCATGCTGTTCATGTGGTAAGTCACTTCTAACATGCTCCAAGTTTAGTTGATATGGGTGCTGTATTTTTTATTATAGGATATATTAAAATAATGATAAATAAAGGAGTTTTCTATCCACCTCATCCGCTTTAAATTTAATTGCTTATATGGATGTAAACTATGTAAAAGATGGCAATAATAGGCACTCAACAACTGGTTTTTATATTGTTTCAGCAGAGTTTCTGATTTCCTAACAATGGGAAAAGCAACAAAAAGTCTCTTCTTTACTAAAGAAGAGTACTGGCCAATGGCTTCAATATATGTTTAATCTGTGTATGACTAGATTTGTGTGTACATATATACATAAAAATGGTGTATATACTTGTATGGAGACCATTTATGTGCTTGTTATTCATTTTATTTATTATCTTATTTTATTGTTTTTTGATCAACTGAAACCTGGTCAACTGAAAAATAGTTGCTTCTCACAAGTTGTAAATATGTTGTCTTACACAGCTTTTTGAATTAATATAATAAAGCATTTTCACGTCATTCGGATTTGGGATATCTTTCAGCCGTCAGTGCGTTTGGTTGTTATCTGTTATAACTGCTTAACAGCTTTGATCACTGAGTTAAATCAAAGGCACTACCTGTCAGATGAGCCAAGAGACGAATTTCCAAGGGAAAACCTACTCAGAAAGGGAGCTGATGGCTATAGTACTAGCAGTCCAATGGTGCGCACCACTACTTGATAGGGCGCAAATTTTGGGTATATACCGATAACAACATTCTATACTATTCCATGCGACAAAAGGCCAGCAGACGCACACACACAAAAGAAGTGTACTCATTGATGGGGTCGACGTTTGACATTATGTACAAAAAAGTGTCAGATAATATTATGGCTGATGGGTTATCTAGAAGGCTTAAACCTTCTGAAGTATTCCAAACTCAGATGCATGTGCTGATTCAACCTATTTTTGTCTTGTAGAGTAAACTATGGATCTATATATTTCCATTGTTTCTTACCAAAATTTAAAATATACTAGGTTTTTCATTTTCATTGCTCTGCCATATCCTAGCAGGTTACTGCTTGGCAAATTTTCTAAGCAGGCTTTGCATTCTTTTTGCTCTTGTAATCTTTTTCCATTAATGATTTGCAGATTATGTTCTAAGCAGACGAAGTCTTGTTTCTCCACTAAAATTTGTTCACAACTTATTGGCAACTGACAAGTATATGGGTATCTTGTTCTTAATTACAATGAAGGTCTACATATTCTTTTACATCCATTTCATTGTTCTTATACCGGTTAAACTTTTCTCTAATGCGAGTTTATTTTTGTATTTGGTTGTTTTAGCCAGGTGTCACATTCTCTTGCTGTGGCTTCTGGGTGCATTATTTGCTTCATGTTCCTAATTCAAATGCATTACATGATGTCAATATGGCTTTTTAGAATATGGAATCCTCGGAAACTAATAGTTTCTTTTTGAAGGATGTTTTTGTAATTTTAGTCCTGCTGTGTAGTAAAAACATTGATTTTATAGCTTTGAGTGCTCTTGGTTTTCTCACTGTTCTCTTGAAGTTTAAACTGAATCTGTTGGAGCTTTATATCATTGTAAATCTTTCTATACTTCCATTTGAAAATTTTTAAATTACATGCATGGTTAATTATTCTTTTTTGCAGTTTTTTGGTTAATTTTTCCTATACGTTAAATAGTAAACTGTTATCTGAATTATTTTTCTTTAATCCCTCAATTGTAGTATGAAACCTGTTATGATTTATCACAATTTTTTTCTGTCCTGATCTGCAGTTTAAAAGGCTTGGGAAGCATATTTCTCGTTTGTATTGGATAGATCTGAAACTTTAGGTTCTTGTCTGGGGATTGTTGGTTGTATGCTAAGTTACATAGGTACCTCAGTAAGGTCCACGTACTCGTGTCGCTGTACCCGTATCCAAAATGGCTACTTGGAGACACTTGGGTACCTTTAGATCCAAACTGCTTAATTTTACTTTGATTTAATTTTTTCTACCTTACTTTTCATTCTATTCTTGGAGTTATTGTTCATTAATATATAATGTTTTTATTTGTATCACTTGTTTATTAAAACGTTGCTTTCATTTTGATTTTTTTGTGCTATATTTCATATCTACATATTACATACATATATTGTGTCGTACCCCCGTACCCACATTTTTTAAAGTTGTCGTGTCCGTACCTATATCTCCGTACCGGTACCCGTACGCATGTGAATTAGGTTGTATGAATTATGTTCCTTTCTCATAACATGACGTGCAATATTGGTTTCAAGTCTCACTGGAAGATGGAAAAGAGGTCTTCCAGCTGAGTATTATTGCTGCCAATATGCTAATCCTTTGTTTTGTTTTTTGATTTGGGAAATGTTTAAAGGTTTTCTGTTACAGATATTATGGGATTCATCATTCATGACATATTTTTGTTTCCTATTTTGACCCAGCATTATCCCCTGCAAGCTTGGTTCTTGCTGGGCTAAGTAGTCAATCATTGGATTTGTGAATCCCTGATACTTTGTGATAAGACTATTAGCTTTTTACTTGTAAGTTAAGCAGAAAGCTCAGAAAGGAAAAACCATATAAGAAAATCCTCAGTAACCATTAGTCCCAGAAGGGAAATGACTAATTATTTTTAGTAAGCCTTTTTCTTTGAGGGTGCAGTATCTAACAACAAAATGGAAGGTCGCATGGTCTTAGGTGTTATGAAGATGGAGAGTGCATTACTCTCTATCCTGTTCTTAAATGAAATCTAAGCCAGGTGACTTGTCTGAGATGAAGAAATTATGATAGTTACTCTGTATTCTGTGGGTTTGGTTACCCAAAATGTTCTGGTTCCCAGTTTGAAGAAGATGATGTACAAGCTTATTATGATGTGAGGAGTTCTTCAAGGGGGCGTTTGATACATAAGAATTATACTGTAGCAAGCGAATAATGTTTCAAAATTTAAAAAAAATTCCTGCGTATCAAACGCGGAATTTTTTTTTTTACCATTATGGTCGAATCCGGAATAATGTTTCCGGAAACATTATTCCATCCCATCCGGAGGGGTGGAATAATGTTTCTGGAATTTTTTTTTTGCCCGTTGGGCTTCTTCTCGCGTCTCTCCTCGTCTTGCTCTCCGCAGCTGCCTCACCCTGCTCATCCTCCGCAGCTGCCTCACCCAGCTGCTTCGTCAACCCCCACCGCAGCCTCAACACCACTCTCAGTTTTCCTCCTCGCTCATTCTGCTGAAAGGACTCTCCCTCAAAACCCTCTCACTCTCTCACTCGAAACCCTCGCTCGAAACCCTTGCCTCTTTTTTTCACCCAACCTGCCTTCGTCATGTCTTTCCCCTTCTCTCCCTGCTGCTACCTCAGATGCCTTCCGTCGCCAGCACAGCGTTTCCCTTTTCATGCGATTCAACTTCCGTTTCTTGATGAAATTGCTGGTCCTTTGTTCGTTCCTATTCTGAGTTTTCCTTTTCCCCCTATTTATTATGGCTGAAAATTCTCGTTTTCGTTGTTTTCTTGTTATGTATGCTTCCTTCCGTGAGGTTTCTTGCTTTTGAGGTGTTTTGATTGAATTTGCCTCATTTCGTTTGTGAAGTCTTCGCTGGTTTGTTTGATTTCTTTCCTTGTGGAGGTAAAATGAAGTATATTTAAGCCATCTTGATTGAACTTTCTTTGAATGCGATGGTTATTGGTTCGTAATGTCAAGTATCATAAAGACATTCTTTGAACCACCCCATTTGCTTCGGAGAGATGCAAACTTTTGGGCACTAATGTTTGTAGGACTGGGACTTCTGGCTCAGATTGTCAAGTATCATAAATTGATTCTGTTTTCAGTGGAGCAATTGGTGCAAGATTGTTGGCAGATGCAGCAACTTTGAGAAGCCTTGTTGGAGATGCATTGCACTGGTAGCCAACAAGAAAGAAGGCGGCTCTTCATTATACCGCCTTCAAGAATTTCTGTTAAATTCCATGTTGGCCTTCAGAACCATTTGCTAATTGTAGATTGAAGTTCATTTTCATGTTTCTGTTTTTCTGAATTTAGTTATCCATGTAAATGATGGCTGAGTGTCTCTGATGGTTTTCATACTCTTTATGACTCTGTAATTATCTTTCCTGACAATAGCAGTCTTGGTGATGTTGCTCTTGGATTTGCCATCAAGAATTTTCTATTGTATTTGACTTTACCTGAAGGCTAACATGGATTGGAAACTTGTGCTGCATCAATGAATTTCAAGTTTTTCATTCTTTCTGTGTGTTTGTGTGATATTTGAAGTTCTCATATCAGCAAGAATGTGTACAGAAGTACTCAATGAATTGCAAAATGCAAGTTTACTAATGCTGGTTTTCATAGACCGAAATTTGAGGGCCTCCGAAAGCTTTGGATGAGGATGAGACACAGTTCCTAGACAATTGGGAGATGGTGAGAATGGGTTTTAAAGATATTCACTACTTGGGTATCCTTGAACCAGCAGACTAGGAAGATGAGAGCATTCTTTTGCTTTTTATTTAAAAATAGAAAGAAGCACCTATTTGATATTACATAAACGAGAGAGAGAGGGAGTGTGTGTCGACGATTGGAAGAACGATCTGCACCAATTTGCATAAACTTTGAGACCATTTTATGTTTCTGTGCAATATCATATTTATTACTTCTTTTATCTTCATTTTCCAAATTGCTAGCTGTAGTCATGCTTATACTGCTGTCTGTGCATGTATCATGGTAGTGCTTTAGGATGCATATCGTTAGTCTGTGTTCTGTTTCTATCATAACCAGCTTACATGCATATTAAAGGAGGAAAATGAGGTCTTGATTCAACTGAGACTTACCACTATCCGCCACAACCTATAAATTAAGGATCCTTCATCTAACCTCTCTGACTCTAAATCAAGGAAAGAAATAAGAAGATGACATCCACCTTGTCTGTATCTGTTGTTTCTGCATTTTGGGAGGGGAATTGGCGATAAGTGGCTACTATGTACATAAACCAGTTTTTGTTACTTCAGTTTTTTCATTCCATCTCACGAGAGGTTTGATTGAGGAAAGCTCGTGTGTATCTACTGGCACATCGTGCAGGGAACTGCAGCTGCCATGATGAATCGCCTCAGCCCTTGCAACTATTTCAGGTAAGCAGTTACAGTTGGATTTATATGAAATATGTTTCTTAAAAATCTGGAAATATGGAAATATGTTTCTTAAAAATCAAACACAGAAATATGTTTCTGGAAATATATTTCTCAGTTATCAAACACTCATCAAAATGGGAATCAGAAATATTTTTCTCATTCCCTTTCTCCAAGAAATATATTTCCAGAAATATATTTCCAATTCCATAATTCCATTCCATCAAACGCCCCCCAAAGGACTACCTCTCCTAATAGCATGAATCATTTCTTGTGTTGTCATCACTTGTATCCATTTACAGTGACATGAAATCTACTTTTAACTTAGCAATATTATATGATAGCTAGCTAGACTGGAGCATCTTGGAGGGATCACTTTAGTTCAACTTTTGTGATAAGTGGATCAATCATATTTGAAAATCGCCTTCTGGCTAATTTCGTGGTGGTTATTAATAGAGAGCTAGCATAACATACTATTAGAGCTACACTTATCATCGGATTCCCATGTTGATGAAGAGACTCCGATTGTTTCCTGCAGTAGCCATATGCAACCTCCATATCCCATCTACTACATATATACAAAGAGTAGGTAAACCAAACAGCATTTAACCTTACTTGGAACCCTCTTGCTTCTTTAGATGGTAGATCGGATCACCCAACTAGCTAGGCATGGAGAAAAGATCTAAAAGGTGTTAATTTTGAAGAGTATTTCAGGCCGGACTTATTAAGATTATGGAGGGATAAGGCATTTGAAGCAAGTGGAAACATCCTTGAGCAAGGAGAACATTACCACTTACAAATTTTTGGAATAGGAACAAGGTTGCTCCATCAATAGTATGAAGTAACTATGGACTCATGCTTGTATCATGAAGTGGAAAAGCGTGCGTTTTGCTTCCCATCGTCCTATATAAAGGAAAGGTGAAAAGAATTAATAAAACCATTTATTTATTAGTTGTAAAATTATGGAGAATGATGTCACCCTTGTCTAGCCTATATTGGTTTAACTTGTTAGACATTATAGAAATGGGCAAAGAAGTCCTCCAACGAGAGGATAGAATTGTAGGTAAATAGTCGGACGACAGTAACTTTCACCTGGTTGGACGCGCTTGAGCAGCAGAGGCGCCCTTCTTTCTTCATCTTCCTCATTGTGAAGTGAGTGGACTCTGAGAGCGGTGAAACAGACGGTGTTGGTGGGCAGCATGAGCATGCAGACAGCAGCGACGATCCCATTTATCAACAGGGCGTCTGTCGGCGCAAAGAAGACACTGAGAAAAGGGAACGTCATCACCACCAGTGCTTGTTGACAGTTCCCGTTAAACAAATCCTATTATATCATATTTAGCGAACTATTGTGCGTGTTGACAACAGGGCCTTCCAGTCACTCGTTTGAAGAGATCGGCCATGTCTGTCTTACCGTCCATTTCTGCTTTCAGAAGAATGATTCTTGGACTCGAATCAATACGTAAGGAAATTAGAACCTTCATTTGAATTACTTAAAATGGGTGATAATGAAATGTCAAATGTGGGGGTTCTTAAGTCTGCTATGCGGTTGATGAATGCACTTGGAAGATAAATTGGTTCCTACGGTAGCTTGGAGGATGGAATGATTTGGCATGCAACATAATAGTTCCAAATGCATATACTAAACATATTGCATCATATGGCTATTGAAACTCAATTTAATCATTTCTTGATCATTTAAATACGTTATGATCAACTGTTGTAGTTGGTTATTTAGCTGTTTATCTTTCATTCCCTCACTTAGCCATCAAATACCAATAAATTCTCCAGATGAACATTTTCAAATTTATGGTGAGGTGAAATTTCAATTATTCCATCATTTACTAAGGAAACTTATCTCTAGTGAAATTTCACCTCCAAATGAGGGGAAACAAACAAACATCCCCTTAGGTTTTTGTTAGGAAGATATTGAAGGGGCATAGTGTAGCTGGTTGAGCTACGGGCATGTAGGAACACAAGTCTCTAATTTGATTCTTGTCGGTGTTATGATGCTGCATGTTAAGGTGGTAAGGTGCGACATCTAAGTTGAAGGGTGCAATTGCTGCCATCACCGTTGTAGACATCGATGCAACTCAGAACCTCTGAGGCAAGGGGAATGGTGGGGCTTTTATGCCTCGTTTTAGGTAATAGGGATGAACTTCTGACTCACTTTGAAGGTGTGGAAGTAGGGAACAAAGTTGCGCACCTAAGAAGATAGTTATTAAGTGAATAGTTGTATTACTTTGAATGCTGTCAAAAAGCACAAATTTTTTTATATCCACTTAAAAATAGTGCATGAATTGGGCACCTTTATGCATATGGTTGGTAGCCAACCTCTTGGGGTGCAATCAATTGAGCACTTACTATATTAATTTGGTAGAGAGAATATATTAGTGTGTTAATTTTAGAGATAATCTTAGTATCCAGATGGGATGTCACTCAAGAAGAATGGATCTCGATCGTTGAGTCTCATGGGCATATCAACTTTGTGCCCGAGCCACAAAGCATGGCTTCGTCATGTGGTTAGAAAGGTACACTCAGGGGCGAAACCAAGGGTGCCCGTCAAGGCAGAAAAACACACACCCTGCTTAGCTTAAAATGTAAAATTTTGTATACTAAAATTTTTACAAATTGTGGTTCGACACCCGTAAACTTTTGAAAAACAAAGATTACCCTTGTGAAAAATTTTCAAAAGTTCCCTTCCTAAAACAAAATCTTGACTCTGCCCCTAGGTACACTCCATGGAGTTTTACATCTGGTCTCATGGGAGTTGAAGTTCGATGTTCTCTTCCAAGGAGTTAAAAAGCTCATGGGAAGTGGATTCAAAACCTTAACTAGGATCAATAATCAAGATAGCATCGTATTATGGCTACCTTTTAAAAGAGATTGAGTTGGAGTTGTTAATTACATGAAGGTAGGGATATCAAGGAACTGGGTTCAATGGGATCTACCCTTTATCATGTTCGATTTATTAAATCTATATATTTGGATACGAATGCCTCAGTCAAATATCCAATCTGAATTGGATCCATTGACATCCCGCACACAGTGGGCAGCAAATTAAGACTGGTTTCAAATATGCTATTGGAGTGTGGAAGGCTGAGATGCATTGGAGGTTGAAGCAGTACACTGAGGTTGAAGCAGTACACTGACACTAGATTGATCCACATTGTGAAGAGAGGTCCTGCGGGTGTTGGAACTGGCCATGGATATAGACAGGGGCGGAGCCAGGATTTTCGGCAAGGGCGGGCCAAATGGGGACTGGGTTTCGTGGGTTGGATTTGGGTAGGGCCAAACTCAACTTATACTCAAAAAATACACCGAGAAATTTTTTTTTTTTCAATTTTTACACTACATTTTCTAAAAAAAAAGCTGGTTGGGGGGGGCTGGCCTAGGCCAGCCCCCCCCCTCCCTCCGCCCCTGGATATAGATCTTGATACTGCGTACCATTGGATCTAGGTCTTTATGTGGAATGTAAACTATCCGACTGTTAATTCAAACCTGTTGAAGAACGAACAAATATTGATTGGATCATGGTGACAAGAGCCACAATGCCAAAGTACAGCATGTGACGCCTTCGTTAATTCCAATCTCCCTTTCTTGCCTTCTTTCTTTTTTTTGCAGATTTTGGATTCTATAGCGCAGGAACACAGTGCGAGTTCAGGAATTTAGGTTCTCAATGGCGTGCAGCACTAGCTAGTCCAGGATGATGACCTAATACAAGACTGTTCCGACTGCTGAAATGATCTTGTCAGGATGCAGACAACACCCCACACACACACACACGCACCCCCCCCCCCCCCCCCCCCCCCCCCCCCCCCCCCCCCACACACACACACACACAGACATATATATATATATATATATATAGACAAATAATTCTCTCAAAAAATAACAGCCTTTATTTATGTTGGTTCTTAATTAGGCCATGATATATGGAGATATACACTTGTACAGTTGAGTCAGAGAGAGAAGAATACGATTTTCCAAGGACAAGCTGGCTGGACCGACCTAAAATAGGGATCTAGTGGTCCAACGCACTCTTCATGCTTTGATATATATGAAATGAATAATCAGGATGCAATTATCTTGACTTATCCGTGTGACCTCGAGGGGGTGAAAATATTATTCTCACGTACGTTCATACAATTTTTTTCAAATGTGTCATGCAGTTTCATGATGTTTTAAATGTATTTTAAAGTTTCTAAGGAAAACAATTTCTTCATTTGTAAATCTATCCAAGAGTTTTTTTTTTCCTTGCCGAGAAAATCCCGAGAACAGATTCTGATGGTGGTTCGAATATCAAAGTCTATAGATAGATAACTGTGCCTAGTTGTTGCTGATCAATCCATCGCATCACATGGATACTTTGTATCCAACTCTCAATATTGTACCTACACAACATTGTCTGTCAGTAACAAGCCCCATATTTGAATATTAAAATCTTTTACCCTGAGATGAGTACTGAAACTTAAAAAGGAATCAACAAGCTTCCACTGAAGTTCGCAACTTAGTAGACCGGAGCGACTTTTCTCCCTTCTTTTTTGCAAAAAAATTCAGAATGACTATTGACCAAAATGTTTTGGGCATTTGGCAATAGAAACATTAATGCGATAATTCTGTGAATTATTTATCCTAAAAGTTCAGATAAATTCATTAAACACTATGTTAATGTTCCTGTTATGGAACGTCCTCTCCATTGTCTTTTTTTTTTTCGTCATTTGGGTAACCAAAAGGTACCTAGTTTTCCTAGAGCTGTCTAACTTTGCCTATCGAGAGATGCATGTTTACTATGTCTCATTGTTGGTGATATAAAATTTTTGTTTCCTTCTTCTTCACCTCATTTTGAAAATTAGGGTTGCACAATTAGTCGAACTAACTTGGGTTGAACTCGAACTCGCTTGAAAAAACTCGACTTGTTTATAAATGAGTTGCACTCGAGTTTACATTTGTAGTCAAAACATTGATCAGTCGAGTTCAAGTTCTAAAAACTTAGCTCGTCTTGACTACATAAAACCGATTCATCATAGTTGAACTAGTTAAACAAGTTGGTGAGTTAAACGAGTTAAAAGAAACTAGACAGATTAACAGAAAGGAGTCGAAAGAGTTCAGCAATTTGAGCTAAGTTTGAGCAAAATAAGCAAAACCAACCAACTTAGTCGCGCTCATTTTCATGGAACTTAGAGATCAAGAACTCTGTCATTCCTAGGTGATTCCTAAACTGAGATCAGGAACTTGGGGATCTCTCAAATCACATCACACACACTCACATACACACATGCACAAGCACAGATCATGGGTACCCGCACACACACACACACACAGCATCATGTGCACAGGGTCTCAGCTTGCATGGCATGAAGGCCTGCACCAAGCAGGGCCAGTCAGGACAGGTAAAAAAATGAGTCTTTTGTCTCAAGTGCAATATTGATCAGGGCGACGCATTGGTTGAACCAGTGAGAAATTCCATCTGCAGATTTCAGAATCTCTTTCAAGGCGGGTCAGGATTTGACTAGACCAGGGCGGGATGGGTACAGGTCCTAAGCAACTTGTACGGCCGGTATGCAAACAATGTGTGGACCAAAGTCCTTGAAGAGAGCACAAAGATACCGAGTCGCTGTCAGGCACCTGGTCCGGGTCAGGCAAATTCCATCCTGTTCCACTGGGCTCGAGCCTTGGCAGGATCCACACTCATGTCTAGCTACGTCCACACACTCGGCCGCGCCCGCCGTACCCATTGGCCCGTGCAACCTTGGTTTTGTTTTTAGCCTGTTGTTTATACCAAGCGCGTAACAAAGTTACCATAGTTACGAATCCAGGGATCGATGTAAATGGTTTGGATTCGGGTTAGATTGGTGGCTTGGAGATTGGATCCCAACAGGACCTCCCAACGATAGAAAATGACAAGACTCTTAGTTAAATCAGATCTGACCCATTTAGAAACCCTAATTTGTTCATACACATTATTTCTGCACTAAGGCCCAGACCAGGTGGTGTCAAATCAAATTTTATGGGCACGAGCCTGGACAGTCTGATTTGCAGGCAAGATTATGATACGAGCATAGTCCATGACCGGTAAACAGACTGGTTCAACGCCAGAGGACCCATGTCCAAGCTGGGTTTGCATAAAACCAATGGGATATATATATATATATATATATATATATATATATATATATATATATATATATATATATATATATATATATATATATATATATATTCCGTTTAGGTTTGGATGAAAAAATCCTTCTACCAGTGGCATAACTACATATAAGCTAGTGTGGACAGTAGCCCACTTCTGCATCAAAATTTTTATTTATTTTTACATAGATTTCTAACAATTATTTACTTAGTTATATATATTGTGCCCATTTAAAAATGAGAATTTGTTAAATTTTTAGCTCTGCCACTGCCTTCTACCTCTCACAGCACATAATGTGCTTCACGTGTGTTTAATCACACCTGTCCGATACATGGTTGGATGGAACTTAACATAGTCGAAGGATTTCATATATATATATATATATATATATATATATATATATATATATACCGTATCCTCATACTCACATTATTTAATATTGTCATGCCCACAACTGGATTTCTAGGGTCATATCTCAACTCATACTTATGTGACTTAGGTACTAAGGCAAACCATACAAAATAGAGTATATTGGGACCATATAATATTCCATCAGCTGATACAATTGTCCAAATCTAGGATGATTTAATACTTTAAATGAGACTACTTGAGTACCTTGTTGCAAGAATTGGTTTGTAAATCGAATCGGTAGAGTTGTCGATTTGGCATAATATTAAAATAATGCCGATACGCATTGTCAGCATGTTTGATCCTATATGACTAAGAGAAACACCAGAAAATAGTGTCCATGTGACGTATATAGAGTCTGTTGGTTCACTGCCAACTCATGGGAAGCCTTTCAGAATGGCCGGCCAACTGCTCAAAAGAAAAAATGCAGCCCTCCCCACACTGTATTAGAATACTGTATTGCAGATCAATTGTTGAGTTTCTAACTTTCAACCATGTTAAATTTCGAGGTTAATAGAAGAGGTCAGAGTGATAGAATGGAGAAGCTTGCTCTGCCTGGTTTGACAATAGGAACTAGAATTTGGAAAAAGGAAAAAAAAAACTTTCATCTGATTTGTAAGCTCCCCATGTTACCAATCAAAACAAAGAGAGAGATACGATGTATAGCATGGGAGAAATTGAGTGATGCAGGTTTGGTTACCATGTAATATGATTAGTATAAATCCCTTCCATGTTGTTCTTTATCATGCCAACAAAGTCTAGCAAAAAAAAAATGCAAATCTTTCATAAAATAATGTTGTCATGAAAAATCTAATACATAATGCACAAAAAAAAGGTTATATGTTTGACACAGTAAAGCATGTGTAATTATACAAGACTTCTTTGAATATATGAAATGTTTCGTTTTGTGGACTCATAGGGCTTGCATGCAATGAAAATGCGAGAAAAATGCATTATATATATATATATAATTCCATCCGAAGCTGAATAAAAAAGGAAGTCAATTCTTAAATCTGAATCCAATCTAATTTCTTAATTATATCCTAGTTTTTTTCATATCATTTTTTTAGGTGATTCAGATTGGATCTAAATCGAATTTATTGCATATATATATATATATATATATATATATATATATATATATATATATATATATATATATATATATATATATATATAAGTGTTGTATTGAGCATGCTGCTCAAATGGTTCTCAAAATGGCAAGGAACAGGCACCCACCTCCTCGTTCGATCCCTCGTAAAAGGTGTTTTCATCCTTTTCGATAAAAAATTTGGTTTCCCCTTTTTCATTTTTGTTCTTATGAAAAAAGAAAGGTTCTATGGCGGAACATACAACCTGCCAATATACGCTCCAAGATATCTCTCCTATTTTTGCTCGGGAAAGCAAACAACGTCACAAGGTGGGTGGCACACAAAGCATTTTGGATCTGTGGGAATCACTGATTCAACTGCCAAACAGCTAAAATACCCCTGAGAAAGAGCCTCGTAAATAAAAGTTTTTTTAAGACAGATGATAACATTCTTGTAATTCAGCTGTCTAATCATAGCTGCTTATTTGAAAGGATTGACATAAAAATAAAGAGAAAATGATGCAAACTAATAACAGATAATGAAAATGTCTTATCATTTTACTACAATAGTTGATTGTTTGGTCATGAAATGCATCATTGGTACAGCTTTTGGTATTGTAATGGCTGGCTGATATGTATATATATATATAAGAAAAAGAAAAAAAATGATCTTAATTCTTGAGGCCTGGTATGAAGGGAGCACTAGGTGGCATGTGTGACGTCTTATGCAGGAATGCCGAAGCCCGGCAGTTCCACGTGCTTCATGCTCTAATCCTGTTCTGGTGGCGCTCTCTTCTGGCCTGCGCCGTGGTGGTTGTGCTTCCCACTCACCTCACCTGCACCTGCAGATGACCTCCGAAAGTTGGTATCGTTAAACTGATCGATCTTGGCATTGGTTGGAGAGCTGCTTTATGAAGGGAAAGCCCCATACTTTCCCACTTGCAGAGAAAAGCAAAGCTTCTCTCAGATACATGACAATCTTCTAAGAACAGGTGAAGCTTTTCTAAACTTTTTACTGTTCATGACCTCTTCCTAGCAGTTAGATGATGTTCTTCGCTTTTGTCTCCGTCACACCCAGTATCTTGCTTATGCTAATGTTGACAGTAGAAGTAGTTTAGTTTGCCGACTAAGAACAACCTATGTCACACAGGTGCGAGTTTTTCATCACAAGCAAAAAACAACACAAGAAAGTGATTTTAAAAATTGATGAACCAATGAACTAGGATTTTCTCAAGAGTTCAATAAAGAGAAGGCAGTTCGTTTCTTGCGTGCCTAAGCAGACATAATCCCAACTTATCTCACCAATAACTGGTGGGACCCACTCAGGATACTATGTTTTTTTTATATTTATATATATATGATCTCATGCAAGTTGATTTGATTTTTAGCTGTTTCAACAATGTCTAGTATCAACTTTTAATTACTTTGAAAATATTTTCTATTTTTAGATTGTTCTCTCTCTATATATATATTTCTCATTTATGTTTTAGAAAAAGAATTGGTAATATCTTTGGCTGATTTACAACTGATTCATCAACTACTTCGGTATTCAAGTAGTCTCACTCAAAGTATTCAACATCGTAGATTTGGACAATTGTATCAGCCGATGGAATATTATATGGACCCAATATCGTCTATTTTGTATGGTTTGCCTTAGTACCTAAGTCACATATGTGTGAATACGAGTTGAGATATGACCATAGAAATCCAGTTGTGGGCACGACAATATCAAATAATGTGAGTACGAGGATACGATTATATATATATATATATATATATATATATATATATATATATATATATATATATATATATATATATATATATATATATATATATATATATATATATATCACGAGGATACAATATATTTATATTTGAGGGCAGAGTTTGATGACAATCCGTCCTATGCAAGGGAAGCAGTTGAATCCATCATCTATGTTTTTTTTTTTTTTGGCTTTTCTTAATATATGAAAGTGGGTTATTCATTTGGACGGTCCAAACCAGCGGATTAAGATACTTAGTTGGGGTTTGGCACAAAAAAAAACTATTTTCTTTACGCACACGTAAATTTTACAAGAAATTAAAAATGAAACTGCATTTAAATAAAGTAACATAAATGACATTGATACATGTTAATGACCAATAATTCTAAAAAACAGGATAAAAAATGGATTATAAACATGATAATTCACTTAGAATAAGTAGTTGGGATTATTTTCAACCAAAAAAAGTACCCAATTATGTCATCTACATGTTTTACCGTGTCGATAGTGTGACCTTGCTAAAATGTTCATGTGGCTTTGTTCAATAATGTATATTAGTATTAGAGCCATAATAATGTAAAGTTTTCGTGGATTGAAATTATCTTTTATACTAATTCCAAATTATTTTTATATGAATAAATAAATAATAATAATATTTCATTTAAATATCGACTGATACGAGCCGGCATAATCCGATTTCAGTATAGACTCATATCAGCCACTATCTAGAAAGGACCATTTTTTCCAAATATCTTTGTAGGCCCATGTTCTTTTTCTCACCCGACGGCCCGATACGATACTGGATGGTATCGGTCACTGTGCAATGATACTGACAACATTAATTTGGACCAAGAGAGGAAACCACAGGAAGGCCGATACGGGCAACAGAGTCCGCCACAGATGCTCAGCCTAGGGATGTAAAAGAATCGGGTTCGAGATGAAGAACGAAAGCGAATCCGATGCGAGACGCTAAATACATTGAGTCGGGTTAAAACGAAAAAATGATGTAATAGAAAAAAAATCTCGAACACCGGATCCGACTCGTGGTCATCCCTATCCCTATTGCGAACCCACCACAAAAACCTTCCTCGAAAATCTCGGCGTACGATTCCGTCGACAAATTGTCAGACCAGATCATACATACCATGCTAAAAATACAAAAGTCGGATTGCCCACGAGAAATATTGAGAGATAAAAGAGGTCCTGAAAGGACATTGCCCTCTCTCTCTCTCTCCCCCTCCCTTCCGCGCTCCCTCTCTCTCTCTATCTCTAAAACTATGGTGAAGAGTACAAGCATTGTAGTAAATGGAGGTTTGAGCAGGTGGTGACGCAATCTTTGAAAGTAACCATACAATGGCAGCCATGAATGGACGTGTGAAGACTGAAACCGCATACGCAGGCTACTGTAACAGGCTCGTCTTCCTAAGCTCCCATCTGCTTCTTATACTTCTCTGCCTTGCTCCTCTTTTCCTTACTCCCATGCCTTTCCCTCTCTAGCCTTTTTATTTATCTTAATTCTCTTTTTACATGGTTATAGCAATTTGGGGTGCGTTCTTGGTTGCCTTTCCTGCAGAATTTTGGGATTTCTTCCTTCGCTTGTGGGACTGGGTATAAAGTTTTCTGAATTTTCATGCTAATTTCTTCTTCGTTTGTGTTCTTCCATTCCATGTTAACTTCTCCTGTTGTTACATTTTTTATCTTTAAGGAGCACTGTTTAGTTGGTTGATTGCATTCTTTTAGTATGTCTGAGGGAAAAAAAAAATGGAATTTATGGATTTATGAATTTTGGTGTTCCCCATTGACTGATGCATATAATAAGTGGTTCATGTTTGTTTCATATTGCAAGTTTCAATTCTCCCCCGCTATCTGCTTTGTTGCGTGGGTAAAAGAGAAATGTTCGGTTAAAGAATGTTACCTTTTCTATTTCGAAAGATGTTGGTTGGCCTTTTGTGTTTGTCTTCTGCTATGAATGTATTTCGTTTATGCGCTTGTAGACACAAAAGATGGATTCAGATGATGATTGCACTATAATTATGATTGCAATTTGTACTTCGTGTTGCCATGTGGTATGCTTTTAGCCTCAAAAAATTGGACTGTATCTTCACAAGCAGACTTTTTTCTTTTCCTGTACATCTCCATGTTGGTCTGCTTTTTCAATGGGTTTACCTCATCTTTTTGCCTTTCCACTTGATGAAAGTGCTATCTTTTATGTAAACCTTGTTAGCAACTACTTGCGTTCCTGTTACTTTTCTCCCCTTGTAGAAGGCTTTCTTGTCTGGAAACTTTATCTCTTTACTTCTCATGCTGCCATACCCACAGTAAAGTAACCTATCTCTCTCTCTCGCTTACGCACACACCACATGCATGCATAAACTACATACATGTAGTCATGTATTCTGCAGCTTTAGTTCGCTTGTCTATTTGCCTCTCTTTCTCTCCCCCTCTGAAACTTAAGCTTCGCCTCGCTTCCTGTTTCACTCTCTTCGTTAGACCTTTATTTCACGTTTCAGTGTTTTGAGGTTGTTTTTTTTTCTGAGATCTACCTGACATGCACAGCTAACTTTGTATATCATCTGGAATATGAGAAATTCTCATGAGTCTTCCCAGTTATTCTGGCATATATTTTGTTGCATGATATTTGATATAGACCTAATCTTATCCTTCATATATTTCTAGCTGCATCCTTTGTTTCACAAATTCCTTGTGGTTCCTTCTACTGCTGTCTCAGCCCACTTTCTCAAAGTCTCCTCTTTTGATTAGTTAGCTTCTTTGGGCTGTAAAATTCATTTATATTTCTCATTTTTTGGCACTTTCAGGTGTAATTTCTGCACTGCAGCTTTGCTTTCTATTTGAGCACTTATCTGCAAAGTTCTTGGAGACGTCTTCAGCATGCAGAGTGAAAGGACAGGGGATTTCATGTTTGTGAAGGTGAACATGGACGGAGTTCCGATAGGCAGAAAAATTGATCTGAATGTCTATAATGATTATGATCAGTTGGCTCGCGTCGTTGAGGACATGTTTAAGAAATTTATTGCAGGTTTTAAAATTTCTCTCTAGCTTTGGTCTATTCTCTGCTGTTTCTTGCCTTGTGCTCTCTCTCTCTCTCTCTCTCTCTCTCTTGCGTTTCTGAAATTCATTGGTTGGCCATGTTTTAGCTCGTAGAACTGGTGAGAAGTCGACTGCTTTGACTGAGTCTAACACTCCTGAGCTTCTGAGGAGAGAAGCCGATTATGTTCTTGCATATGAAGACAATGATGGGGATAAGATGCTGGTTGGGGATGTTCCTTGGGAGTAAGTCTTGTTTTTTAATCCTCCAGCTCCTATTGGAATTAAGGAATTCTTGCTCATGCTGATATAATGTACATCATGCCTCTTACAGAATATTCATGGCTACAGTCAAGCGGCTGCGGATTATAAGGGGCGCAGATGCTTATGAACTTGGTAGTGTTTATTAAGACCCCTTCTTTCTGATTTAGGATTTTCTAATGCGTAACCATAGCCTGTTTGGTTCACTAAAAGCTGAATTTGCACTTTTCTACTTGTGGTCGAACAGTGTATGACCAAGTTTAGGCCCAGAATTTTCTTGAACTAGTTGGTTTCCTTGACATGGTCCATTATAAGTTATGATGTAACATTCTCTCTCTCTCTCTCTCTCTCTCTCTCTCTCTCTCTCTCTGTGTGTATCATCATGCTGCAGGCATGACATAAAAACGTAGACTGGGATTGCGCATCTTTAATGGGAGACTTATTATTTGTTTTGTACTTCTACTAATTTAAAGGCTTCTTGCTTTGATTTTTGACTGCGGTTGTCCTGGAACTGTTTCATGGATGCAGCTGCTCCAAGAATGGATGAAGTCTCAGATATATGATTGATCTATGATGGGAACGGAGATAATTAGCATCTGGTTATTTTCCCCAACAATGATTAAAGAAGTGAATGGTTTTCCAGTTTTAATGATTGCTCGAACGAGGAGCACACTGATGTACTTGGCAGTTGCATTCCCACAACGTTTACTTAGCCTTCTTCAGTAGAGCCTGTTGTAGAACCACAAAGCGCTATAAATCATTACCGCAGTTGTACTGCTCATGCTTGAATGATTATCAAATCCTTTTCTATGCCTTGACCCTCTCTTCCTAGCACATGTTTTCAGATAAAATAAAATCATGGTTTTACAATTTTAATTTCTTCCCATGAAAATTCCAATTACAAAAAGAGGCATGTTATATAGATTTTTTTTAAAAAAAGAGGCATCCTTTGTCTGATGGTTTATAAAATTGCAGTTACTCTTCTGTTTCAATTCAGTCGACATAAAACTCTTCAGGTATGAGATGTACCTGGAGTTGAAACTTGGTGTCTTCAGTTTTTTCATCTCTGGTCCTGGACAATTAAGCTGTTCCCTGACCTAATAACTCGTGAAGCTATGAAGATGGATAGGAGCAGCATCAGAACATAAAGGATGCTTTTGGTTGGTTATCTGTTTTGATGATTGCAGTGACCATATGAGAAGCATATTATGGATTTGACAGACAATGTGTGAACTGGTTAATTTTCTCTCAGTTTTTTTCCTTACTTTTTCTTTTGCATATGCATGTGCGCACATACAAATACAGACAGAGATCTGTAAAAAAAAGCCTACAAGTTGTCAAACGAGTTCTCTAAATCAGCTGGAGGGCTCAGCAATTGAAGGAGGTCAAGGGTTAATTACCCATGTTGGAATTTCTTGCGGCAAGCCTAAAACATTGAGAACACTACTGATAGTGTTAAAAATTAAAGTTCCTAGGAGTTTTCACTGGGAGGTAACTGTAACAAAGCACAGTAACTCTACATACCCCAGAAACGGTAAATTTCTAATATATCGGAAATTAGTTTACTCAAAACAGGTGCGCATGCGCGTAGGTACAGACTCTGTCATTCTAGCGTGTAAGTTCAATACTTTAGCATTCAGCATGTGATCAACTTTAAGTAGATTGAATCATCCAACGCTTGACTGGTGCACCCCTTTGGGTAAATAAAAAATAGGAGTAGATGGTCAGAGGCTACTTGATAGACAACCATGCACTAGATTTTATTTTATTTTACTTTTCCAGGTGTCGGTGGCAATTCTTTGGAAAAAAGATTAAACTTTCTCACTTGTTGTTCATGTTTGAACATAATAAAATCTTGAAATCCTGCTCAAGGGTATCCCTATGATGATAAGATCAGCACAAATCCTAAGGCACAGATACAAACACATAAAGAATACCTGTATCTCAAGTGGATGCCCAGTTTTTTCAAAAAATTGAACTGCAGAGCCACCACCAATGACACATCATACAAAAGCCTTGCAGACAAAAGGACAAGATGGGAGTGAGGAGCATGACAAGAGCAACTCTGTCCTCACTCATGTGCAGCAGAAGAGTCCAAGTAAAAGCACATGCATCCACAAGCCCCAAATTTAAAAAAGACTTCACTAGACACTGTTGTTAGCTGACTCTCCTTCCTTTTCTATTATTTTTTTAAAATCTTTTTGATTTTTACAATGGCCTTCATGCAGAGACAATGGGAAGCACAGTTACCAAGAAGATACCCAGGTTTCAATTTGGGTTTTCTCCAAATTCGACCATGACTTATAACCAGTTGACAAATGCATCTTTGCCTTACTGCTGCTGACAAAGACACCGTTTTCTTTTATCTTAAGTGCTTTTTATTAGTCTTGAAGTTAAATTTGGCAACTGAAATTGTTTTTTCTTCAATAAAATGACATTAAGCACCCTTTTAAGAAAACAGAAAAGAACCGATTAATACATGCCAGTAAAACCTTTTGCTAAGTCATGACTATGTTAAACTACTAATAATGGCTGAGGTAATAAAGGAAAATCTTTGTCCTAAGAATAAAAATTTCAGGGATGAATTTGTCAATCGCAACAAGTCAGAGATAAATGTGTAAATTTTGTAGATATTTAGGATGAATTTTGGAAAAAATTTTAATTTTTACTACACTTGCCAACAGGTGAGATTCAAACTATCACCTACTGAACCCTCACCTACTCAACCCCATACCTACATGTATGGGTCTCACATGGACAATAAAAATCTGATTTTCAGTTTTTCATTTGTGTGTGATTCTGAGCCTGATATTAGACAACATTGCAACTGATTAGAAGCAGAAATGAAGTTTGAAATTAGTGACCTGAGTTTGGTTTCTAAAAATTTCAGTTTCGAGTTTGAAGCTGAAGTGGAATCTGGTAAGTTTGGACCTGAACTTAGTCCAAACATTTTACATCTCTAGATTTTACTGGGCAGCACCTTTTTAATTTCCGCCTGTGTTCCGTGCTCAAAATAAGGACATTTCCGTGCTGAGAAGTTGGCAAATTGTATGGAATAGAATATGGCTTCATGTTGCAGCAGCGCATAGACTTGGAGCAGGGACAGGGACTGTTTGTCCTGTCCATGGTCCATGTTTTGTGATTCTAATTGATCCTTGAGGTAGGGGACAGTACTCCTTTGAAAAATCAGATCCAATCAGTCATCTTTTGTCGAGTTCAACTCGGCTAGTACCAAATGTCAGAACCAATTGCATCAGAAAAATCATCTCAAGTGAAATAAAAAACAGAAGAGACATCTTTTTACTGATTTTACTTGCATATTTTTACTGTGTTACTCTTTAGAAGGTCAAATTCATGGTGGTAACCCTTGTTTTTCATAGATTTAACCATAAAAAAGAAAAAGAAAAAGTAACTCCTGGGTCCAGTACAATATGCATGTAGTAAATTACACGCAACATGATTTCCCCAGTCAGTCTCTGTTCTTTTATGAAGACTTGATTCTATATGCTGCATTCAAGGCAAATAGACCTAATGACTGTAAATGAAGCGTAAAATCACCATATGATTGGATACTGTGGCAATATATGGTATATATGAGATTACATGTAAAATCAATTCCTTTCCCTAAATTTCTAATCATCAGTCAACTAGGAATGTAAATGGTTATGACATGGTTTTTTATTTCTATTAGCTAAAACCAGTTCATCTGGATCTTATTCGCAGTGTATTCTTATTCCAAATCATTGTTACACCCAACATTATCATCTGAAAGACAGGCCTTCTGATCACTGCAAGAAAAATTTGACAAGACTCACCACAATAGTGAGTACAAGTCTCAGTACTTTGGTCCCATTAAAAAAAAAAAACAAGATCTCTTCAGGGCATTCCTCCTCCAAATTTACAATTCATTTGTTCTCTCTCTCTCTCTCTCTTTGTTACACATATATCAAGATAAAAAAGGAAAAACTGAACAAGTTTTAGAGAAAACTTGGAACTGAACCTCTTTTGAGAGCAGCACCAAATTCCCAGTAACAGAAACCTCAGAGATTTGGAATTGATCAAGAAAAAAAATATGCTTAGAAGTATTCAAAATCAAGGTAAGAAGAATCCTGACCATCAGCAGTAGTGGTCTTACTATTTGCACTACTCTGCCCCATGGGCTTCTTCTCAAGGTTGGGCGCTGCTTCCTTAAGACCAAGAATCCCAAGGTCAATAGGCTCTGGTATCTGTGGGGGCACAGTGCTCCTAACAAGTGCCCAATTCACACCTTCAAAGAAAGGGTGCTGCTTGATCTCTGTGGCACCCCTCCTATAGGCTATGCGCTTTTGTGGGTCTTTCACCAGAAGCCCCCTTATCAGGTCCCTAGCCGCTAAGCTCGCCGTCGGTGAGTCCGGGAACCTCAGGGGCTGACCAACCACATTGAACAATGTGGCTCGGTTCCCGGCGCCCTTGAACGGCGTAGTCCCGTGCAAGAGCTCGTATATGAATATCCCAAGTGTCCACCAGTCAACCGCGCTTCCATGGCCCTCCCCACGTATGATCTCCGGCGCCAAGTATTCATGGGTCCCAACAAAGGACATGGACCGGGCGTGGGTGGGCTCAGCCATCAGCTCCGGCAGAGAGCCGCCGGCGAAGAGGCTAACGTCTGACTTGGACTTGCGGGACTTCCTCGGCAGGAGGCGGGGGAAGAAGGCCGACGGCTGGATGCAGCCCGGCACCACGGACTCGCCGTCGAGGATGCCCATGCTGCCGCCGTGCACCGAAGAGGACTTGACGAGGGTGGGGCTGACCGTGCAGCGCAGAGACAGGTCAAAGTCGGACAGCATAATGTGGCCCTCCTCTCTCACTAGAACGTTTTCTGGCTTAAGGTCTCTGTACACAACGCCTAGCATGTGTAAGTACTCCAAAGCCAGCAGCACCTCGGTCGCATAGAACCTGGTTCAAGAAGGTCCAAAGCAAACAGGACTCAGCAAAAACAAGACTTACTTTTGTGCTTGAAGGAGTCTTTAAGCCATAAAATGTGTGTGTTGGTGCGCGCACACACACTGTTACGCGAATGACTTAAGGGGTGTGTGTGTGTGTAAGGTAAATTTACATAACCAGTTTCAAAATCAGAATAACTTAATGCATTTCTAGCAACTACGATCCAATTATTATAACTCCCCCTTTTCTCTCTACTTATTCAATATTCACCCAATGAGCACTGATTCACTGAATAACGAAAAGAGCACAATGAACAACTTAATGTTGCTACACTCGGCAACTCTCTCCTTTTTTTCTCCATTTAATGCATAAGTGTGAACACTAACTATGGAAAGAGGTACAGTTTGGATTTTGAGTTGCTTCAATTGAAATTAACCAGATGGAGTTCCATACACACACACACATATACAAAATTGGATGGCTAATACATTCTCACCTTACATTCTAAAGTCAGCACCTAATTTTCCAAAGAAACTTTGACATAACAAGAATTGCATAATCTATTTAACTGGACCATCAATGGTGTGTGTGTATGTGTATATATATATATATATATATACAAAACTAGGGTCATCTATCTAAACAGACAGATGGTTCAGAGAAAAAAGTATGAAAGAAATATTAGATGAAAAAAATGTCCATCAACATTTTTGTATTTGTTTCTTTGGATCAGATATCCTTTGTTAGATGGCTGGGTGACTTTAAAAGCTAGAGTTACCATTATATATATATATATATATATATATATATATATATATATATATATATATATATATATATATATATATATATATATACATATATATATATAAGCTACAAGTACCAGACCTATTAAAAATAATTATTAAAATGTTTTTTTATGCAATGTAGCCTTATGAAAACAATTTTAACAGTTATTTGGTAGGACTATGTGTTAAGTTAGTGTTTTTCTAACATTAATCATGTTTTCTAATAATAAAAAATGAATGTCTCTTGTAACATCAAAATTTTGATATCAGAAAAAATTAATTTTTTACAAAAAACAACTTGAATTAAAATGTGATTTATATTGAATTACTGTTTACAAGCATGTTAGGCTGTCCACATTTAGTTTACAAAAATTAAGAGGTTTGGTTTTTGTATCTTATCTAAATAGTCTGGTACTTACCAATTTCTCATATTGTGTGTGTGTGTGTGAGAGTGGTTTGGTTTTTGTATCTTATTTAAATAGTCTGGTAGTTACCAATTTCTCATATTGTTTGTGTGTGTGTGTGTGTGAGTGAGTGTGTGTGTGTGTGTGAGAGAGAGAGAGAGAGAGAGAGAGAGAGAGAGATGACCTTGCTGCCTCCTCAGTAAAGTATTTGCTGGGCTGCTTTTGTCTAAGGGTGTGAAGGTTTCCTCCACTGCAGTACTCCATGACCAGGCAATAGAACTTGTCTGTCTCAAAGTGTGTGTAGAGTGTGGGAAGAAAGGGATGATCCAGCATGCACAGTATTTCCCTCTCTGTCTGTGCCCTCAGTACCTTGTTCCTGCTCACCAGTGATGCCTTGTCCATGACCTTCATTGCAAACAGCACATTGGTGTCCCTGAGCTCAACCAGGTACACACTTCCTATGTCTCCATACCCTAGCCTCTTCAACAGCCTAAAGTGGCTGAGCCCCAAGGGTCCATCCTTTGCCTTGACTAGGTTTATCGCTTCCCAGCGGACATCCTTGCCAGTATGCGGCTTGGTCCATGGGTTGCTTGTCATGCTGGCGGTGCCGGTGCCGGTGCTGGTGCCGGCAGCACTGTCATTCATGTCAGCCTGGACATGGCTGGAGCTCACAGAGTTTGACGTGGAACCGGCGTCACTAGTTTTCTCCTCACACGTGTTGGTAGTACTCCCCTCCGAAGTCCTTGTCGATGCCACGGCGGCGGCGGTAGCATCAGTTGTAGTTGGAGTGGCGGCAAGAGTGGCAGTGGTGGTGGTGGTGATGGTACTAGTGTTGGAGGAGGTGGCTGTGCAGGAGTCACTATTTTCAGCTTCACTTGTCTTTGTGGTTTCAATCAAGTTGTTGGTTGTAGGGCAACCATTTTTGCTAGGCTTTGTCTTGGTGCCCTTTACTAGAGAAGGTGCAATCTTGGCTAGAGCATCCATGGTTCTTCACTAGCACAACTTAGAGGTTAAATTATTTCTCTATTTGCGGAGAAACGACTGAGAATTTCGGAGGTGTCATGTTCCGATTGGATCAAAATATGCGGCCGCCGAAAATGGAGCTAGAATTTGCCAAAAAAGAGTTTTCTTGACAATGTTCCCTGCATTACACAAAGTAAATCAAACTTAAACTTCTACACAGAGTTTTTGAATCCAATGGATCTCCTTGTTATGTCAGCAAGAAAACTAGAAAACTTGCAAATTCTAGAAGGGACTCATTCTAATCCTACATATTTTAAGAAAGGCATTAGAGCTTTTGGAAACATAATAAATTTTATTTGGAACAGCTTAAAATATTGAGGGGAGCATTTGGTTTATCCCAGATCTCAGATCCAAGGATTGGAGATAAAATCCATCCTCTTCCCCCAAGTCAGCTTCAAATTTAGGAGGTGTTTGGTTGCCCTGACGTAAAATCCTCGGGATTTGAGAACTGTAGTTTAAAACCAAACATCCTCCAGTCTCAATTCCAATGTTTTTTCAATGAAAAAGGTAAACTAAGGATTGGATTTCATTTGCGGGTCTTAGGTTTGAACCTTAGTTTGATGAACCATGGACTATAATGCGGATTTTTCGTCACAACAGCAAAAGCATCCTACATCATATCCACATAAGATCTATGAATTTCAAATCTAAAGGAATCAAATGCATCCTAAGGCAATCTCAATTCCTCATTTTATACATAGTGACATCCAACGTTTGTTTACAATAGGGGCCGTTTGATGCATTGAGAATATACAGTTGGAAAGAAGTTTCTATAAACTTATTTCAGGAATTGAATAAATGGAAATGAAATCCAGATTTTCAAAACCTCTTTGTGTTTGTTGTGCATGGGTTTATGTTTCAGGAAATAAATTTCTTAGTTTGATAAGAATGAAAGGAGAAAAAACAAAATAGTTGGATTAAGCATTGCTTGAGAATCCAAAAGTAAGTTTTTTATTCCCGATTTTTTTTTTCACCCCTTGAGATGGAAAAAAAAAATTTGAAAAAAAAAATTCTGAAAACCAACCATTGGTTCACTTTTTTCATCCCAAGTTTGATAGGCAAGAAAAAATTTCAAAAATTTGAATTTTATTCACATGGCTATAAGAAATACCCTGCCATCAAACAGACTCTATAAGTTCCACATAAATGGGATTTTCGTCAGCCTAGATCTGATTCGAGGCTATCAAACACAACATGAGATTACAAAGATATGCTGAATAAGTTTTTCTCAATTTAATATTCTTGATATACTGTCTTGCTTACCATTGAAAATCTCCACTATTTGGTTCTTGTTTAGAAGCCGCACTATTATTAAATGAAATTTGGCAGTTTTAAGTCAGCCCACATAGACAAACGTGCCATGCCTTCGCACAGCGGCATCTAACTCTATATTTAACGAACTTGATTCTGTAAATGATTCGTTAGTGCCATGTCTTAGCTTTCAACAATTTTTTAAAACATTTTAAGAATGTCTATCTATTTTTATACATTTTGAGAAAAAAACATGATTTTTAAACATTTTTTAGCCGAATCCCGATTCACCCAATCAGCGGATCGGCCCATTCACTCAATCAGCAGTTCCACAAACTCGGTTTACAGACTGATTTTTACGACAACGTTTGAATATATATATATAGATATATATATATATATAGAGAGAGAGAGAGAGAGAGAGAGAGAGAAAGAGAGAGAGAGAAAAGGTACTTCTCCGGCCGGCTTCCGGTAGGGTATCTGGAACTTCTCTCACCTAAGTCCCTGACGGCCCGCAGGGTTAAGCTCTTTTTCTTTCGTTTTTCCCGTCATGGTAGCTTGACAATTCAGACATTGAATTATCGAAAACCCATTCCGCAGGCGTGCGTGCATGCAAGGGAAACTTGTTGGCACTACATTCTTGAACATCTTCAACATGTAATATATATATATATATATATATATATATATATATATATATATATATATATATATAATTTCTTTATTTATTTTATTGTGCTTGTTTTAGTGTCCAATGTGTGTCATACTGATAGTGAGAAAAGTTTGAAAGTGGAATTGCTGGACTGGCACATAAATTTTCAAAGTTGTTTTATAAGTTATTTATTGATTGTTAACCCTCTGACGTGAAATCTTCAATCAAAGTTAACCCATAGAAAAACACGCCCCATATTTCATTTTCTTTCAAGGAAATTATGATATGTCCAGAACATATAATTGTCATTCATGGATACTGGACGCTTAAATTATGGCATTCAAAGATATGATGCCTGTTCTGCTTAATCCTAAAGGTACAGGTAAATCTGGATCTCCAAGAAACCAAAAATAAAAACAAAAACCATAATATATATATATATATATATATATATATATATATATATATATATATATATATATATATATGAATTGGTAGCCGGTAGGCCCTAGCCCACTAGGTCTGCAACAAAAAGTAGACTACTTAAGTGCAACTGTTAAATTTTTTTCTTTTTTTTTTTGCAATCTAAGCTTATCAATATAATCTCAATAATATGTTGATGAGAAACATACATTCAGTTAATAATTTTTTGAATTTGATTGTATTTTTGTAACAAATAAAATTGAACAGCTCATATTTTGTCAAAATTTTGATCATGGATAAATCTCTATTTTTCGTAAAAAATAGCCTAAACTAAAGCAAGTTTTACAACAAATTAGTTTTTGTAAACATAATATGATGTTCTATTTTGTTTAAAGTAATTTTAATGACAAAATTAAAGAGTCTGACTTTCATCCCCGACCTCGCAGTCTGGGATCTACCAAGATATATATATATATATATATATATATATATATATATATATATATATATATATATATATATATATATATATATATATATATATATATATATATATATATATATATATATATATATATATAATCACTACCACGTCAGTTGGTGCCTTAAATATATATCCATCAAGGTTTGGATGGAACAATCGTTTTGGCCACCCCTATATATATAAAAAAAACCAGCTCACTTCTGAAACTAGTTTTTCTTGTCTTCTCCCATGTCTAAGATATTAGTAGTTGTCCAGAGGAAACAAAAATAATAGAAAAAATGGAAGAGAAAACCGAGGGTGAAAAAATGAGTCCTATTTTGGGGCTGCTCATATATATATATATATATATATATATATATATATATATATATATATATATATATATATATATATATATATATATATATATATATATATATATATATACAACGAACGGGTTGCTTAATAGGTCTTCTCCTGAGAGGCAAGCCAATGTGGCGAGACCGAAACTTGATGTCTCATTAGAAGCCGGCAGACTAAAAGATGGAAAATTTGTCATCACAAAATTGTAAAACAACTTGTATCTCAGCTAAAGAAGATAAAAGATCCCATAAATGTCTGCCCATAAACGACTTCAAATCATATCAAATTGAATCAAGAAGTTGGTAACTAGTCGACCCCAATGGGCAGGGGCGAAGGCAGGTGTGGGTTACGTATAGGCAATTGCCCACACGGAGCTAAAGAACTTTACATGTTTATATTGATATTTTGAAGCCAATTTTTTCATTTATGTATTGATGCCCCTTAAAATTTTTCGAAAAGACAGAAAGAACAGAGGAAAAACAAACGCAGAAGTGCTTGAATTGTTGAAACGGAAGAACAATGTTTCACGGAAATTTGAGGCCTGAAATATAATGAAACTACGAAGCGATTATAAGAGAACAACTGAAACCGGAATAGAAGGATTGCAGAAACGGAGAAGAAGCATCGACGTAAGGTACCTGAAGCAGCAACTGGAAAAGCCATGATCGGACGTTGCCTAATTTCATCATCTTCCTCTGCGAGGCGTCGGAGAGAAGACGATCCGGTCTAACCATTCCTTTCCCTTACGTATTCATTTCCCAAGCTTCTCTGTGTTACCATGTCAAGATTTTCACAGAGAGAGAGAGAGAGAGAGAGAGAGAGAGAGAGAGAGACTCAAATGAAATAAGAGAAGCAAACGTTTTGTAAGAGAGAGAGAGAGTCAACAAAACAAATATAGAGGTCCATAACAGGAAATGACAACTGTGCCCTCTTGATAATAGAAGTGTGTCCAGAGCGGGTCGGGTCCACCTGTGTGGATCCAAAGAACGATTTTATGGGATAACCAGGTAGGTCCGGACTGAAAAAAAGTCAAGTTCGACCCATGATCTTTTCGCCTGGGCCTACTAAAGCGACTGCGTCCAGTCCTAGTCTAGGTTCAACCTGGAGCCCAAAGGTGCACCTAATCCGGGAAAAAAAGGGTTCGGATCGAAGCCCAACGGGCCTTGCATATTCCAAAGAGAGTTTGCCCATCCCACTTTGGACCCATGGCTTTACCAATCCCATGTGTGCATGCAGACCTGACAACTTAAACAGGCTGGATCTGGACCAGAATCTGGACTTGCCTGGATTGGATCCAAATCCAGAAGCCCATGAACTGAACTTGGTCTCGGTAAGGATCAACTGCCTGAAAGGGTGGGACACAAGAGTCAATAGCAAAAACTTCATGGGCGTTATGAAGATATTCATCTATTTTTGGAGAAAAGAAAATAGAAAATAAAAAGATAAATAGACAATAAAGTAAAAAATTTAAGGGGGAAAAAGTTGAATTGTGGTTCACCGGCTTCCAACTGGATGAGAGCCGGACAGGCTCCCGCCTCACCAAGGGAGACGCTTCTTGTCCGGATCAGACATGGACCGGGTTAGAAGTTGACTTGGTATTCAGGGTCCAGATCTTGCCACATCGGCATCTGCTCCATCATGCATGACCAAATGGTTACTGGAAAATAGGAACTCAACAGAGAATTTACTGTTTGGGGCTCAACTGCTTTGGGAATGTAAACAGATTAGACCGGGTCTGGATCCATATGTCTACAACCCCGGTTTATTATATCAAACCCGGTCGCTTTCTCTACTGGTGTTTGCTCTCCTAAGTGTTTGTTTGGCAAATGCGACAGAGTTTTTCAATGTGTTCCATGAATCAACTCCCAATCGTTGAACTATATTCATGAAACAGATACATATTGTTACGTTGGCCAAGGAAATTCTAAGGGGTCGTTTGATGGTAAGAACACCATGTGAGTGTCATATGAATATGTTCAAAAATTAAGACAGATTCATGGAAAACACTAAAACAATGCGATATACATTGTACAATTTAGCATGATCTGTCATGGTGAAATCTGTATAGTGCAGTTCTTGGGAGATTGAAACTATTTAGGGTATCTTGGTACAAGTGGAAACATGCACTGCAACTGGAAAATGCAATGCATCTCTTGAACAGATCCTGCATTTAACTTGGCTAGCTATTGGCAGTGTATAGGGGCGGAGTCAGGATTTCGTTTAGGGACGGGCCAAATAATCCAACCTCAAATTTGGGTAGGGCCAAAATGAACCTAAGTAAAAAAAAATACATTGAACAATTAAAAAAAAATATTTTTTTAATGTAAATTTTTTTTTATAGCTAGTTTGGGGCGGGCTACACCTCCCTCCGCCACTGGCAGTGTATAAGCTTCCACCTCCCATGAAGGTGTGTTTGAATTGCAGAATCTCCCATTCACATAAGAGAGAGAGAGAGAGAAAGAGAGAAGGATTTTCTACTTGTCTAGTTGAATTTCAAATAATGAACAGATTTCTTAATTTGGTTCCTTGTTATTAACTTTGTCTAGTTGAATTTGAATTGGTAAACAGAGTTCTTCCGTTTCTTGTTACTTTGATAGGCAAAGTTGCATGGTCATGAGACTTTTCAAGAAATTAAGTATACGCTGCCTGTGTTGGAGCAGTAGAATCAGGGAAGATGACTAAAGATTTGGCTCTTGTCATCCATCGACTCAAATGAACGTCTGAGAATTTCATCGCTCTTGCTTTCTCCTAGTTAAAGGTCTGTAGAGCAGGTCGGACAGGAATTTCTCAAAAGTTGAATATTCTGAGCAAGTCTTTCTAGTCACGAGTTCAAAACTCGTAAGTTGCACATTTTCCTACAGGATTGAAGCGAGTCTTCTAACTTTCTCTGGTTTCATGAGAATTAAACCTTGGAGTTCATAGGATTAGGCTGCTGTTGCTGCTTATGCACTGACTTTTTAATTTTCTGTTAATTATTTGTATCTGTCACTTCACTTGAACTCAGAATGGAAAGGAAGAAATGATATGTGATTCCTTCTATTTATTAGTTCATGTTTCCACAAAACCTAAGTTGGGCAGTTGTTGGTTGTATTTTTCCTTCACCTCCTCCTTTAAGACGGTTAGTTCATATTGTGCTGCAGTAATTTTGTTCTTTTTTTTTTTCTTTCTTACAAGATTTATATGTTATATAGGGTTGGACGACCTGATCTTTCAACCATTCCAGCAAAGAGAGAGAGAGAGACAAGAATTTCAATCTTTTATCATCAGGTGATTACTATATAGCAAGATCAAAATAGGTGGCTTGGCTAATTGACATTAAACTCCAAATATGTCTCCAAACAAATTATATATATGTATGTACATTGTCCGATGGTTTTGCAGATGCTATGGAGTCTTTTGTTACAATGTTTCATTAATCTGCTCCAATTTTAAGTGCACATTCATTGAACGGCCTGTCGGCAAAGGCGGAGCCAGGATTTTTTTCAGGGGCGGGCCAAACGGAGAACGAATTTTTTGGGTTTGATTTGGGTAAGGCCAAACTGAACTCACAACTAAAAAAATACATAGAGCAACAAAAAAAATTTATTTTTCACAATGTATTTTTTTTTTTCAATTCATTAGGGTGGGGCCATGGCCTAGCCCCCCGTCTTCGGTCGAACTACAAACAGCCAAAAATCACTGTCGTCAACACCTCCCAAGCCTCCTACCTGCTGTTGTGAGGGGAAAGACAAGTCCCCAAGCTAGAACCCTAACAACCCAAGCTGAAAACAGTGAGGGAATGCTCGATTGGAGAAAAAGGACAAAGCAATTAGGCAAAAATGAGGGAAAAAGCTCGCTTAGGGCACGTGAGGCAAGGGAAAAACGGAGAGGGGGGTGTTCGGACAGAAAGAGGGCAGTGAGGGGAGAGGACAGGAGAGAAGAGAGAGTCGGTGGGAGAGTGAGTGCAAGTGAAGAGAGGGTCGAGCGGAAGGAGAAAGAGAGTGGCGAGAGAGAAGAAGAAGAGGGGACGTGCGGCAGGAAAAAGGGGGGGAGGGGTACTGTCGAAAGAGGGAGAGGCAGCGTGGAAGGGAGGAGAAGAAGCAGAGAGAGAGGGCGGGAGAGAGAGCTTACCCACGCAGCCGCCGTCGCCACCGCCACCGCTGCCATCGTCGTCGCCGGACCAGCCACCGCTTGCACCACCGTCGTCTCCTTCTTCTCTGCGTGGAGCACCCAAGCAGCAAGAGGCACAACGGAGGGGAAGAGCGAGAGGAGGACGAGGGCGATCAGCCCTCGTCGGGCACTCACGCGGTAAGACCCAGGTCCGGGTCTCGGTCTCGGTCTGACCCGACCTGAGAAATAAGCGAGCATTACATTCTACCCTCCTAAAAAAAAAAATTCGTCCTCGAAATTAGATCATACCTCAACGCAAGAACAAATGTGGAGATTTCCGGGGCGGGCCAAATGGAAAATGAATTTTTTGGGTTTGATTTGGGTAAGGCCAAACTGAACTCACAACTAAAAAAATACATAGAGCAACAAAAAAATTTTATTTTTTACAATGTATTTTTTTTTTTCAATTCATTAGGGTGGGGCCATGGCCTAGCCCCCCGCCTTCGGTCGATCTACAAACAGCCAAAAATCACTATCGTCAACACCTCCCAAGCCTCCTACCCGCTGTTGTGAGGGGAAAGACAAGTCCCCAAGCTGGAACCCTAACAACCCAAGCTGAAAACAGTGAGGGAATGCTCGATCGGGGAAAAAGGGAAAATCAATTAGGCAAAAATGAGGGAAAAAGCTCGCTTAGGGCACGTGAGGCAAGGGGAAAACGGAGAGGGGGATCTTCGGACAGAAAGAGGGCAGCGAGGGGAGAGGACGGGAGAGAAGAGAGAGTCGGTGGGACAGTGAGTGCAAGTGAAGAGAGGGTCGAGCGGGAGAGAAGCCAGCAGAAGGAGAAAGAGAGTGGCGAGAGAGAAGAAGAAGAGGGGACGTGCGGCAAGAAAAAGGGGGGGAGGGGTGCTGTCGAAAGAGGGAGAGGCAGCGTGGAAGGGAGGAGAAGAAGCAGAGAGAGAGGGCGGGAGAGAGAGCTTACCCACGCAGCCGCCGTCGCCACCGCCGCCACTGCCGTCGTCGTCGCCGGACCAGCCACCGCCTGCACCACCGTCGTCTCCTTCTTCTCTGCGTGGAGCACCCAAGCAGCAAGAGGCACAACGGAGGGGAAGAGCGAGAGGAGGACGAGGGCGATCAGCCCTCGTCGGGCACTCACGCGGTAAGACCCCGGTCCGGGTCTGGGTCTCGGTCTGACCCGACCTGAGAAATAAGCGAGCATTACATCCTACCCTCCTAAAAAAAAAAAAAATTCATCCTCGAAATTAGATCATACCTCAGCGCAAGAACAAATGTTGATATTTCCGGGGCGGGCCAAACGGAGAATGAATTTTTTGGGTTTGATTTGGGTAAGGCCAAACTGAACTCACAACTAAAAAAATACATAGAGCAACAAAAAAATTTATTTTTTACAATGTATTTTTTTTTTCAATTCATTAGGGTGGGGCCATGGCCTAGCCCCCCGCCTACGGTTGATGTTCAAACAGCCAAAAATCATTGTCGTCAACACCTCTCAAGCCTCCTACCCGCTGTTGTGAGGGGAAAGACAAGTCCCCAAGCTGGAACCCTAACAGCCCAAGCTGAAAACAGTGAGGGAATGCTCGATTGGGGAAAAAGGGTAAAACAATTAGGCAAAAATGGTGGAAAAAGCTCGCATAGGGCACGTGAGGCAAGGGAAAAACGAAGAGGGGGATGTTCGGACAGAAAGAGGGCAGTGAGGGGAGAGGACGGGAGAGAAGAGAGAGTCGGTGGGAGAGTGAGTGCAAGTGAAGAGAGGGTCGAGCGGGAGAGAAGCCAGCGGAAGGAGAAAGAGAGTGGCGAGAGAGAAGAAGAAGAGGGGACGTGCGGCAGGAAAAAGGGGGGGGAGGGGTGCTGTCGAAAGA
>JAANDH010000356.1:11108-167419 GCA_011799765.1 Nymphaea thermarum
TCCCAACAACACGGACAGTCAACAGATTAATTTAACATTAGTTGTCAGTTTTAGATGGACCCTTCCAATTTATTGAACTAAACCATTTAGCACAAGACCTTGTTAAATTGGTCGGTGGGATTATTTGTCGTCAATGAAATATTCAAAACAACAGTGGCCAGTAAGCGACGGATGTTCTTTCCATTCTATATTAGATAGTCCATCTCTAACCACCAATGATTAAAAAACTGAGAAGAAAAATATATCTCTCTCTCTCTCTCTTTATATATATATATGTACATATTTCAGTTTTTTAACCGTTGGGAGAGAGAGACATCTAATAGCATTCATGACCTCCCTAGCAGAAGTTGGGAAGGAAGCTAAAAGCAGAGCATGAAACCGCAATGTGGAAATGATAGATAATCTTGTCCAAGAAAATGTGGACATAACAGTTGAACAAGTGAAACCATATTTAATAGAATACGCCAAGTTTGTGCCTACTATAAATTGCATCATATATTGTATGTCAGAATGTGATAACATTTAGAAGAGAAGAGCATGCTACAAAAAAGTATGTTCGTTTTTATGTAAATAATTTGATTATATATATATATGTATATATTATATATATCCCATAACAGCACTAAATTTATTCAATTGGCAACCTTACCAGTCAAAATTTCTGGATCCTAAGAGTGATCAATGGTTTCCTCAAGACACACCAGCCAGGGAGCTGGAAACTCCATTTTAAGCAGATTGCTTGTGCGCCTTGCCTTGCACAAATTAGACTATAAAAGTGGTTCTATGAGGTGGTTCTTTCCCATAAACTGTTATTAGTTGTGAGTTTGGCAATAGGAACACTAACATAATGTTCCTTAAATTTATCTAAAATATTAGTGCAAATTTATAAAGCACTACAATACAATGTTCTATGAATCTGCCCTAATTATTAAGATTCATGAAAAACTATATTGATGTTTTTGTTGTCAATGGATCATTTGACAATGAGAACAGTAGCAAAGTGATAAATTAACCATTTCAAAAAATTGTAATTGATTCATGAAACACCTTGACATGGTATGCAAAACAAAGAGTGATAAAGTCAAAAAGTTTTGAGCAGAGAGAAGGAAAAAGTGCTTGTATGTTAGAGGGAGTGTCAGATCAGTCTTACACAACTAAAAGTAATAATACTTTGTAAGAAAATAACTCATTGGCAGTAGGGGTGAAAGTGCTCTGATCCTTGTTTGGAGATTTTGTTAATTTTTAAGCAACCAGCAGTCTAATTTGCAACCTTATCAAAACATATGTTCCTAACTCTTTAGTCACTACTTAGTTAGAAAACAAGACGAGTTTTGATATTAGGTTTGAGAAAAACTCAGTTTAATTTGATAGAACATGATTTTCAAAACTTTTTTCCACTCTACCATGTCAATGTGACACTCTACTGCTGAGTTATGTCCCTTTTTTGCCTCCATCGAGAAATAGAACTGACTAATCATAAGTTACAGGGTCAAGAAAGTCAACGCCACTATTTGTGAACAATTGAGAGCCGGGCCTTCTTTTTGCACCTATTACAGATACAAAAATAATGAGAAAAATCAGATTTCATTGTCAACTGTTTCCATCGGAAGACTACGGATTTGAGCCATAGCAGGTGGTTTCATAAAATCCATATGATTTTCCTGATCTAAATCGAGCAGGTCTACTTGGTTAGAAAACAATACAAGTTTTAATATTAGGTTTGAGAAAAACTCAGTTTAATTTGATAAAAAATGATTTTCAAAACTTTTTGTGGAAAAATGAACTTTTTTTTACTTGCCAAACTTGTCTTTATGGAGGATGGGTTTCTATTTTGTTTCCATTGTTTTGTTTATTTATAAGCATTTTCATCTTTTAATCCTTTAACATTGATCAGTTGAATAGTACTTGTGAATGAGCGATGTTTTTTTTTTCCTATATATGTGTGTGAGAGTCGGCGAGAGCCCAAGTCAAGCCTTTTGGGGTGAAGTCGGTACCTTTATTCATATTGGAACCTGCTTATATGCACCATGTTGGAGCATGATTTTTTAGTGCACCAATATGAATTTCTTTGTAAAATCAAAATTGAAAATGGAAAAAAGTAAAAGGACGGTGGAGAACTTTTTTTTTTGTAATAAATTATTAAAATGCCCTCCCTCCTTTACTGCACCGGACTCAAGTAACTTCCTCTCATATATATATATATATATATATATATATATATATATATATATATATATATATATATATATATATATATATATATATATATATATATATATATATATAGCTAAGAACGCAAACGGTCGGCAAAGCAAATTGGGAAAATCTTTTAAGATCTTTGACTGACCACAATGAAAACACCTTTTCAATATTTAGCTATTTAGGAATTCAATGCAATTTCATAAACCTCGTCACGCTTGGTAGCTACCGCAAACTTGTAATAAAAATGAAGCTTACTTTATTTTCTCGATCTATATATTCACTTTAACTACTTCTGGGGAGAACCAGGCCATATGAGGTTAGACGATTATGCCGTCCTTACCTTTTGAATAAATTGAGTGAACTTTAATTAAGGATTTAACAAAACTAAGTATCAAGTAGCTGCACCATTAAAGTCTTATTTTCTTGTACTGTATTTTCTCGTTCTTTTTTAAAAATACTTGGTGGCGTTGTAGGATATCAATTTTTTTCTTACGAGTTTTTAAAAGCTGGTTTTTGCATTTAGGTGATACACCCAAACTACATTTTTTTTTTTTGTAAATAACCTCAGTGCCAAGGGATAGGTTATTCGCTCTTGTTTTGAAAACCAGGTTTTGTCAAAAGCGAGTTTTTCTCAAGCCTAATTTTATTGTCACTCAAACACTTCCAAAATAGCGTTTTAGATGCAAAAATGACATTTTGGTCATCTAAATCTCCCCTATGTGTTTGATATATAGTTTGGCGAACCCAACCGAACCTTAAGAATGAAGTGTGCTTGGTCCAAGCTGGTTATATCCACGGCCAAGTGCACAAAAAAATTAAACACCGAGAGGTGCAATGACCATAATACCCTGATCGCTAAAAAAGGAGAGCCCTTATAAGAGCAATAAAAGGGTTGTAAAAAAATTAAAAGTAAAAAAAAAATTCTTTTTAAAAAATCATCAAAATACCCCAACTCTCCCCTTCAGGGACGAGGGTGAGGGAGTGACGCTGGTGGGATGGGTGCCTGATGAAGGGAGGCAGCTTAGAGCAGGATTTGTGAATGAAGAAGTTGCAGGGTATACAGCCATAGAGCACTGGGTCTGGGTTCGTGGTGGGTCCGCAACAGTGGGCTTTGAAGTGGGCTCGTTGGGATGGGACAAAGAAGTCCATGAGTTGGAGGGCATGGACATGGCTCCGGTGGTATATTACATCTTGTGCTTGTGGGGAACAGCCCATCTCTCTCTCTCTAGCTCTCTCTCTCTCTAAGCATATATGTATATGTATATACCCAAATGTAGACACAATTTTAGTTGTCTAGGGGAACATGGAAGGCAACGTATATATATGGTTTAGTTTGGAGAGGTTGACTTGCCTGAGAGGGGTGGACTTGATTGGAGGAATTGTGTAGAGGCACAACTTTCTCTCTTCTTTTAAAACAGCTACTGTATGGGCTTCTCCAAGAATACACTCTTCAATTGTGCCTTTCAATGAAAAATAATAACTATAATTTATTTTAATTTAAAACTGAACTTCTTGTTAATTCATTGGCAACTTATATTCAGCCTTTACAAGAGAAACTATATGTGGATAGTACTCAAGCAATCCAAAACAATCTAAATTTTGACTTTGCATAATTTCAATATATCATATAAATTGATCTCGCATCAAACACGCGAATCATCATCAAACAATGTGTAATTTAAGTAGTTCAATGTTTACAAGAGGCTCGATTTGTTTGGCTAAGGGATTCAGCTAAAGTCATTTGAGTTAAATGAGGTCAATATTTCAATTAATGTCCTCGGTTTGGCCAAACATAGGTTTGCTTGTCTAGATTCACTCATACATGACATCTGAGCCTATAGATCAAATATTGGGTCATCATGATCATAACTAGATGCATGACTGAGACCATAGTGGGCTCATTTTTGTCAACTCGGTTCACTTTGTTACCACTATCGGTTTGCCTCCTAAATTGGTCTTTCTCAATATGTGCTAATGTCTGTGTGTGTCCCTCCTATAACACCTGAGAAGTCTAGTTTTATATTTAAGAATATTGAAAAACTTATAAAAGAGGTTGTTAAGTTATTGGTTGTCCTGATTCATAGTTTTTTTTTTTATTATCAAAATTCAAGTTGTTTAAAGGCAGTTGGGATCCGTCAAACCAAGAGCCAGAACTCGATGCATGAGTAGGCCAGGTTATTACAGTAATAATAGAATTGGTTCAACACTCGTGCAGATGTGTGTGCCTTTCATAATGTCAATAATTTTGAAGATAAAAGAGGTTGTTAAGTGACTGATTGTCCTGATTAATAGTCTTTTTTTATTAGAACTGAAGATGTTTAAAGGCAGGTTGGGATCCATCAAACCAATAGCCTGAACTCCATGCATGAGTAGGCCAAATTGTTATAATGATATAAGAGTTCGTTCAACACTCATGCAAATGTGTGTATAATGGATTGTTACACCCAAAAGTTTACTTATGCATTTAAGATTGTGGGGAATCTTAGGAAACTTATAAAGGTGGTTATTAAGTGATTAGCTGTCGTGATTCCTAGCTTTTTGGGTTGACACTGAAGCTACTAGGGGTGGATTGAGATCCATCGAACCAATGGCCTAAACTGGGTGCGAGAGTGAGCCAATCCTGGTGACTGTATCCTTCTTGTCATTAATGTTTACGTTCTTTTCCCATCTCATGGAGATTAATATTCGAAAATGATTGGGTCTTTTTTTTTCGCTTTGTAAATAATATAGCTCAAGCAATATAGCTCAAGCAGTGGCTAGATGATGAACCAGGATCAAGTTTCAACCATCCTGCAGTGTTTGACGCCCATCCTGGTTCTTAGTTCCTTGATTCACACCCAAAGTTGCTTGTCGACATGGATACTGGAAACCTTTGTACATTGATTTTTCTTTGGCGGATTTTGAATTTGTCAAATGCTACTTTGTTTGGCACAAGTCGCACTCATGAGAAACTTTGAGAAGCAAACAAGTTTGCTTTCAAGGAGCCCCATGTGAGCCTTGCAATTATATCATGAATTCCACAATTATACAAGAACAATAGTACAAAAAGAAAGCAAACCCCATACCACCAAGGGCTTATAAATAAATTAACTTTGGTTAAGTGGTTTTCAAGAACACAAACACGAAACTTGCTTAATTATGAATTTTTCCACCTCTTAAGATTTTATACATCCCAACAAGAACACAATGATTCAACATAAAATAATTCGTCTTCAAATTCTACATCAAGTACTGATTTCTCCATCTTATAAAAGCATTGTGCATATAGAGCTTGTCGCTTGTTCCCAATATTAATATTGTACTTTTAGATCCTGATGTTATACAACAGATTACACATTGAAGAAACCGTATTAATCTGCAAGTTACATTGCACTGCGGCCAGTTGCACAGCATTAATGTCACAGCCGTATTCTTTAGCTCTTAAACAACATCAGCATGACCTGAATTCCCTACACCTTCACCATGCTTATCGTTAAGACTATCATACATGATAAACCGGGGGCGCCCATGGCCTGACCATGCCAATTGGCCGGCGTCAGACCGTTCAGTGGGTTGAGGGGCCGGCCGGCGGCTGGTGCAGTCGGTTGTCCATTCACGGGCCAAGGCTCTGCTGCACCCGGCGGCGGACAACCTCGCCGAGCCTGGTCGATGCAGTCGGTGTGGGCCTGAAAGTTGCCCGACTGGCAATAGTAGAACCAGGCCGTTGCGGCAATCTTCCTCCTGCAGAGATCACAACCGTAGCTAGAGATGCCAGAGGAGAAGCTTAGAAAGAGAAGGTGGGGGTGGGAGGTGGGTTGCTTGATGGTGGGAGGCAGGAAGGCGAAGTGGGTGTGGAGGTCAAAGGAGCAATGGGTGCAGTGGTAAGAGAAGCCACTGGCCGGCTTCCAACAGGCGTCGCAAGCTTGAAGAAGGTAACGGGAAGTGGGACGAGGGTGAGGGTTGATGACGGTGGCAGGGGTGGCGGATGAAGGGGACTAGCTCCGCGCAGGCCTTGTGGATGTAGAAGTTGCAGGGCCGGCAGATATAGACCGGGTTCGATCTCCCCTTCATGTTGATCAAGCTGGTGACTGTGGGCTCATCACAACAGCGGCTTTTGGGGTGGCCATCGCTGGAGGAGATGAGCTGCAGAGCATGAAGATGACTGGAGTGATAGATCCAGTTCATCTCCCCATGAAGGTAACCTTCCATTTCTCTCTCAACTTTGCTGTCTCCTAGAGTCTCGATTACAGGGTGTGTTACCAGGGGAAGATGGTGATCGTTATGTAGAACTAAATATTGTCCATTGACTTGACTTGGGTGGTAGGGAGTACTAATTAACGCGTGATATTGTTTTCCTTTTCTGTTATGATGTCCGAAGTGTTCGAATTGAGACTTGCTTCCCTGAATGGGGAGTTGATCAGTAAGATCCAAGGGTTGTTGACTAGAGATGTTTGGATTGGTGGATTTGGTTGGCAGATATACAGGAAATTCAGTGTAAATTGAAGATTCCTCCATCTTTTTGGATGGATGTATGTGGTGCGTTGGATCAAGGCCTCAAACCAACGGCTAAGATGAACGAACGTTCAAGATGAAAGACTTAGATTGAATTCCCCATGTGTTCACATGTTCATATTCAAATTAATTCAGATTCAAATACTAATGAAGCGAAAAGTCCAAAACATATCTGAATCTAAACCCAAATTTACCAATCCGAATCCGATTTTTGATTTGATTCGACTTTTAAATCTAATCCAAGGTAAATCATGGTATGTTAAGAACAGATTTTCATAATGCATGGATATTGCATATACTAATATTTATTTGAAACTAAAATCTAAATATGAATCCGATAGGATATTTATTGAATCCAAATTGGAATGTCTTCGAACGAGACTTATTGACATCCTCACCTATATCTTTACAGTAGCTTGACTCTATTAAAGATATCTCAGACGAGTTCTGCACAACATCGCGCTGAATCGACTTGAATAGCAGCGATAATAGCAGCCGCATTCCTCATCTGTCGAAGACCGGCTAGGCTTGGATGATGACCCTAACCACTACCCTGCAACACACCACCACCCTGGCTGTGAATGGGTCAACTCCACTTGATACGTGACCCGGTGCACCCGCCTGACCAGGCCAAACGGCCGGCGTCAAGCTACTCAGTGGGTTCAAGGGCTGGCCGCCGGCTGCAGTCTCTTCTGGTTGTCCATTCATGGGCCAAGGTGCACCCGCTTGACCGGGCCAAATGGCCGGCGGCATGCTGCTCACTGGGTTTGGGGCCCGGTCGGGTGCATTAGTGCTTGGCTGGTTGATGGTGGGAGGCAGGAAGGCACAGTGAGCGTGGAGGTCGAAGGAGCAGTTGGCGCAGTGGTAGGAGAAGCCATTGACTTGCTTCCAGCAGCCGTCGCATTGGGCGGTGCCCTAAAGGTAAGGGTTGTGGGGACGAGGGTGAGGGTGTGAGAAGGGTGGCGGAGATAAGCGGGCAGTTCGGCGCAGGTCTTATGGATGTAGAAATCGCAGGGCCTGCAGCCATGGACTGTGTCCGGTCTCCCGGTGGCGGCCGTCAGCTGACAGTAGCGGGTTTGATGGTGGGTATGGTCGGAGGGGATGAGTTGCAGAGCATGAAGATGACTGGAGTGATGGATCCAGCCCATCTCTTCTGGAGGACAACCTTCCATCTCTGTGCGTCTCTCTATGTTTCTCTCTCATATTATCAATTAGAGGTGAAGAAAGTGATGTATTTGTATAACTAAATCATGCCATTGACCTGACTTTGGCGGCAGTGGCTACTAATTCACGAGTATTAATGTCTCTTTCTCTCGTGAAATTTGCTTGTATGACTCAAGGATTGTGGATTTGCGTGGATTGTGTTAAGTTTACATGCTATGTTCCATTTCTCAACATGTACAAGGAAATGTTGGTATTCCTCTTAAAAAGTTTATGTCATATCCGATCGATGTTATACAAGGAAGTTCACATATTAATTTTAAAAGTTGCTAGCTGGTTGTGATTATTTGACTTTTTTTTTTTTGCTTTAGAATGAAGCAAATAGATGCAACTACATAGAAAGCATATGTCCTATCAGTGTTGTTGACAACGAATGGTCACGACTTGAGAACATTAATGACTAAAATATTCCACTATATATATATGTTTTACTTGTGGAAGAGAATATGGAATTTGAGGCGCCCATACACAGACACACACGTATAGGGTTGGGCTTGATCTGACTTTTTGAGGGGTTGACTTGATTTAAGAGTTGACCATGTAAGTTGTTGTGCCAACACATGGTAAACTCTCTAATCAACTCAACGGTGCAACAACTTGCTCTTTTCATGGACATTAATCTTTGGGGATGATCGAAATTTTTCATAATAATATGGCAAAAGAAGAGCTCATATGAATAGGGATGTTAATTAATATGAACCGGATTTGATATGTAGCGCTGAACTTGTTCAAAAAGGTCGTATGAGGGAAATGAATTTAACATTTGGTCAAGATTCGGTCAGATTTGAATTTAAAATGACACCCAATATGATTGATCAGTTTAAAATAAATATTTGATCAGATTCAGATTTAGTTTTAAATAAATATCCATATATATCCAATATGCATACATTTTGAGAGTCGTTTCATAATACATTGTAATGTGGTTCTGTGTACAGCTTATATATATATAACAATCATATTCAGCTTTTGATGTGAATCTAGAAGCTGACTTTGAATTGGATTAGATTGTGAATTTGAAAATCAGATTTAGAAAATGACATAAACTTTTCTTTATTAGCATTCAAATCGGAATTCAAATGTGAACATGTGAAATTCCGATAGTTTTACTTAACATGTTGGAGGTCTACTTTGAGGACCATTTGATGCACATGGATTTCACACAAGAAATTTTCCCTTATTGAGAATGTCCGACGATGGTAACTTTACATTGGAAAAAAGTCGGACATCGACTTTTTTCCATCCATTTTCCTTTTGCCCATTAGAGCTTTTCATTGTTCTCCTTCATTTCTCTTGCTCAGAACAGCAAGGCGGGGAGACTAGAGGGAGGTCATAGCTGTTTCCTCGAAACAATCTCCAGCACTCACTAGATTCTACCCAGACCAAAAAATAACCTCCATCTCCTCGCGGCTGATGATCTCCGCCAACGAGTGTAGCGGAACTGCGCTTGCCGATCTACCATCTGCCATTCAGGCGTCGGGATCATCCTCTCCCTCAAAACAAATATTTAGGGGTCCATGTGTCCGAACCGCCTGAATCCCTATCGCCGCTGTCTATCGAGGCCCTCGCTGCTCAGATGCTTGTCGATCTCCTATAGGAACCTGTCGGAGGAAGCTACCTTGCTCTGTATCCATCGCATCATCTTTCCCCGGCAACATTGCGAGGGGGAGAGGGGGGTCGTAGCTGTTAAAAAAAAGAGGAAATCGTGAACCCTGGGAGAGCTCCTCTTTCTCTGTCTCCTTCAACTGATGGACTTTCTACTACAACTCTAGCAAGTAAGAAATTGAGGCTCTCCTCTTTCACTCTCATATCAAGCGTGAATAAAAACAAATGATTTATGTTGGTGCCCTCACCAAATAAGCAACTGAGGCCTCCCTATGGAAAACCCAGTCTGGAGTCGACAATGCCCTTCCAGGCTAAAGATTTTTGTCGAAAAAATTTATCCACGAAATTTTTTAGTGTCCAGCAGACACCCAAGTTTTTTTCTCAAAAAAATTTTTAGGCCATCAAATATGGCCTGGATTTGAAAAAAGTGATTTTTTTCTTATCGTACACTTTCCTTGCATTTTTTCTCTTGAACAAATCTCCAGTCAAGTCACTTCGGGAAACTTGAGAAGCTGGAATTTTTGCTCTCAGGTAGAGCATATATATATATGTGTGTGTGAGAGAGAGAGAGAGAGAGAGAGAGAGAGAGAGAGAGAGAGAGAACCTGAAAACTATATCATTAATTCCACAACTATATAAGAGTAATAGTACAAATTAAAGAAAGCAAAACCAGATGTATATGCCAGACCAAGAGCATAGTGAACTTTGATTAAGTGATTTTGAACAACATGGAACTTGGTTTTTGAATTCTAGACCTTTTTGAAGTTGGAATTTTAAATATTAGACTTCCAACTACTTAGTGCAACAGCGTCGTTGATCTGTTCAAGAAGAATGACTTAGATTGAATTCCCCATGTGTTCACATGTTCATATTCAAAATAATTCGGATTCAAATACGAGTGAGGTGAAACTGTAAAACATTTCTGAATCTGAACCCAAATTTACCAATCCGAATCTAATTTTTAATTTGATTCAACGTTTAAATCTAATCCAAGGTAAATCATGGTATGTTCAGAACGGATTTTTATAATGCATGGATATTGCACCTACTAATATTTATTTGAAATTAAAAACTAAATATGAATCCGATAGAATATTTATTGAATCCAAATTCGCATCTCATCAGATGTCATTTCTTTACTTTGATCCCATTTTCTAACGTATCCTTTTTTTTTTTGTATCAGTGGTTTGGATATTCGAACGAGACTTATTGGCATCTCATCCATACCTGTATTTTTACAGTAGCTTGACTGTATTAAAGATATCACTCAGACGAGATCTAGACAGGATTGCGCTGAGTCGACTTGAATAGCAGTGACAGTAGCAGCCAAATCCCTAATCTCTTTAAGAAGATCAGCTTGGCTTGGATAACGACCCGAACCACTACCCTGGCTGTGAATGGGGTCAAGCCCACTTGATATGTGAGCTGGTGCACCCGCCTGACCAGGCCAAACGGCCGGCGTCAAGCTACTCAGTGGGTCCAAGGGCTGGCCGCCGGCTGCAATCGGTTCTGGTTGTCCATCCGTGGGCCAAATGGCCGGCGGCATGCTGCTCACTGGGTTCGGGGCCTGGCCGGCTGCATTAGTACTTGGCTGGTTGAAGGTGGGAGGCAGGAAGGCACAGTGAGTGTGAAGGTCGAAGGAGCAGTTGGTGCAGTGGTAGGAGAAGCCATTCATTTGCTTCCAGCAGGCGTCGCATTGGATGGTGCCCTGAAGGTAAGGGGAGGTGGGGGTGAGGGTGAGGGTGTGAGAAGGGTGGCGGAGACAGGCGGGCAGCTCGGCGCAGGTCTTGTGGATGTAGAAATTGCAAGGCCTGCAGCCATAGACTGGGTCCGGTCTCCCCATGGCGGCCGTTAGCTAACAGCAGCGGGTTTGGTGGAGGGGATGAGTTGCAGAGCATGAAGATGACTGGAGTGATGGATCCAGCCCATCTTCTGGAGGATAACTTTCCATCTTTGTGTGTGTGTGTGTGTGTCGGTCTATCAAATTATCAACTACGGGGGTGCATTGTGAGGAAAAGCAAGTGTTGTAGGCTCATCTGCAACTTCATCATTTCGAGTTGTAGATCAATATAATCAGGAACCTCTCCATCCTGCCCATTGGTGCTGGTCTTTTCAGGAACATCAGCCTGGCTTGAAGTCCCTGTGTGATCACCAGCCACACTGTCGCCATGGTTTTGTGGAGTATTGTTCGCTCTCTTCGGTTTCTCAAAACTGATTTCTTCACCAGTCCCTTGTGCCGGTGACACTACCTGATCATGACCCGCGTCGAGCCCACTTGATGCACCCACTTGACCTGGTCAAATAGTCTGTGTCGACCCCCCAGTGGGTTTGGTGGCTGGCCCGACGCCATTGTTTGTCCATCCATGTCAAGACTACCATCCACTCTCTTTCACTCCTCAAAACCATAGTTTCTTTTATGAGTCCCTTGGGCCGGCGCCGAAGCATGATTATGATTGGGATCTAGCCCCCTAGAGACACCGGGCACACCCGCTTGACCAGGCCAAAAAGCCGGTGCCAGGCCACTCGGTGGGCAGGGGCGGAGCCAGGATTTTCCGCAAGGGCGGGCCGAATGAGGACTGGATTTTGTGGGTTAGATTTGGATAGGGCCAAATTGAGCTTATATTCAAAAAATACAATGAAACAATTTTTTTTTTTCAATTTTTACGCTAGATTTTTTTTTTAAAAAAATTTGGTTGAGTGGGGCCATGGCCTAGGCGGCCCCCCCTCCACCCCTGTCGGTGGGTTCGGTGGTTGGCTGGCCGCAGTAGTTGGGTGTCCATCCATGGGCCAATTAGGCGCGCCCACTTGACCAGGGCAAACGGCCGGCGTAGAGCCGGCCATCAGTGGGTTCGGTGGCAGGCTGGCTACAGTCGGTGGTGAGGGTGTGAGAAGCGTGGGATGGGTGGCAGATGTAAGGGAGAAGCTCCGCGCAGTTTTTGTGGATGTAGAAGTTGCAGAGCCTGCAACCATAGACTGGGTTCGTTTTCTTATTCGTGTTCATCATGGTGGTGGCGGTGGGATCGCAACTGCGGGTTTGGGGGAAGCCATGGATGGCTGGAGTGATAGATCGAGCCCATCTCTTCTTCAGGATAAATACCGTCCATCTCTCTGTCTGTCTGTCCCTCCCTCAAAGTTTCGATGACAGGGGAAGATAGATGCAACAAACGGATCCATGTGGTAAAAAGGAGCGGGGAAACCTATTGAGCTTCCTTAGTTGACGTCACCAAGTCCGCCCATATTGTCAACAGCCGCATACTACCCACCCCATCAACTTTGCTTCTCTTGCACCAATACTTGAGAGGTCCTGCAAACAACATTGAATAACTTAAATTTTTAAAAACATGTCAAGAATACATAGCAGAAATATATGAAGGATGCAAATTCAACTATCTGCAATAAAAAAATGAAAAAAAAGACATGAACCCTGTACATGTGCCATCACAAATTGAGGTTCATATCTAAACAAGTTTAATTATACAAACTCAGATGCAAATCTCTATCTAAAGTTTTCCAATTAATCCACAAATCCTAAAAAGCAACATAAGATCATAATTGAGTACACAACAACAACTAACCAAATTTAAACAACAAAAGAATGTGCATAGACAATCACTCACACACACAAGACACATAGTCGATCCTCATCCAACTCCAAGGCCATGAGGCAAATCAGCAACATGCAAAGATTGTTTGAGCGAGTGTCTCATCAAGAACAGAAATGCGACTCACCTTCTGATAACGCATCAGAAGATGCTAAAGCAAGAAATCCTCAATCAACGCCAAGACTTGCCCCTCTTCCCAAATCAGCTCCTCAGCATTTATTGGCATCTCCTCCAACCGTTGTAGCTCCTTCCATCGATAAGGCACCAGCTCATGATGAAGAGAGATTGATGCCCTCCACACCTCACGCACAAAATAAACCGACAGTTACCACTTCATTATGTGCAAGAAATAAATGTGATGTCAATGGAAAGAAGAACGGTCAAGAGCAAGATTTAAGAAATCAACATAGATGGAAAGGAGCTGAGGAATTGGCGTGTGCATTGAATACAAAATCTTGTGTATAACTTGTATAAATTTCATATGAAAGGGAACCAGCTNTGTCACAGGGTTCAAGGCAATATGTGATGAACTTGCAGCAATAGGCAAACCTCTGACTGATGATGACAAGGTTTTCTGGCTAGTCAATGGACTAGGACCAGGATACGAGTCATTTATGACTTCCATTCTCAAGCCGCCGGTACCACCCTACCTCGACGTTGTATCCTTACTCCAAGGACATGAAACAATGAGAGATCTACATGCAGGAGAGACTAGATTAAATAGTCAAATGGCCTTCTTTACACGCCAGTCCAACAGTCAGAACAACAGAAGACGTTACAACAACAACTGACGAAACAACAATACCAATCATCGATTCAATTCTAAGGGACGTGGGTTCAATCCGGCAACCCAGACTCGAAACGTGCAAGGGCCGACCAATGGAGAGTCCACCAAATCCAAGGTACCATGTCAGATTTGTGGGTTAAATAATCATCATGCCTTCAAATGTTATCACAGATTTGATCATGCATATCAGCCTCGTGATACGCCCCAAGCCTTTGCCGCTATGAAAATCTCTAATCCAACCGATCAAGATTGGTTTCCCGATACTGGAGCAAGTTCTCATGTGACCGATGATCCAGGTAATCTTAAGAGTTGCATTCCCTACGATGGAACTGAAAAAATTATGGTAGGAAATGGTCAACATCTTGATATTACTCATATTGGCACTACTGATATTCATGTGGGCAATCGCACGATACCTCTAGATAACGTTTTAGTTGTGCCTGATATTAAGAAGAATCTTATTTCTGTCAGTCAACTTACATCTTCTATGCCTTATGTGTTTGAATTCTCTTCAAATTGCTTCTTTATTAAGGACAAGGTGACCCCCAAGGAAGTGATTGCAACGGGATCTAGAGAAGGTGACTTATATGCGTTCAAGACTAAACCAAAGACTGTGTTCTTCTCCACAAGGTTCCGTTCAGCTCCCTTCGAAGTTTGGCATGGACGGCTTGGCCATCCTCACCATAGAATATTAGATTTTATGGCTACTAATAAGTTGATTACTATGACAAATAATCCATCTGAATCTTTTGTTTGTGCTAGTTGTCAGATGGGAAAAACATGTAGACTTCCATTTATTTCTGTTGATGATACGTGTGACTCTTTATTTGCTAAAGTTCATTGTGACTTATGGGGACCTGCCCCTGTTCCATCGTGCCAAAATGTCAAGTTTTATGCTTTATTTGTGGATCAGTTTTCTAGATACTCTTGGATATATCCTCTAAAAAGGAAATCTGATTTCTTTGCCAAATTCCTTGAGTTTCATAAAATGATTCAAACCCAGTTTGATGCCAAGTTGAAAATTTTTCAAAGTGATGAAGGAGGAGAATTTAATAGTACGACTCTTCTAGATTACTTAAAAGAAAATGGCATAAAACATCAAAAATCCTGCCCTAAGACGCCTGAGCAAAATGGCATAGTGGAGCGCAAACATAGATCAGTGACAGAATTGGGTCTCACTATGTTGTTTCATAGCAATCTTCCAGCTCAGTATTGGGTTGAAGCATTCTCAACTGCTGTATGGCTCATCAATCGACTCCCCTCACAGGTTTTACACATGAAAAGTCCATATGAGATTTTGTTTCAGAAACGGCCAGATTATTCATGTCTTCGTGCCTTTGGTTCTAGATGTTATCCTTATCTTCGAGGTTATACAGATCACAAGTTTCAGCCTAAATCTATCCCATGTGTGTTTGTTGGATATAGCAACCATCATAAAGGGTATCAATGTCTTTATCCTCCCACTGGACGAGTGTACATATCTCGCCATGTTGTCTTTGATGAAGCTGTCTTTCCCTACCAAACTCCCACGCCAACCCCTAGAGTCATCACTACCAACGCCGACTTTGTCTCCTTCTCTGACTCTTCCAAGGACGATCAGCTACAGTCCCAACGTCTTGCACAAATGCATAATATTGAAGATTCATCCCATATAGAACCTCCAATACCCACCGTCATACCAAACACTCCCTTACTTGACCACTCGAGCTCTTCACCGTTACCATCACCATTACTACCCTCGTCCTCCACTCATCCTATGGTCACTCGTTCCAAAGCCGGCGTCCTCAAACCTAATCCTAAGTATGCTCTCACTACCACATACATTCCTAAAGAACCGTCCCACTATTCTCTTGCCCTCAAACACCCAGGTTGGCATCAAGCTATGAAAGATGAAATCGCTGCCTTACAGGATAATCACACTTGGGATCTTGTTCCTCGTACGTCCGATATGCATGTGATCGGTAGCCGTTGGGTCTTCAAAACTAAAATCAAAGGAGATGGGCAGCTTGAAAGACTCAAAGCGCGACTTGTAGCACAAGGATACACTCAAATTCAAGGTTTGGATTTCGTGGAAACTTTTTCTCCCGTGGTAAAGTTTGCTACTATACGGTTAGTACTTAGCCTAGCGCTTGCATTTGATTGACCTCTCAAACAATTGGACGTCAAGAATGCATTTCTTAATGGTTATCTACGAGAGCTCGTCTATATAGAGCAACCTCCTGGTTTTCTAGACTCTTCGAAGCCGCATCATGTATGTCGTCTAAATCGAGCTCTCTATGGATTAAAACAGGCTCCCAGGGCATGGTATGACCGGTTTGCTCAATTCTTATCCTCTATGGAATTTGTCGCCAGCATTACTGATCCATCTCTCTTTGTTCGAAGGCAAGATAAAACAGTCACCATTTTACTACTGTATGTTGATGACATCATTCTTACAGGAAATTCTTCCTCGTTTATGACATCATTCCTTAAAACTGTCGGCCAACAGTTTGCCATGACAGATCTTGGAGATCTTAACTATTTCTTGGGGATTCAACTTGATCGGACTTCATCAGGCATATGTATGCATCAGTCCAACTATGCTCTCGACATTCTTTCTCGAGCACAGATGCAGACGTGTAACCCTACAAGCACTCCCATGTCAGCTCACTCTAAATCTGACAATGCTTCAGATTCACCTTACTCAGACCCGAAAGAATATCGCAGCCTTGCAGGAGCTCTGCAGTATCTCACTCTCACCAGGCCGGATCTTACTTATGCAGTCAATTATGCATGTCAATTCATGCACGCACCAACGATGAAACATTTTCAACTTTTAAAGCGTATTCTTCGATATGTGCGAGGCACTTTGACATATGGAATTCAATTTTCAAAATCCAGAGACTTGACGTTAAGAGCGTTCTCCGACGCTGACTGGGCTGGGTGTCCTACTACTCGCCGATCCACATCTGGATACTGCACATTCCTTGGTCCAAATTGTATCTCTTGGAGTTCTAAGAAGCAACCCACCGTGGCTCGCTCATCGTGTGAAGCAGAATATCGTGCTCTTGCTGGCGCTGCTGCAGAAATTAAATGGCTCACATTTCTACTTCATGATATTGGTGTATATCTTCCCAANCATGAAACATTTAGAGCTTGATTATCATTTTGTTCGTGAGCAAGTCGCATTGGGCAACATGGACACTCAATTTGTTACAACCGAAGGCCAGCTTGCTGATCTCCTCACTAAGCCGTTGCCACATCACCGTCTACAGTTTCTCATTCGGCATTTAGGAGTTCGTCAGCTACCTCTCCTTCGGTTGAGGGGGAATGATAACGCATCAGAAGATGCTAAAGCAAGAAATCCTCAATCAACGCCAAGACTTGCCCCTCTTCCCAAATCAGCTCCTCAGCATTTATTGGCATCTCCTCCAACCGTTGTAGCTCCTTCCATCGATAAGGCACCAGCTCATGATGAAGAGAGATTGACGCCCTCCACACCTCATGCACAAAATAAACCGACAGTTACCACTTCATTATGTGCAAGAAATAAATGTGATGTCAATGGAAAGAAGAACGGTCAAGAGCAAGATTTAAGAAATCAACATAGATGGAAAGGAGCTGAGGAATTGGCGTGTGCATTGAATACAAAATCTTGTGTATAACTTGTATAAATTTCATATGAAAGGGAACCAGCTCATTGAGGAAACATATTACTCAAGGGCTAAGGTCGTGGATGTAGGAATTCTTCCGAACCACGTTAAAACTTTCTCCTCTTCCATTTCCTTTTACACCTTCGACCATGTCGTGGCATTGCAGCAGCACATGAGCGTCGTGCTTCTGCCACTTGATGGTCGCCTGATCTTCCCAAACCCTATTGCCACTCCAAATCGTGAATGGGGAAAACACTTGGACCAGGCAATTTGAATTCCAAGAAGTCGCACTACAATCTTATGCTCCAAAGGGTGATGTGTGACCCCTTGGGATCAAACTCTTTTCAATATTCACTATAATGGGCAATATTATATGGACTTGCTTAAGAAGTCACTGAAATAGAGGAAAAAGTTAGGAAGCTGACCAATTTAAGGAATTAAAGAATAAATGGCCATCAAAAGGATGAGCAAGCATAAAGAGAAACCAAAGATTTGCATAAAATAGTAAGTTGATTTTTTTTTTCACATGATTTGAAATGTAAACGCTTCAAATTACAAATGAGGATCATAAAACTCCACAGCCCAATGCAGCCACCGATGTTTCATCTTTGAAGGCTCATTGACTATGTATCACTTCAGATGGACGACCAGAGTGATGCACTGCTTGTTCTCCTTCCATATTTTTTTGTCTGCAACATAGTGCTCATAATGCAGTTAAATATCACCTCAATCTTCAAAATTGCAAAATCGCTTGGAGTCCAAGATTTGCTAGCAATCCAAGATGCTGGCAATGCTGACACAAGGTGTTGAATTGTCAATCCTACTGATTGTTCAACTATTTGCAAAACTGAATAATACATCCTAATAAAAAATTCTCTTCTAAATGCAACATGAAAGGGGTAAAAAGAAACAACACATCTTTCAGCACACAAACAGAGTCTTGCCAGACCTCCATACACTTTTGCTTCACCACCATGCACTGCATGGATGCATGGTTTTCTACATGATATCATCATTGTCTCATACAAATACTGATTAATGGCTCATGTTAGTTTGTTGATGAACTTTCAACTTCAAAAATTGCATTGGTACATTGATGCATAGGAGGAGGTGATAAAATGCTCCTAATCCCTATCTTCACAAATCACAACCCCCTTCAACTGGCTACCAATTTCAAGAGAAAATACAATGCATGCAGAATCAAGGATCAAATCTTTATAGTTCATGTTATTGTCTCCTTGTTCTACTGCACCATCAACAATTATGAAGACATGTAGAGTCTCCCCAACAAAAAAACATATTCAAGTGTCCTACGCACTCAAGAGAGAAAAGAGCTAACCTTTTCAATAAATAAGAGGCTTGAAGTGAGAAACAAAACAAAGCGAAGAAATCGATGTAGAAGTAGCAGCAAATATAAATGACTATAAAACTCCAACATACACATGCATCCTTATATACCTGGGTATAGCCATGACATGTGCAACTAACGAAGCTGCATTTAAATAGAATCACAAGCTCAATGAAGAGAACACGATAGTTAACAATCAAACTGCAACTACTTTAACTAAGAATCAAACAAGCATGACATTTTGAACCACGAGCACTACTCTGAACCACATCCCCACTATACTAAACTATAGCTAAGAAGGCAACAAGAAGAAAATTCAATTTAAAACCAAACTTTCACGCATCTCGAACTTGATTAAAACATCAAGAAAATTCAATTTAAAATGTGTTCTTCACAAGAAAAAACATAAATTTTATAAGGACAACCAAATGGATCCATGTTGGACTTAGAGAAACTCGATTGGGTGTACAGAAAATGATGAGGGACATGCACAAGGGAGATTCAAGCCCCTTCGCTCCCTCTCTCTCTCTCTCTCTCTCTCATGTATAACCCCCGACTTCAATCACTCCCATACCCTCCACCCCCCTCTCCTTTAGCACCCACCTAGCCAAGCTAAATCCCTACCAAGTCCTTAAGCACCCATGCATGTTATGCCTCCCTCCTTATCCTCAACCTAAAGGTCGCACCACATCACAGTCCTCGGACTCACCAAGGACTCCAAGGAAGAGTGACACCTTGAGATCCTAAAGCAAGGACCTAGTGGCTCGGCTGCCCACTCATTCTCATAGACATGATCAAGCTTGAGCTCTAACTCTAGAGGAGACCCGAGTGAGGAATGGCTCGAACAAAATAAGGCAATAAAAAACCTTTAGATAATTTTCCTAGCAATAACACACAAATATATGCAAAATCACAATTCTCCCCACTAAACAAAAAGTCTAAAACCGTGTAGGTTGGAGTATTGGCTTTGATATGGATACAGAGCCCTAAATAAATAATAATAATATTAATAACTAGAAAATTTCACTAAAAAATTCGTAAAAAGTAAAATTGAAAAATCTGTTTCCTAGATAGAACTCAAAAAACAAGAAATTGAGCTCAATTTTCAAAATTTTTGTTTGTGAGAAATAGAAACAACGAAAAGTTTAACAACAATCTATCAAAATACTCAAAGTTGAAAAAAAATTGAAATTTTGTCACCTGATTTTCACACAAGAAACTTCAAACCAAGAATCAAACCCAAATTCAATTTTATCCCAGATAGAAAGTCAGAAGTCTTTTGACTCTGAAACAGAGAATGATTTTTGTAGTTTTTACAGGTTTGCCAATCATGGTTAAAAGGACCTGTTTTTGCAAAGAGTTGATACCAAAACTAAATGTTGTGTTGACTCAACGAAAATAGAGGACCTTTAAAAATACTGAATGCTTATGATGTAAGGAATGTCAACGACCAAAAGCAAATAACGAAAAAACAAATTGATGACTAATATATGTTTGCAAAATAATTCAGCTAACTAACTAGGTTTGACCCATTCGGAAAGGCTTGACTAATGAAGAGAAACAAACACACAAAGTAAATACCAAGGCATAACAGCTCCAATATTCATAACATTCTAAAATAAAAATCGGTGTAACCATGCCATGCACAACTAACATACATATTCAAAATCACAAGCTCAATGAAGAAAACACGACACTTAACAATCAGACACCAACCACTCTAACTAAGATTCAAACAAGCATGTAACCAAAAAACTACCCACGTCCCCACTGGATTAGACTACAAATAAAATATGCACCTAAAGAAGGCCAATCAAGCACACAAGAAGAAAGTCCGAACAATTGACCTTCAACAATAGTCTCACATGATAAGGACTCTAATTAACTGACCCACTACATGAAACTAACTCTAAACTGAGCACGACCATAGGCCATAATCACATGGAACATAAAAAAAGATACATACTGAACCTAGGTCTCAAAGTCTAAAGACTCTAAACCTGCTTGACACTCACCAATAAGACCTGACCTTAACACGATTCCAAATGGAACCAAGTCCCAACCTGTAAAGAGAAAGTTCAATGGTGGACCCAGCAGCGTGGTGAACAGTGTGCTCGATGATGCTTGAAGATGGAACACCTTCTCTTACTCTCACTTTTGACACTTGAAAATTCTTTACGCCTAGTATAAGATTATGTAAATGAAAAAAATCAAATCAAATAAAATCTAGAATCACATTTAAAAAAAACTACTACCTAAACAGCGATGAGAAATAGGACCCATGAATGAGGAGAGGGGATTAAGTGTGATGCCCTTCGAATTTGTGTCCATAAGGGAAATCAAATAAAATCACGTGCTTACCCATGTTCCCTCTTAGTTTCCTTATTGCTCATCCACATCATCCCAACTTCTCCAACGTATGTCTAGCTAGAAACCAAACTCAACTAAACTAAGAATCCAAATCAACTAAAATCAAACTAAGACTCATATGCAATTGATGACACTTTAAAAATTTCACCAAGATGCCCTAGGGACTAATACCTCTACACAACAAGACTAAAACATCAAGTTAAGACATAAAGATAGCTCAACTTGCAATGAGATAAACATGCATAGCATATATATATATATATATATATATATATATATATATATATATATATATATATATATATATATATATATATATATATATATATATATATATATATATATATATATATATATATATATATATATATATATATATATATATATATATATATATATATATATATATATATATATATCATACAGGTACATACATAATATATTAAATAATATGTGTCATATAATATAGTAGATTTATATATAATATGTGACATTATATATATATTGTACATTACATAATATGTTATAATTACAACATATTATATTATACACAAATATTATACTACTAGTACATATACGTTATATTTCTCATAATATATATAATATACATGTATATTATACAGGATATGCATGTGATATATGTCATGTGTATATTATATATACGTAATATAACATATATATCGTACGTACATATTATAATGTATATTATATGTACATTGTACACAAGTGCATACATATTATAATGTACATTATACATATAATATATATATATATATATATATATATTACATAATGTATATGGTATATATTGTTGTATACTATATATGTATGCTTACATGTATGATATGTATATGTATATATACACATGTACATATACATACATACGGTTTATTAATTATGCATACATATTATTTATGTATAATATATAATATAATTATGTGTATATATGTATAATATAAGACATAACGATAGGTCAACTTGCAATGAGATAAAGTGGCATAGCATATATATATATATATATATATATATATATATATATATATATATATATATATATATATATATATATATATATATATATATATATATATATATATATATATCATACATGTAGATACATAATATATTAAATAATATGTGTCAAACATAGTATAATTGTATATAATATGTAACATTATATATACATATTGTACATTACATAATATGTTATAATTACATCATATTATATTATACACAAGTGTTATACTACTTGTACGTATACGTTATAATTCACATAATATATATAATATACATGTATATTATACATGATATGCTTATGATCTATGTCATATGTATATTATATATACGTAATATAACATATATATCGAACATACATATTATAATGTATATTATATGTACATTACATGTACATACATATTATAATGTACATTATACATATAATATATATATATACATATATATATATATATATATATATATATATATATATATATATATATATATATATATATATATATATATATATATATATATATATATATAGAGAGAGAGAGAGAGAGAGAGAGAGAGAGAGAAATAGAGGGAGAGAGCTGTTGAGTGGTCCATCTAGTCACATTTTTGTTTACAATTTTTTAAGATTAATTTTATAGATGTTTTCTTCATGTCTAAAACTATAAAAACCGACACAAAAATTGTGTTTTTTGGATATACACGATTAGTTTTATCAGCTAAAACATTTAACTATTGATTATTATACTTCTATAAATCTTAGCCACACACTTAACATGTCATTAGTAGATGGATTTTATAAGAAAAAGAGTTAAACATAATTGTGTCTAGTCTATCCAGCTGGTTCTCTCATTCATTACAGACACACACACACACACACACAGATTAGTGACAGGCTTGAGTTTCTTCATGCATTGGTGATCTGAAGATCTTGTATTTTTTGTGTACTTGAAAAAGAAAGAGGAATTTCTGTTCACAAAATTGTGCCACTCTTGCCAGGACATACCATTTCGAGTTTTACTTGATGGTGGTCCATTGCGAATCTTCTTCCAAGGTGATGCTAGGCTTTATCAAAAAGTTTTTGAAATCATAAAGGCAATCTTTTCAGCATTAAGTGCTGCTTGTGGTTCAAACTGAGATTGCACTAACTGTGTTACATTGGTCTTGGAGTGATCCTGTCAATAAACATAACTAGTTCTACGATTGTGTCTATTATCTTTTCTTCTATAATATTTGCTTCAAATCAAACTTTTTTTTCTGGTGTTTGTTACATTTTGATGGACATAAAACTTCCTTCCAAGATATGATGTTCTTCTCCCACGATCTATCATTAACTGAATTTCGCTTAGTTTTTTAAGTGTATCTTCTTGTTCTTTTTGTTTTGTATGGTTTGGGGAATGCTTTTTATATATTTTTCAATCTAAAAGTGTTTGGTTTGATTTGTGTGTTCTTTTGCATAATGCAGCCATTTATCATCTTTATGCTTGTAAATGAAGGGCGCTTCAGCAGAAGAAATTTTTTTACTTACTAGGGCAGAACAGTCAGGATCACCTCCATCACCAGACCTCTAGTTCCTATCCATACAGTGCCAGCACCTACTGTGACAAATCCTACAAAGTCACAAGTCGCTTCATTCCCCACCAGTTCTTGAGTTAATGATAGATGATATCGAGGATTTTGATGATGAAGATGATGATGTTGCACTTGATGAACTCAAGGTTGTAAGACATCTATGAAATCATGCTCAAGTTGATATATATATATATCTATATATCTACGAAATCATGCTCAAGTTGATATATATATATATAGAGAGAGAGAGAGATATATATATAGAGAGAAATAGAGAGAGAGAGCTGTTGAGTGGTCCATCTAGCCACGTTTTTTGTTTACAGTTTTTTAAGATTAATTACATAGATGTGTTCTTCATGTCTGACACTACAAAAAACAACACAAATTGTATTTTTTTGATAAACAAGATTAATTTTACTAAGCCAACAAATTTAATTGTTGATTATTGTACTTCTATAAATCTTAGCCACACACTTAACATGTCATTTGTAGATGGAATGAAAGTCTCTTATTTTTTGTATACTTGAAAGAGAAAAAGGAATTTCTGTTCACAAAATTGTGCCACGCTTGCCAGGACGTACTAGTTTGAGTTTTACTTGACGGTGGTCCGTCGCGAATCTTCTTCCAAAGTGATGCTAAGCTTTTCCAAAAAGATCTTGAAATTTTAAAGGTAATCTTTTTAGCATTAAATATGTCCCCAGAAGCATTGGAGAATTTGATGGTTTATGTAGTTATGGTCACTAATCCAACTAGAGACAAATGCAATGAAGAATGGCTAGTGGGGTTTTGAGTATCTAGTTGTGCCTCAGCTCTCTTAGGCCTCAACAATAATATCTGAATTACCTGGTTCTGACTGAGTTAACTATATTCAATCTGTCACTCGTGCTTCTAGCACTCAGACGAGTTCACCTTTGTACAAAATGGTTGGTAGTACATCTATGCAACTTTCTCCTACTGTGGTACATCAACTTGGAAATGAGTACTTTGCAGATTTTCTAGTAGTAATAGAACTCAATTTCATTTCCCAAGTTTTAACTTGAAGTTGGAACTGTTTTTCTTTGCTATAGCCTTGAGGACTCCCAAACCATTTGGAAATCAACCCGCTAGGGAAAGGTCCCCAACCTTTATTACTGAAGATGGTATGTGAGGAGCTATAATTAGACATTGCATCCAAGTTCATCCAAACTTGACCATTAGATGTTTTATTTTGCATGGCAGCACTAGTGTCTTTCAGCCTATGTTGGGTAATTGTTAACTCAAAGTTATAGTGTTCATTTGATTTGATGATCTTGTTTGTTGTTCTAGGACTGGGTAACTCGTGTGCGTTTCAGTTCTTTCTTTGAAAGCATGGGCTTTTACTAGTTTTATCACAGGCATCTGCCTAAATCGAAATACTTAGTAATATTAGGTTCCTCCAATCAAGTTTTACATGGTTTTGTTTGTCAAATCATGTTACTCCCAAATCTCATTTCGCTTTGGTACAATTTCGATCGATGATCAATTCTCTATCGGTCAAGGAGGAACTACTTGACAAGTATGTTTTGCCTTTTAGTCATTCATTTCTATGCATACTGAAGGTCACTGATTCAGGAATTCTTTATTGGAGGTGGTGATGGTTTGCTTGAGAGCTTGATAGTACGTGCATAGCTGGTCATTAAACTACATGGCCTTGAGGTTTATTTCTTTTATCACAACCTCGTATTGCAGAGTTGTCGTCCATTGATTGACGCTTTGAAGTTTGCACCATTATGACAAAAATCATGTTTCTTCTGGAGAAAATGTGATGTTGATGTAACAAAAATGAAAGGAAAAAGGCACACTTTTTTGAAAAAAATAAAAAATAATTTAACATGTTTTTCCCCATGTTTTTCATTTTTCTCTTTTTCAATGTTAATATCATTATGGATTACACTTTAAGCTTAAACTAAATTATTTATCATTGTTTATCATCATTAAGACATTATTTTTATCATCTTATTCTAATTATTTTTACGTCTTATTATTAGTTTGTATTTTATTTTACTTACTTTTTGGAATTATTTTCTTTTAAAAAATTATTCAAATTTGCTTGATATTTCTTGAAATGAATTTGTAAAAAAAATACAAATTTTCTTTTTTATTTATATTTTTTATTCGTAAAAAAGGTCATAAAGAAGTTTTTCTCTTGCATCTATGAAGTCAGGGCATTAAATTGGCCTTCTTCCAATATAATTCAATGGTAACATGCAAAATTAATAAAGGAATAGAGAAACTAGTGTCTTCTATTTGTTGCAGTCGTAAGATCTGTGGGCACATATTTTTTGTAATGATCTTGTTACTGCATTATTGGTAAATTTGTGAATAATAAAAAAATATATATTTGGTTTGCATGCAACTTGTGCCTGAAAATTATAAGAAAGTGCATGAATGTGTGCATAATAGTGGGCATTAATAACCCATGCGTGTTTACAAAATATTGGATAGTCTAAATGGATTAGTGGCAGCTCGCTGAGGAGGTTTGATTGCCTAAGATCGATCTGAGGTGGTCATATGAGATAATTGATTACGCCCTATTTGATGGACGCAAGCAAGATCCTGTGGAAAAGACACCCATGCACGAAAAATTAAGAAATAGATCCCATGCCAATTCTTTTAACTATGCATGTGTGACGAGAGTGAAACAAAACCAAAAATTAGTATTTTATTCTCAAGATTGCAAGGGATAGGTTTGGTTAATCATTGAGCCAACAAATTGAATCGATTAGTCAATTTTCTAAAATGGAGGGGTCATCTTCAGTACGCATCACTACATACTAAATGGCTAAACCTTTAATCGAGTCTCGAGTGGAGTCTTGGATTCAACTAAAGCCAGAAAGTATCTACATGAACTGATAAAGTCTATTTGACACTAGTTCAACGTGGCCACCAATTCAGAATATGACTCCTTGGACCTAGGGTCGAAGGTTCTTTATGTTAAGGGTATCAGGATCGCCCTCATATCTGTGGTTGTGGTGGGTCTCATGAATGCCCTCGTATTTGTAGATGTTGAGTGCAAGGAACATGTAGGGATTTCTTCTATCCAATCTTTTGGGCTTCAAGCCTGAGCGTTTTAATCTAACTAAAAGAAGCTTAGATGACAACAAAAAAAAAAAAAAACTTTTACCCTTTGACAATTCCAACAATTTAATTGCATGACAGTGAATCGAACCTTTTGAGTAGAAACAATTCAGGGCTATTCATTGGTTTACATTTTATAAACCATGCTTTAGCAAACCAAGTAATGATTCTTATAAAAGAGTCACACATGTCAAATGGGTGCTTACTTTTGCAGAAAAATAAACAACAAAGCAATATGGGTTAGCTATCAGATTTCAAATGTAATTGAGTTACTCCCACTTTAGAGTCCATCCTCTTATTTCTTAACCGCCCTTTTATCTAATTTCATTTTTTTGTAAACCTTTTTCTTTTTTCCAGCAAAAGCCTAGAAAGAAATTGTTGGTGTCCGATGTTTTGCTGCCTCAAACTTCGTCACTATGGCCCGAACGCAGTTCGCACATCAATGTCTTTCTTATTCACAAAGTTCAGTTCATTTCCTCTTTCCTCATCAATCGATGAGGATCAGAAAGGAGCATATGCTTCAATTACCTGTAAGTTCCAGGCTGAATACAAAACCAGACGCATCTCTGTCCCAAAAGAGCTGAAAAAATTAACTTTATTTCAACATAAACCTGTTCCTATTTTCTAACCACCGAAACGTTGCTTACTTTAGAAATTATGGTTTACTTTAGCTATCTAGGTTTCTATTGGACTTAACAATGATATTAGGGCTAAAACATCAAACGAGATGGTTTTTCTGTTTGTCTATCTAGAAATAGGACCACATATCCAGAGCTACTACCAAAATAGATAGCACAAACCAAAGAAAAGTTTGAATCAGAGATAATCACGGAGACTGCGTGAGCTCAGTTGGTTGTATATAATTGAGCTTTAGCTTATAGAGGACGTCAATTGGGTGGCCATAGCTGCGACACATCATTGTTTCCATGCCCATCTCTAGCCATCAAATATCTTTGATATCTTGTGTTTGTGTGGGTAGGGAAAGAGATAGATAGGGAGAGAGAGAGAGAGAGAGAGAGATAAGGCATGCAGATTGTGCCAAGTGTCAAGTTTCAACTACCCTTTAAGTCACTCTTAAGGCCCACTATTTGCCCTTCCTTGAACCAAGATGGTGCAGGTGTACGTTTATACTTGACTCGGTCCCCATTAGGGTCTAAACCCTTGATTTACATAAGCACCGTGGTCCACCACCAGCCAGCTTCCTGAAATGGGTGTTTCACACACAACCAACCTATTTGTAACTTGTAAGGCCTACACATTTAAACCAATCTACTTTCCCTAACCATTCAGCTATATACTGCTGCCATTTTTATGAGGGAAAAGTCGAAGGAAAATCTGAACGTTGGAAACCAAATTGTTGACAGATATTTACATTTCTTCCTCTTATTCTTTTTTTCCCCTACAAACTAAGTCAATTAGAATACCCATTTTGAAATGGCCTTGATATTACAAGAACAATGACAATATAGCTTGAGTCATCTGACTTTCCAAGCTCTCGTCTGGGTGAGCATGGGAGACCTACCACCCAAATCAAAGTCAAAGTCTACAATCAATCCTTTGTCATCTTAAGGTACATGGTCTGCTTTCGGTGCACCCGGATACCATCTCCGTGATGCCTCTATTAGCGCATTGGTGGCTTTAATTTTAAGCTCTCTTCAATCATCATGAGCCAGATGATAGATCCCTTTGCAAACCTGATCAAATTGGAGAGTCCACAATTCAGGTACGGGTCAGGTTTGGAATCACTGATACTTGGTGTGCAATTAACACAAAAACTAAACCCTAATATTTTCTGGACAGATTCATTTCAAACTTACATGTTATAGGTAAAACTAGATCTGGTTTTGATTAGATATCCGACCCAATCCATTGAGAAAATTGACGGACAAGTGAGGTGGTGAAGCAGAGAACCGAAGAAAAATAAGGTGGCTGTTTAAGCTCGTTTTTGTCATTTGACTAGAAAATACTTGTATTTAGGTAATTTTCCACAGACACCCACACCGAAATCTTGAACCCACAGATGACATACATGCTCCTTTTCTTTCTCTCACTTTTCTTCCTAGATAATGGTCGTCATCGTCGGCTACCCTTCTTTCGGCTTGTTTCATTGTCTGCCGCAATGGGAGGTGGGTACGCATCTGTCAAGGTACTGCGGATGCCATAAAAATTCGGTTTATTTATTGAATTTGCTTTGCATTTCTTGTTTGTTTTGTGGTTGCAGCGTGTGGCTTCGATGCAATCAGGATTTTGTTTCTATTGCTAGTAAATGCAGCATTGGTCCTAGGGTATCTAATCACTTAGGGTTTCTTGGATCTAAATGGTACGGCTCGAGTGTCTGGTCTCCTGAGCTTCGGTTTCCATGACTTAACAAGTGTCCATCGGACAACATTAGCAGTCTTTGAACAGAACCGGCTTCTCTGTCCACGTGCAGATTGAGTCTTGTTCAGATGCTTTTGCCATTCGATGTTGTTTGTGGATCTTTTTTTGGGTGCTTCCTAGCGAGAGAGAGCTTACTGCTGGAAGTAGGTGATATTGTTGGTCTGAATTACCAGCTGAAATTCGTGTAGTTTTGGATCACTGTGATGTTTGCTGAATGTGATTCTGTAAAGGCCTTTACATGCTCGATCTAGAATTGGACTGACAGTGACAAAATGGATCTGTTTGTTGATTGTTTGCGTATTTGATTTTGCGATTTACATTTGTGGTCGGAGTTTATGCTAGGCTGACTATCCTTCTTTCAACTTTCAAACTCATTTTTTTAATTTTTGATCTGTTGTCTATTATGGTGGTCTGTTGGCAAGGAGAAGGTTCCTCAAAGAAATTGAACATCAGTGAATTGTCTTGTCTTGACGTTGTGTGTTTAATCCATAATTTTTTCTGAAGTTTCTTTTTGTTTCTTGTAAATTTTAGGTATCTACTCCATCAACATTCTAACTTATGCAATCAAGATAAATGATTACGACGCTAGTTGCTTGGAGCTGTTGATTGATTATGGAGATGAAAGAGTATAGTGACGGGACTGGCTCAATTTTATGTTATCTTCTTGAAAAATAGGTTTCATTTGTGATTCTATTTGTCATTTAATGAGTTGGTCTAATTGATTGGTGAATTTAGGCAGCCGCAGTTGGAGCTGATCCAGCATTGTCGGTGATCAAATGGTTCTTCTGAATTTTATCATATCTTGGAACTTGATTAAGAGAGTTGTGATGCCCCCTAGTGTTCTTTCTTTGGATGATGTTGAGCTGGATCAAGTCAGCATGGATGATGTTCTCAACTATGCCAAAAAAGGTTAGGTGACAAGGTTTATACCGATTCAACTTCTGTAGCCATAAGAGAAAGAAAAAATACTCTTGCAATTTTTTTTTTCTTTTTTAAATGAGCTTTTTAGGAACTTGCTCTTGTTACTGGAGATGTGCTAGAATTATCAAAAGTAATCAGAGATCATTATGAAAAAGTCATCCTTGAGTGACTGTGAGATTCTTGTATACTTATTTTTCTCTTGTGGCAGTTCTTATTATCTCACAAACTTCCATGTTCTAATTAATTGATATGTAGTCTTTTCTAGCTCGTCAATGTATTCAAGCATTTAAATGAAGTATTTTGATGTAAAAACTAACAAGTGCCTATAGGTTGATAACTAGACAAAACGTATCTGTGAACAAACAAATGAACAAATAAGTAATGTTCTGTGTTTATATGTGCATTCATGTGTGTGTGTGTACTTCATTCCCCAATAAGCTGAGGAAGCAATTTAGGCAGGCTTATGTCCTGCTTCAGGTTCAAATTGATATGGCACTGACTGTGTTACATTGGTCTTAAAATCCATTCAATAAACATGGCTAGTTCTGCGATTGTCTCTATTTTCTTTTATTTGCAATATTTCCTTCAAATCAAACCCTTTTTTTGGCATTTTTTTCAGATTGATGGATATAAGACTTCCTTACATGGTGTGATGCTTCTTCTCCCAGAATCTGTCAATATGGTTTTTGTTCAGCTTTCAGTCTAGAAGCATTTGGTTTGATTTGTGTGTTCTTTTGCATAATGCAGTCATTTATCATCTTTGTGATTTTAGATGAAGGGTGGGTCAGCAGAAGAATTTTGTTTTACTTACTAGGTCAGAATACTCAGGATCGCCTCCATCATGGGCACAACCTCCAGTTCCTGTCCATACAACGCCAGCTCCTATTGTGGCAAATCTTACAAAGTCTGCTTTGAGCCAAACCACTATAATTCTGTTTTCCCTCCTTTCTCTGTTTTGCATATCTCGTTTAGTTTGTTCCTTTAAATTTTTATTCGTAAATCTTTTATCATTGGTGTGTGTTCTCAACTGCAGAATGAATGTACATTTTTAAAATTAGGTTTTCAAGTAAAACAATGCATAATATATTATCCCAAAAAGGTCACTTGCTTTAAGCTAAAACCTAGGTAATAGCTTGGCCTCTAAGTGGAGGGACGCATATTCCATATAATCAAATTTGTGATGTGTGATTCGACGAAACAGGGGGTTGGGTGAATGGCTCCTTTAGTTGTTGGTGGAGAGTGTAAGCAAAATTGTTCATACTCTTCATAGTCTCTTTCTCCACGTAATAGCTCGTCTCACTTTTACATTCCTTGTATTCGACTGCGCTCTATGCGTTGCTTCTTTTCCCATTGCTATTCTTAGAGCTCACTGTCGAACAAAAGGGGGTTGAGTCGCCTCTGATTCAAAGCAACCGATGCTGGCTCACACAAGTATGGATTGAAAAAGCAATAATTGAATTCTGCATCAGTACCCAAACTAGATCTGACTGCTTCTTTACTCATTGATCTAAAAGGGTGAGTAAAAAAGAAAAAGGGAAGGTAAGAAAGTTCCTATTACCCCAGAGTTTGGTACAATGGAACCAAAGATCCTCTTCCACAATTAAAGTCAAATTCTAGCGAACCGCGAACCGACCCTTTCAATTCTCATTTAGCCATTAAATAAGGCCGCCATATACATCAAAACCAAGTTCCCGCGAGTCGAAACTCATCAGTAATTTAAGGCATCAAAACTTGTGCATAAGAATTAATGGTGCATGAGCTCGGTATTCGACTGCCAGGGCAGGAGCTGCGTGTGTGGGTCCTCGAAAACCTCCAAGACCAAATCCTTCAATCCCGTGTCATTAACTTCACAGAAGCGGTGCCGCCAGTCTGGCGGCTCGATGGGCTTGGTGCCAAGACCAGGCGCCCTGTCCTTGGAACCCACGCCATTATCGTCCCTCCAATCCGACACGTAAGTCGCCACCCTCCTGTCAAACTTCTGCTTAAAAACATCCCACACTTGATACTTGTAGTGATTGACAACCATCTTCTCCTTATTAACGTCTACGTACTCATACCCGTCTTTCAGGTAGAAGTGATGCACTGCATTAACCAGCGCCGAGTGTATGGCCTCCGGCCTGACTATAGACTTGTGTCTCTCGTTCTTGTTCATCCGGCAGGTGTAGCCCACCATGACCCCTCTGTCCGGCGGTCGCGACAGGCCGGAGGGCCCGAAGCTCCGGCAAGCCACCCGCAGCTCCCCCGTCCAGTTCGCCTGCGCCTTCAGGTGGTCTTCCATGGACGTCGACATTTGATGGCGTGGAAAGTAGAGGAACTCGTCGACGTCTATAAAGCCAACCCACTCGCATGATTCGTGTCTAGCAAGTATAGAACAGTGGGAGAAGCCGGCCTCCTGCGTCTTGATCCAAGGCCATGCGTGCTTGGTGACATTGTAGCCATGGAGCGAGCGGATCACCTGATCGGTGTCGTCATCGCTGCCGTTGTCGTAGACGAACCAGCGCTGCACGCCGATGTGGGCGTGGTAGGTGATCCACTCTCGCAGGAACCTCGCCTGGTTCCTGATCATGGTGCACACACACATCGAGTACCACTTTCCTCTTCTTCCTCCCCACAAGCTCGCACTTGGTGGGGTGGGCCTCGCGACGGAAGGCAGTATCTTCTTGTGGTATCTGGACCGGATAGACACCTTCACGGGCCGGCGCTTTTGGTCGTAGTCTTTGAGGAGAATTAGTGGCGTTTCGCATCGGAAAACCTCCTGGGCCGCCGAGACGACTCGGGTGCTGAGCAGGGACCCGGGCTTGTCGAACCTGTAACCAAAGACGCAGTCGAAGATGGAGGCCTCGGTGAGCCTAGCAGGTCGAAGATTCAGGCCTTTGGCGAACACCACCGTCGGGTTTCCCTCCATTACGGCTTCGTAGGCGAGGCTTCGCCAGTCGTAAGCTTGCTTCAATGGCTTCTGAGTCGTGGCGGCCGCCGCGGCTTTCCGGCCGGCCATCATCAGCGAAATGTTGACGGCCTGAGACTGGCAGGGACAGCGAACGAGCGTGAGGTTGGACCCGTGCTTTGCGTCGACGGCGGCAACGGGATGCTGGAGTTGGAAGCTGGAAGACCTAGGGGAGGTGTAGGTGCAGAGGAGTTGGTGTTTGAGGAGGAATGTTGTGGGCAGATGCCGTTGGGCGTAATTGTCGATGATGATCAGCGCTTGGTCCGACAGCATCACCACCTCTGCCATCTCCGTCAATCGGGGCGAATGGCGATCGCGACTCCCAAAACTTCGCCAGTTAAACGTCTCGCGATCCGCCGGCGGCAACCTTGCGAGGACATGCACAACCTTGCCTGAGAAAAAAAAAAATACAGCACCATAATTGTACGAATTTGCTTGGGCTACTCAGAGAAATGAGAGGAGATCCGCTGCTCTGGTCAGATACCACGTAGCTGGAATATAAACAATTCGGCAATCCAGGTGTCGGCTAAGGAAGGGAATTAATAGAACGAAGTGTCGAAATGCAGAGGCGCATTTCTAGCACTTGAAAGAAATTTTTTTTTCCCTCTCCTTGTTTTACCAAATTAAGTCTGTGGATCTGATTCATACATTCTCAGCACTGGTTGCATGATGCATGCACCATTGTCACATCTGTTACAAACGTTTGAGCAATTTCTGTTTCCAAAAATTACAAGATGCAATTTTTTCAAAAGGAAACAAGGAAAAGTTGGGTAGAGAGAGTAATACCCTTTGAAAACCAAAGTAAGAGAGAGCACGTGGTGAAGAAGAAGAAGAAGATGGTGAAGGAATGATATCTGCTCTGAGTTTGGGCGCTTTGACGCCTCCGGCGATCTGTCATATTTCATAGTAAGCAGTAGCTGTGGCAGTTTTCCTAGAGATCATGGAAAGACGAAGAAGATGGTATACAACTACAAGTGGAAGGCCTTTGATGTCATGTGTTTAGCTTGAAGACGAAAGCATCTGCTTTGTAAGAATATTTTCTTTTCCTTTCTTCACAAGGGGAAGTGAAAAGATGAGATGGCATTTGATGATGGAGATTTCTCTTTTCCCTTTGATCGAGTGCTTCGTAACAAGCAGTCAATTTTTAGTTGGTTTTGTGTTCTGCAATAATTTTTGACCTTTTCTTTTTAACTCATGAAGGACCACGGTTATGGGGCAAGCGCACTACGCGCCATTCTATGGTTGGTGTTTTCTCTTTTTGGGAACCAAAAATAGGTAGGAATATGGTAAACAGTTTGCGTTTATGAGTAGCTGTATTGGCATAGCAAAAGGACCGTCATCCAAAATGCTGCCTAATCCACGGACGACTTTAAAAATGGTGAAGCTGTTCTATATGCCGTTTTTATGTATGTAATTTTATGCGTACGTTTAATAATGACAAAAAATACTTATGATTAATAAAAAAACTTTTGTATGGATAAAAAAACTATAAAAAAAAAAGATTTGATGATTCGATAAAATTAAAATTGTCAATCCCTGTATATGTATATATCGTTATGATCAATATATCCTTTTAAGTAGTAAAAAACTATGTTTATTGTTTTTACCTTGTTTATTCAGTGTTATCGTATTACCTCATAAATATTTTATTATCTCATAAACATGATCTCATATTTATGTTTAGCGTTATCTCATACACCTATTCATTATCTCATAAATATGTTTGTTATCTCATGAACGTTATCTTATGTTTATTGTTATCTCATATATATCCATCCCTTATTTCATTATCTCATAAATCTTTTGTTATTTCGTAAACATTAACTCATATTTGTGTTTAGTGTTATTTTATGCATCTGTCTATTCGTTATTTCATCTTCTCATAAATCTTTTGTTATCTCATAAACATTATTTCATACTTATTTGTTATCTCATATATATTTATTATCTCATGCACATACATATGCAATGTCTAAACATGAAAGTAAATGTATATATTGATAATAAAGTCCACATTCAGCGTATGCCCATTACATACACGGAACGACGTATAGAATTCTCGGTGCGGGATATATATATATATATATATATATATATATATATATATATATATATATATATATATATATATATATATATATAATCTCACGCACATGCATATGTAGTGTTTGGGCATGAAAATAAATGTACATATTAATAGTAAGTCGACATCCGGCGTACGTCTGTTACATACATAGAATGGCGTACAGAACTCTCAACACAGGATATATATATATATATATATATATATATATATATATATATATATATATATATATATATATATATGTGTGTGTGTGTATGTGTGCTTTTGATATTTTAAATGTTTAAGATAAATGGCTGGGTTAGAAGAAGGTGAATAAAGGGTATGCTATCTTAGGTATTGGAATAAGAGGCATCTTAAAGTAATGCATCCAAAGAATGTTATTTACATAAAAGTTATGACTTTATACCCGTTGCACATCTCATTGGGCTGAATATATCGTATCGAACACCAAATCACTCTTGATAGTGATTGCCAGTCTCAAACAAACATCATTTTACAATAAATGGTTCACTATTATGAAAATTGCTGATGTACTTTTTTATTCATCATCATCATTGCACTATCTTGTGCACACAACAAAAGCAAAGGGGTGGATCATACCAAGGGTGAAATCAATAATTTTTCATAAAGAGAGCCGAATTACAGCTTCAAAATTTTGACAAAGGCCGAAATATGGTTTTTCAAATTTTTATATAGGATGATTGATTTTTTTTTTAATTTACATGTCAAATTTAAAAAAAAATTGAGGTGGGGGGTAGGGGCACCGTGCAGCCTCCTTTGGCTCCACCCTGGACCTTACTACTTATGCATGAACTTCAACAAAAAAAAAAAAAAAAAAAAAAATCATCGATGTGTGGATAGTTAGTTGTTGCTGGAAGACAAACTTTTTCTGGCATCCGATATGAAGTGTCGATGAAGATGGACTTTCACGGACATTCGATGAATGTTGCACTTGTATAATGTGTCCCTTTATCGATGCCTTGTATTTGGATGTAGGTGAAAGTTGATGTGGGTTGAACATTAGTGAAAGCAGATGCAGGTTAAACGTCGGTGAAAGTTGCACATGACTCTCACCAATGTTTTTAAGTTACATCTTTACCAATGTTTGCCATGCGTCAGTGAAGGCTTCCTAGACTTTAAGGGCTACCCCCAAAAACAAGCCTACAGCGGTGATAACTTTCACGGGTACTATACCGGTGAACTTGCATCACCATATAGTTCTATGGCAGTGAAGTATCACCAGCATAGTTCTACGGCAGTGAAAATTTGAAGTCATATTAGGGTGAACTTGCATCACCATATAGTTCTATGGCAGTGAAGTATCACCAGCATAGTTCTACGGCAGTGAAAATTTGAAGTCATATTAGCCTACATGGGGTGATTCTTTTCACTATTATTAGCGGTGAATTTTATCGCCACTATTGGTCATTTTTAAAAAAAAATAATATATATTTTCATAAGTTTTTTTATATAATCCCTATACAAATCTAAAAATAATATATAATTTATAAAAAAATGAAGAAAATGTTAACAATGATAATAATAACTGCACATTTACCGATGTTTTTTTTGGCCATCGGTAATATGCATATTTTTTATATTGTCAGTATTGGCCTTTATGACATTTGAAGAAATCAAACGAGCACTTCTAGAGAATTTGAAGGTAAAGATGAAGAATGAGTCCTGCTGTGAAGAGATGAAGAATACAGATGAACGTACTCTTGCTATAAGAGTGCAGTTTGGCACTGAGTACAAAACATACAGTTTTTACAATTCTTATGCTTTGGGACACAAGTTCAATGTTAGGAAGTGTAAAAGTGACAAAAACGCGGCATGGTTGTGATAAGGTCATATATTTGTTAAAAAACAAGATGGTTTAGTTTAATTGCATATGTAAAAAAATCTAGGATTGATACAATATGCATTTGTGCGGCCAAGTTGGTACTAGCAAAGCTTCTGAAATTGCATTCGTGTATTCATGGGTGAACATAACCATCATGGCACCTCCTTACATGAATCACATGTTGAGGTCACACTACAAATTGTCAATATCACATTCTGAAATAAATGAGCTGACCGATGGTGCAGGCATCCTTAAGGATGACATGACTATATGACCTTCTGTTAAATTAGATGGTGGTTCTAAGAATGTTCTATCACACATATGGATCATAAGACCCATTTAGAAAAAACAAAAAAAATTGTTGAAATAATGAGAACTTATTACATTAGTCGATTGCATTTAAAAAGGATTAAGTAAAAACACAGGGTTCTATAGTGCCATTCAGGTGGACAATGATGATTATGCTACAAATATCTTCCAGGCATACTCAAGGTCAAGGGTAGATTATGAATGCTTCAGTGATGGTTTTACTTTTTTACATAATTGTGAAAGTCAATACCCATGATAGGCCTTTCCCCAGTTTGTAAGAGTGAACCATCACTCTAAAAGTTGCATTTTTGGCAATACATTAGGCTTCGATCAAACCATTGAGATATTTGAGTTATTGCTCAAGGCATTCACTAAGGCAATGAATGGGAAACATCTTAAAGTTCCACTTACATATGATAACAATGCGATAGCAACTACAGTGTCCCTCGTATGGCCAGAGGCACATCATCGATTGTGCTTGTGGCATATATTCTAAAATGCAACGAAGAACATAGGGCACATTTTGGATAGAAAATTGACATCATGGACAGTTTTGCAAAATGTGTTATTGAATGTGAAGATGGCGAGACATTCAAATCTACGTGCAAAAAATTGATTCAAGCATGTGACTTAAAAGAAAATATGTGGCTTCAAAAGTTGCATTGGAATTAAAAAAAAGTGGACATTGGCATGTGAAAAACAATTCTTGTGTGCAGGTATGATAAGCACACAAAGAGTAGAGAATATGCATGTTGCAATTAAAATGTGAGCATATTCTTGCTTACAAATATCTGAGTCATAGAATACTATGACATATTTTTGGATGGTCATAAGAATTATGAGCTTAAAGAAGATTTGAAAGCATTTGTTTCACGACTTCAAACTCTGCATACAGCTATGTTCAAATCAACTGCATTCGAATAATTTAAGGAAAAGGTCATTCACAACTAACTGCAACAAAGAATTACTTGCACAACAATTAAGTGGCTGCATGTGCTATAAAATGTGTCAGGAGAGTGATTCAACTATTATCAAAGACGGTACATGACCTACCATGTTGAAATCGTGCTACTGAATGTTCTTTTGAAGAAAGATAAATTTAAAGGTATTTTGTGTTGTCATGTTTTTAAGACATTTGATCGAGAGAAATTAGATAATTGCTAAGAGATATATCAAGGGAAGATATACCAAAAATATAAATTTGGAGATATTCATGAGAAGTCCTAAAATCTATGTCACCAAGGTCCGGGGTGCTGGTGCGGGTGCTGGCACGGTACATCTCAAAAAATTTAGGTACGGCGGTGCGGCGAAAGTATTTATTATTATTATTATTCATCTATTATAATAATAATATATATATTAACAAAAAATTATCTATAAACCACAAAATTATTAAATAACAAGATCAAAATTGTAATTTGAATTTGCTAATCATGATAACAATCATAACATTATCAATCATCAATTCAACTATCAATCATCAATTCAACATTCAACAAGAATCACAACTAGCAGTGAACAATAAGCAAGATACCTAAAGATAAAAAAAGCTAAGAAAAAATAGCAATGCTGCCTTTAGCTATGATCTGAAAAAAGAAAATGTAAGTCGTAGAAACATGCATTAAGATTTAAGAAATTAAGACATTCAAAACAGAGACGTAATCAACACACTAAAACAGATTTAAGAAAACAAACCACCAGGTTGCATCACTATTCCAGAAGCATAAACAACAAACTAAATCGAAGAAGAACACAAGACCAGAATATCAAAATCACATAACAAAAGGAAGTGAAAAGAAAAATACGCTGCGACGTGATATCAGAATCAAAAAATAAAAAAAGAAAAATACACTGCAAAGGGTGAGAAAGAGAGTTTACCTTCTTAAAATCTAGCGCAGATCGTGAGTGATAAAGCAAATGGAAAGATTTTAAAGATAGAGAGGATGGAGGTAAAAAGCGGAGATTGAAAGAGCAGTGGACGCCGCTGGTCGCCGGATGGAGTGAGACTGTGAGAGATATCGCCAGTCGCTGGACGGAGTTCGATCGCCAGACGCTTCTTTGATCGTCGGATGCAGCACAAAGAGAAAGAGAAACGACGCAACACAAAGAGAAAGAGGAACATCGCAGCGGAAAGAGAGAGAGTTGCAAGAGAGAGAAGCGTTAGTTGATTGTGCCCTATTTGTTAAAAATAAAAAAACAAAAAACCGAAACAATGGACGAAAAAGGAGTCGGATGCGGTTTGACCGCACATGGCTCGCGTTTGACGAATTTAGTCGGGGTGCAGTTGACCGCACCCGACTCTCATTTGACCAGTTTGGGTGCACACCCAGAGCGCACCCACACCGCGTTGACAGGGGTGCAAAGCCAGAAATGACGCACCTTAGTAACAGCCTAAAATTTGTTTCTATGATGGTCCTATGTGCGCGTCCCACTATTAGCATCTATGTAGAGGACTGACATATGTTATAGACCTATCAGCAAGAAACAATGAGGCTTATGAATATATAATGCAGTTGGCAAACAAAGGCCTGGAGAACGATTCGACACTATGTGGTAACAACGATCCAATAAAAGGCAGCCCAAAAAAACAAGTCCCATCACCCCTGCCCCTTGGAGAAGAGGAGTCATGGTTATGAATGAACATCATGTTCGATAAGTTTGGGATTAACGTTGTGAGCTGTGATTGCACCTTGTCAATGGTTTGAAGAGGAAGCCAAGGTCTGATATGAGTCGATGTAAAACAAAAAATGCACTGACAAACAGGCAATAGGAGAAAGAACAGATAAGACAGTTATCCTCAATAAAGGCATGAGTATGTTCTGCTAGGTACAATTGATTCATGTATGTTGTCTACATCTATGCACGAATTATGTGATTAGCGGTTTTACATTACTCTTGGTAAGTTTTTATATTTACTCATGTTTTCATGATTGTATGCTTCAACTATAAGCACATTTTGATGATTGTATGGATTCAGTTGGTCTTCCTATGCACCATATTGGACAAGCACGTACTAGCTAACTCCCTCAATGATGTCTGACGCAATAGACGATATGTTATCTATGACCATGTACCAGACGGTAAACAAGCATTCCAAATGTACGCAATAAAGTATGATGTGAGATAACGGCTATCTGTTAATGGTATAACATAACGAGTATCTATTAGTGGTGTGAGATAACGAGTGTATTAGTAGTTTGAGATAGCCAACGCCTATTAATAATATGAGATAACAACCGTCTATTAACAGAGTTATTAATGGTTTGAGATAAGAACCATTTGTTGATGGTGTGAGATAACAATATCTTTTAGTAGTGTGAAATAACGAGTGTCAGTTAGTGGTGTAAGATAATGACTATCTGTTAAGGGTGAAAGAGAACCATGTCTGTTATAGCTTTTCAACAGTGTTCAAGAACGAGTAAATACAACCTCAACAAGTGTTCAATATTGCTTAAAAATGCATTTACACACTTGTTTCTAAGTCATGCTTTTGAGCTACAAGAAGCATGTTTCCAAATGATTTTCTAAACATCCTATAAACATCACCATGGGTAAAGTTAGGTCTTTTTCCACTTGTTATGTCCTGCATGTATTTCATCACAAACACTTCTCAATTTTTGTTATTTGCTGGTTGTAGACATCTAATTATTGCAAGCTTATAATCCCACAATAACTTGAGGTGAAAGACATCATTGATGTGATGGTACTATAGAAGAACCACAAATTTTAGCACATCAAATGCATAACTTATTGTAAACACACTTAATGTTTAACCACATACCAATTTGTAAAGGTATTCTGCTATTTGATGTCTTTACGGCTTAAGATGGATCGTATATCTGCACATGTTTTTTCACATTATGGATGACGTATAGCACCTAATGATTTTGATCTTTCCACACACAAAGAAGTAACAACTGCAACACACAGAGTAGGTGAGTAAGAGAAAAAACCGAGCGAGTAAAGAAAAAATAGAACAAGCGAATAGGGAAAAACAAATAGAATAAAAACTATTTCAACTTTATCAACCTTTTACTTCCATGTCCTGAATCGTAATGTAGTTTAGTGCAGCATTTGCGTTTGAGTCACTTATCTGATGGCAAACAATTTCCTGTTAACGTTTGTCGGGGTGAAGAATATTTTTTGTATTTCAAATAGTATAATGAAACAAGCAAAATATAGGATATATATAATGAAAGATAACTTTAAATCAAACCTTCCAATATTGTTGTTTGTGTGCCAATGCTCCAAAAGTTTAACAAAACAATCCATACTAATATTGCTGATTTGATAGCGAGGGCAAAAATCGGCCTTGTAAATAGCAAGTAAATTGTTGTTAAGCTGCCAAGTATTGCGCCTTTTTCAGTCACAATTGTAGAACTGGAGCTCACAATGATGCTATATACAGTAGATAAAACAAGATCGTTTAGAATGGATGAGTTAACCAAATTACCTTTCCTTAAGTCAATTGGAGTTGCTGGTTTTTCTATCGTCGGCAAGTTTTTTTTGTAGAACAAGTCATTCTCATTGGGCCGGCAGGTAGTTTGCTGGAGTCGCTGGTGAGAGACGGTTAATGTCTGGGTGCTATGCATTGATAGGTTTTGTGGATGTGTTTATCTGAAGTTCTGTGGCTCAGCAAATCATATTGCAATAAGGGCTGAAAACTAGTTCTGTAAAAGCAAAGTTTCCTACTAGTTTTCCAAGATTATGGTCATACTAATTCATTCCTTTAGGGCCATGTGCACAGGAGTTATGTTTAATCTCTAAGCTAGAAAGATACAGAGGTCTTTCATTGTTTTTAATGGTATGAAATAAAAAAAATTCATCCAGCCATGGAGATGGTTGGCTGATTTTGACTCTCTCTCTCTCTCTCTCTCTCTCTCTCTCTCTCTCTCTCTCTCTCTCTCTCTCTCTCTCTCTCTCTCTCTCTCTCTCTCTCTCTCTCTCTCTCTCTCTCTCTCTCTCTCTCTCTCTCTCTGTGTGTGTGTGTGTATATATATATATATATATTAGAAAGTTAAGGTTACACGTGACCCCTAATTCTTTAGTTAGGTAGACATGATTGATGCATGTGTCCACCTAAGACTTATGGCCTCCACTGGATTGACTGGTGAACCTCTGGGGCATGCTAACTGTTATTGGGATTATAAAAAGGATCATTGTGCCTGGCATGAACATTGTAAACATTGGTTAATTTCGTTATCCGTTAGTATATATGACCATTCAGTTTCTCACAAGTTTGAACATAAACCAAATGTCTTGAAAAGCATGCATGGCTCTGAGGTTGCTTTTCATGCGTGGAGAAAGTCTATTGCTATTTGTGACATTAAACAAGTGGGAGATGAGGCAATGAGATATATGTTAATGTCCTCGAGAAACATATGTACCTACTTTAGCAATATCTGCTACAAAAATCTAGCGAAAATCTTTTGATTAATTTCTTTCTTTCACTCTAGTGAGTGCAGTAATGAGTATTAGAAGTGAAAGTGTCTTCATGAGAATGACGGAATTGTAAGATCATTTGGTGGGCCGGCATATGTCTATGAGGAATTTCAAACATTATGGCTGTCTTAACGTAAATATCCGCTTAAGTGATTGCATTTTGGGATATTACGTCATTTTAGATGGTATGGGGTAATTATGAAATGTATAGATACCGGTACGGAATTACGGACTCTTTGATGGGTGGAATCCGTAATTGTTCTCATTATAAAATGGTAGTGGTCCTCGGGGTCGTGCAATGGTTGCCTGAAACGTTGGTTTCTAGGGTTTTCCTCTTCCCCATCTGAGAGAGACCTCAAGCGCGCCGCGAAGACCTTGGAAGATCCTACCCCGCGATCTACCGTCCAGTCCTTCAGATGGAATCAGGTACGCTTCCGCTTTAAAGATTAAAGTTTTGTTTAATTCAATGATTTAGCATGAGCATGATCCTGTGTTTTAGGGCATACGTTTGGTTTTGTGTATGCGTTATGGGAGAAATCACAACAATTGGTATCAGAGCGCATGTTCATTGTTGATTCATTGAATTTTTTGGAATGAATTTTTGTGCGTCTTCTGGCTCGATTCTTCCCCTGTTCTCGGCTGCAAGTTTTTCAAAAAAAAAAAAAAAANACGGCCGGCGAAGGGCGACCGCCGGCGACTAAGCTGTCGCCGGACGGGCCCGTGCGACTCGCCGCCACTCACCCAAGGTCTCCGGCGACCAACCGGCGCCCACCCACCTCTGTCCCGCTGGTTTTTCCCCTTCGTTTTTTTCTGTAGGAACCATAAAAGGGGCAGAATGTCGCAGAAGAGAAACCGGCCAGATTCGGCCTGTTTCCGGCGGGCGTCGGCCCGCCATCATGGCGGCCGACGTCCGGCGACGCTGGCGGTGCCCGCCGGCGGCCACCCACGGTGTTGGGTGGCCTACCGGCGGAACTCCATCGCCCGCCTGCCGTTCGGCAGGCGAGCGGTGGAGGCGACGCCTCCGTCGCTCGGGCGGTCCAGCCGGGTCGGTTTGGATCGGTTCTTAACAGACCCGATCCGGATCCAAAAGCTTAAAAAAAAAAAAAAAAATTTGCCGCCCGCCTTCTCCCGCGATAAGTTTTGAACCGAACCGATTCAGTTTGTTTTTAGACCGTTTCGAAGCTATTGCGAGCCGATTCGGTCCGTTTTAGGACCGGTTCATTAAGTTGAGAACCGGTTCAAACCTTTAGGGGACCGATTTGGATTTTTTGGACCGGTTCAGTTGGTTTTCAAACCGATTCAGACCAATTTAATACCGATTCAGACCAATTTAATACCGATTCTGACCATTTTGAGGCCGGTTCAATACGATTCAGAACCGATTCGGTCCGATTCAGACCGGTTCGGACCTTTTAGGGATCAGTTCGGACCTTTTGGGGGCCGATTCGGTCCATTTTGGGACCGGTTCATTAAGTTTAGAACCGGTTCAGACCCTTTTGAGACTGGTTTGGACCATTTTTTGAACCGATTCAGGCCATTTTCAGACCGGTTCAGTTATTTTTCAAACCGATTCAGGGCTTTTCAGACCGGTTCATTCAGTTTTGGAACCGATTCGGGTATTTCAAAACCGATTCAGTTGATCTTCGAACCGATTCAAAGCTTTTCATACCGATTTATTCAGTTTTCAAGTCGATTTTAGCCTTCTGCAAACCGGTTCAGTGGGTTTTGGAACCGACACAGTCTATTTTTGACCGGTTCGACCAATGTTTAGACCGGTTCAGCCCCGTTTAAGGGCTATGTGGGTGTTTTAGTTGTGGTTTAAAACCGATACAGGCCATTTTAAGGCCGATTCAGTGGTTCTTGACCCACTTAAACACAATTATAGTACCGGTTTATAAAATTTTGGACTCTTTTGGGCCCATATCATTGAATCATTCGGTTTTGGATTTAATGTAGGGCAAATTTGTATGTAATTTGGTTTATGCATCAAGTTTTGGATTCCATGTAGGACAAATTTTGTATGAAATTTTAATTCATGTATCATGTTTTGCATGTTATTAAAATTGTCTGTGTACTTTAGATGAATGTTTGGATTATGAATTTGATCTTTGGCCATGTCTATTATTCGAAATAAGTAAGTTTGTACCTGTATGTCACCAAAGTGACCTCTATTGTACGAATTTGCCTGTTTTGAACATTAGATGTTAGTATACTTAATCCATGCGGGCAATGATCAGCCCAAAGGAGGATTGTTGCTTGGTCAGGTTTAAGTATACAGGACAATGAATATGTGATAATTTTTTAGGTTTCCATGTGAATGGCGAGTCAATCCAAAGATAGGCTCGTTGTTTGACAGGGTTAATTATCCATATTCATTGTTGACCAAGAATACCACTTGCAGTTAGTATTTCAATCCAAAGATTGGATATTAACGTTGCACCGGTACCTTGTGATGGGATTTGGGCCATTGTGTTAAATTCATTTATATTTGTTGTTTCATCTTTGTACATGTATTGATTGTGAGCATGCTTTGGTTTGTTCTTTGTATAGTGAGTTCTGCTTATATGATATTTGCAATTTTTGAGTACTATTCCTGAGTTAAATGATTCGATTTTTCAAGTAAGAAAAGAAAGACTGTTAAGGAAGTTGCAGTTGACCAATCATCTGTTAAGAAACAAAAGAAGCATAAGGAAGGCCTATCAGGCTGCTTCTTTTGCAAGGGTGAAGGTCATATGAGGAATGATTGTACAAAGTTTCACGTATGGCGTGAAAGAAATGGTACGATTCTACATATGGCGTGAAAGAAATGGTACGATTCTTACTTTGGTTTGTTCTGAGGTTAATTTAACTTCAGTACCCAGAAACACTTGGTGGGTAGATTCGGTTGTTACGACTCACATAAGTGTATCTGTGCAAGGTTGCCTAAATTGTCGAACGCCAAATGATGCTGAAAGATTCATCTATCTGGGCGATGACATGAAGGCGAAGAATGAAGCCATAGCATTTTTTTGGGTTATTGTTAAAGACTGGTTGTTATTTGAATTTGACAGAAACTTATGTAATACCGTCTTTTAGATGGAATTTGGTTATTATTTCCTTACTGAACAAATTTGGTTATTATTGTTCATTTGGAGGAAGTAAATTTAAGTTGTTTCTGCATTCAAATTTGATTTCCACTGGTTCTTTGTCTTGTTGCAATAACATCCATTTGCTTAATACGGTTGCTTCATATAATGAAACATTGCACATTACGTCTAGTGGTACTAAACGAAAATTGGCCAATGAAAATTCTATTATGTTGTGACATAAGCGCTTAGGATATATCTCTGAAAAGAGAATAAAATGCTTATGTTGAAAGGAATTCTTGAGTCCCTTGATTTTGCAGACTTTAAAGTTTGCATTGAATGCATAAAGGGAAAATGAACAAACATTAAGGGGTTATAAGTTTTATAATCCATACAGTAAGTCTTTCTTTGAAACGGGAAATGCCCATTTCTTTGAGGATATTGAGTTTGGGGAGGTGATCAGGTTATGAACATTGCCTTCGAAGAGGGACCTGAGTCCACTCTATTCAGAAGAAGGCAATGATGTCGATCTTCCTACTGAAGAACAAACTCAACAACCTCAAGAAATTCAAGTAGAGGTGCCACTGAGGAGATCCACTAGAGAGAGGAGAAATACAATTTCAAATGATTTTGTCTATCTCCAAGAACATGATGTTGATATGGGCTTAATGGAGGATGATCCTGTCAACCTCCAGCAAGCAATAAAGAGTTCTAAATATCTTGAGTGGATAGATGCCATGAATGAGGAAATAAAGTCTATGATGGATAATGACGTATGGGAAGTTGTTACCTTGCCTGAAGATGTAAAACCCATTGGTTGTAAATGGATATTTAAAACCAAGAGGGATTCGTTAGGAAACATCGAAAGACATAAGGCACGTCTTGTTGCAAAGGGCTTTACTCAAAAGGAAGGCATTGATTATACAGAGACTTTCTCTCCAGTTTCATCGAAAGACTCTTTCAGGACTATAATGGCACTTGTAGCTCATTTTGACTTAGAGCTGCATTAGATGGATGTTAAAACAGCGTTTCTAAATAGAGACATTGATGAAATGATATATATGGTGCAACCAGAAAACTTTGCTTCAGGGGATGCAAAGAAAATGGTCTGCAAACTCAAGAAATCCATCTATGGGCTAAAGCAGGCTTCCCGTCAGTGGTACTACAAATTTCATCAAGTTGTAGTTTCATTTGGTTTTGAAACTAATTTGGTTGATGAATGTGTATACCAAAAGTTCAGTGGGAGCAAATTTATCTTTCTGGTTTTATATGTCGATGATATATTGCTAGCAAGTAATGATGTGGGCATATTGCATGAAACTAAAAATTTTTTTGTCAACAAAGTTTGACGTGAAGGATCTTGGTTGTGCATCTTTTGTATTAGGGATCCAAATATTTCGAGATCGTTCTCGGAGTATTCTTGGATTATCACAAAAGGCCTACATTGATAAGGTGCTTCAGCGATATGACATGAAAAGTTATGAGCCAGGAGATACTCCAGTTGCTAAAGGAGACAAGTTTAGTCTCAAACAATGCCCCAAAAGTGAAATCGAATCTAAGGAAATGGAAATGATTCCCTATTTGTCTGTTGTGGGAATTCTCATGTATGCTCAGGTTTGTACTCATATGGATATTGCATTTATCGTTGTATTGTTAGGCAGATACTTAAATGATCCTGGTATGGATCATTTGAAAGCAGTCAAAACAGTTTTGAGGTACTTACAAAGAACAAAAAGGTTTTATGTTCACATACAGAAAGTCAGACCAGTGGGAGATCATTGGGTATTCAGAATTCTGACTTTGTTCGGTGCCAAGATAATGGCATCCAATCAGGTTTTGTGATTGCAGAATTTTGTCACGAGGCTGCGCATTATGTATGGTATAGAAAGACCACTATGGTTGTTGTGTGACAATAATTCAGTAATCATGTACTCTAATAACAGCCGTTTGTCAAAGTCGAAGCACATCGACATTAAGTTTTTGGCTGTTAAAAGGAGGATACAGAATGGTCAGGTGTCTTTAGAGCATATTGGGACAAACTCCATTATTGCGGATCCGCTTACCAAAGGTTTAACACATAAGGTCTTTCACGAACATGTTGTTCATATGGGGGTGTTATCCTTGGATGATGTGCAGGTTTAGTGGGAGTTTGTATTTTGTTTGCTCTTATGTATGGACACATATTCAGTTTTTCTGCAGAATAAAGTTTAAAGTTATTTGGTTCCATTCTGTGCTTCTGTGTTTATGTTTTGATCTCCATAAGGTTTTAAAGTTGGACCAGTTGAGAATAGACAGTTTGTAATCACATTACATGTAATTCTCATGCTATACATCCATATCAGATCTATGTCATTGATTATGTTAACATTTGTGATCATTGAAGGTTTAGCTAATTTTGTTATAGCGAAAGCCGCTTTGGTTCTATGTTGATATGGTCATGGACGAGATTGGTGAAAATGACGTTTGATAAGATAGCAATTATGAGCTCCTAAGGTTTTGTGTGATGTCTGAATGTATAAAGACATATTTGGCCCAAGTGGGAGATTGTAAGATCATTTGGTGGGCCGGCATATGTCTATGAGGAATTTCAGACATTATGGCTGTCTTAACGTAAATATCCGCTTAAGTGATTGCATTTTGGGATATTACGTCATTTTAGATGGTATGAGGTAATTATGAAATGTATAGATACCGGTACGGAATTACGGACTCTTTGATGGGTGGAATCCGTAATTGTTCTCATTATAAAATGGTAGTGGTCCCCGGGGTCGTGCAATGGTTGCCTGAAACGTTGGTTTCTAGGGTTTTCCTTTTCCCCATCTGAGAGAGACCTCAAGCGCGCCGCAAAGACCTTGGAAGATCCTACCCCGCGATCTACCGTCCAGTCCTTCAGATGGAATCAGGTACGCTTCCGCTTTAAAGATTAAAGTTTTGTTTAATTCAATGATTTAGCATGAGCATGATCCTGTGTTTTAGGGCATACGTTTGGTTTTTGTGTATGCGTTATGGGGAGAAATCCCAACAGGAATTGGTTTTAATTTCGAGTCTATTTATTTTGTAGTTCACATCTTTTTAGGTAAGATGGCTACTGCTGGAAATCAGAGGTCAATATAAAAACTTGTTGCTTTTCTTTGCATGTGATTGTTGGGCATTCTCAACCATTAGTGCCATAGAAGGTATAAGCACGATCGTCACAAGAAGTTTGAGCTCAAGTGTATGCATTCAAGTGTATTATACAGAATCCAGGTGTATTATACAGAATCCAGGTTGTAACGGAGGACTTATGGAATATGCATTCAAGTGTATTATACAGAATCCAGGTGTCATAAAAAAAGGTATGTGTTTTAGCTTAATACCAATTATTATCAATGCTTTGTTGTATATTTTCAAATCTAATCTTTTTGATATTGTATGTCAAAGATAATTTATGCAGTTTCTTAGACATTTTCATCATTTTACAGGCACTATTAATGTTATTCTACTAACAAAATCTTAACTATGTTATTTTGGTTGTGCAGAGCTATACTCTCCATTGCCATCTGCCAAAAAGGCACACCTTGGTTTGGTGGTGCATGAGATGATTGGAAATAACTCTTAATTTCGGGTTGATTTTATTTCAGCTATTACTTGTAATGTAGTGGCCTTCACAAAAGTAATTCCAGCTTCTCTTGTGTGCATGCCACAAGCAGTTCAAAAAAAATCTGATGCAAATATTTCAATATTATATATTTCTTGAAGATATTTTTTGTGTAATTTATTTTTTTTGTAATTATTAATGAAATTTGAATTAAATTTATATATGGTGGGGATAAAGTGGCAGAGCGACTTCTACCAGCATTTATGAAACGCCGTCTAAAGTTCCACTCCCATACATTGGCCTCGATGTCCCAACACACACGTCTGATACCGAGTACAAACTCTTCCAGCATTTTATAATACCCAAAAAGGCCATATTTGTTGTAACCAAACGGTCCTGAGGTAACGAAATGGGCTGGACTAAATACGCATCCTAGAGCGTATGAGATAACAAAATGGGCAGACTAAATACGCATCCTAAAGCGCTTAAGGTAACAAAATGAGTGGGACCAACTGGATGAAACCGCCTAAATCTATCACCATTGATGCTTTCTCCAGTCAGTGGGCTCTGCTTGCTTTGATTCGATAGACGACCTTTACTGCCTCTGCACCCTCTTCCTTGAAAATTCCGCTTGCTTTGCTCCGACAGACTTATTGCCCCCTCACTCTCTTCCTTGACAATTCTACTCTCTCTGCTCTGATCAACGGCCTTTACCGTCTCTGCACTGCATTTCTTGATGACTGCTGATTCTAGTCTTACCGATGAAACTTTACCATTTTTGTTCTCTTTGTTTGATAAAACATAACCGATGACCTTTATCGCCTCCGCTCGTTCTGTTTAAGAAAAAGAAATGTCTTTTTCGCTGCTTAGATGGGCATATAGGTGATTACAACCTTAACATGTGGACTGACAAGATAGTTCTCACCTTCTTCTTTGGGGCATTCTTGTCTAACAACTCCAACCCGTTGATTTGACTTCCGCATGATGGACCCATACAAAGTGCTAATTCAGCTTCTGCACAACATGTAGTAGATAGGTAGCTGATGTGCATGAAATTTTCATGCACCATGGTTGTGTATATAACCGGCTTGGTTGAGGTATAAGATCTATGTGAAAGGAAAAAAAATAAAAGGATAAAAAAGAAGTAAATTTTAGAAATTACCCACATTCACTTTCGGAGAATATTTGACAACAGTATTCATGCCTTTACGAACTACATCCAAAGCCAGCCCAATCCATCTGAAATACCTGATGCCAATAGGGCTTCTTGCAACATCAAATAGATGAACCTAACATTACGAGTTGCTTACCAATTCTAGACGGGGTCCATTGGCATGGTACACCCAAGTCAATTTTCAACCAACATAGTAAGGAACGGTAAGTTCATGTATTGGCACACGCCACTCTAATTTTATAGTTCCAATTTTTTTTAAAATATTTTCGGTTTGAAAACTAAAAGATGTATGTAAGCCTAGGCACCGGGCCCGGGTACCCGATGGATACATGATACCAGGTCAAAAAAACTGGCCCAGGCCGGAAAAAAACTGCCCAGGCCGGCCCAATGAGATATCGGCTCAGTTTGGGTCGGCCCGATGGGAATCGATTAGGCTTGATTATTTTCTTAATTTTTTAAATTTTTATTTAATAATAATATATATATTATTATTAAAATATATTTTATATTAAAGAATTTTCAATTACATTTAAAAAATATTATTTTGTTTTAATCACTTCGGGCTCAGCCCAAGTTCGGGTTTCAGGTGTAGGGCCGACCTGAGCCTGAGCCTTATCGGGTCGGGCCGGCCCGATGCCCAGGTCTAGATATATATACAAGTATTGATACAAGAATGATGTCTCAAATTACTGTTTGCGATGTAGACCACTTCCTTGTTATCTAGTAAGTGGCTATGACCCATCATTCCCATTTAACTTGATCATGTATATCTAGTTACAACTGTCGAATTCAAGCGATTTAACATTTTGTGCAAAATCATCCTTCTTGAAGCTTTCTGACTCTAGATATTAACATGTGCTATAAAATCCTATAAAGATTAACCAATCTCAAAGAGGATATCAGCATTTTGGAGCAAGGTTAAGGAGAGGGGTTCATTGTTGAAAACAGGGAGAGACTAATGAGCTCCAAGGCACCCTTCTGGAGGTGGAGAGTAGGTTGAGGTAGAGATCTCGTGTCCACTGGCTCAAGGAGGGAGACAGAATCATGGCTTCCTTTAAGGATTGCTCGGGGGCGTAAGGTAAAAAATTACATTTCAGAGATGGAGGTGGATGGTACCACTATCTCAAACCAAGAGGAAATCCTACAAGCAGGCAATGACTTCTTCTAGAGGCTTTGGAGAGTGCTTGAAGGTTCTGTGACCCTTCTATCATATTCTTGGCCCTTTAGTCTCATCAATGGAAAACTCCTCCCTTCTTGCCCCCATCTTTGATGTTAAGATTCACGAGGTGGACTTCTCATCTGACGGGCATAGTGCCCCAGGTGTGGATGGCTTTCTAGCTTCTTTTTTTAGCAACATTGGGATACAATGGGGCTAGATGTTGGTAAAACAATAAAAGATTTCTTCCGTACATGAAAATTGGTGAAAAAAGCAAACAAGACTCTCATTACTCTCATTCCCAATACAGAAGAGGCTAATACTTTCGATGAATTTTGACTGATCTCTCTTTGCAATTACTCCTTCAAGTTCATCACTAAGATCATGGCCAGTTGCATAAAGAAGGTACTTACTCGTACCATTTCTCCTCAGCAAGCACCTTTCCTTCTTGCTCGCCCAATCGATGAGAATGTGATCCATGCCCATGAGATTCTGCATAACATGCAATCTTCAAACAGGAGTGTGATTTGTCAGAAAAAAAAAAATGATCTCTGAAAAATTGATTTCTCTAAGGCTTATGATAGAATTAACTGGAAATTTTTTGTGACATGCCTTGGTTTTCCTAGTTTTCAGCTCCTCCTAGGTGGATCATATTGTTACTTGTGTTTCAACTACCTCCATTTCTATTGTGATCAATGAGAGGATAGAAAGCTTTTTCTTACCTTAAGAGGGGTCTTCATCAGGCAATCCACTTTCCTCCTACCTGTTCATTGTCACCATGGAGATGGCCTCTCTTTACATGGCTGATAGACTGTAGTGAAAGAGGATCTTGACCTTTGGTTCCCTAGAGGGGGGACAATGCCCAAGTATGCTTTCTTTCACTGATGATGTCTTTCTCGTTAGTAAAGCTAGTACCATCACTATTCAAGAAATATCAAACTTTTTACATGACTTGTGCCTTCATGCGGGTTTTAGAATCAGTCAGCACAAATCTACTATCATTTTGTTTCACTTAGATGAGGTTCACATCAATAAAATAAAGTTAGTGTTAGTCTGGCAAATTGGAGCCCTCCCCATCCATTATCTTGGTTTGCCTTTGTTCCATGGTAACCTTACTTTATAAGGTTGTGGATATCTTCTGATCAGAATACACAAGTGTTTGGCAGGTTGGAAAGCCAAGATCCTATCTTACTTACGCAGGATCTGCCTTATCAAACATGTTTTGGTAAGCCTAGTGAGTTACTGAACTATAGTTTTTCGTTTGCCTGCCCTTGTTTGTTGGGTAGTGGCATGAGCCTTATCCCTTCATCTCATCTCGTAACTGTGAAGGGCCCACTCAAAGTTACGAGATAACCTTGCAAATTGGTTTTCAAATAAAGATTTTATTAAATAAAATCAAATGATTTACATTACCTGTTTTCTCTCCGCAAATCTCTCTGGCCCCAACTGCAAGCTGGGCTTCGAGAAATCCTATGAGGCAGCTCATATATGCCAAGCACCTCACGATTTAGGGTTTAATCGAAGCACTACTCTAATCGGTGCCTCACAAAAGCAAACCCGAAAAACTATTTTCATTCTACTTTTGTCTTCTGTCTTCTTCTTCTCTGCCACTACCACAGCTGCCTCTTGACGTTTACGTGATCACCCTAGGGACAGCCCTTGTAAATTTGCTGAGGAAGCGCATATCAGATCCAAGGCATCATTCCGCTATCGCAACTCCAACATTGGTACCAGAGAGAGGCTCGTCAAATCTCAGTAAGTCCAAACCGACGTCTATGAATGCCTATATTGATCATCATCTCTGCGCATATATATATATTTTTCATAAGGCTCCTTGAACATGTGATTTCATATCATGTCTCTTGAATGTTAAAGCATGTTAGACGATAGTGGACAATAATGCCTGAAGCATGCTAGTTCAAACAGATACATGTGTCTTATGATTTTTTCTTAGATTCAAGGTTTATTCGAAACTGGAGGATAAAACCCTCTTGCTAGTCAAAGGTTCTCATTGATCCGTAAGAACCTAGACAAAGGAACAAAAGATTCAGAACCTAGAAAGAACCTCGATGAGGGGAAGAAATACTCCTATCGAGGATAATGATAGAGGGTTTCAAAAGAAAATTAATAATAACAATAATTTATCAGAACGCTCATTGAGGGTCTAGCTAGAAAGATTGCACGCGCAAGACTGAAAGAAAGAAAATCACCTCTGAGGAGTTGTCTGTTGTATGGGCCACTGAAAACGCCGATTTTTTCTTTCACCAGACTCTCTAACACAGCCAGAGAACTCTCTATTGCTCTTGTTTCGGCAAACGTGTCGGCAAACGTGCAAGAACATGCACTCTTAAGATCACTCTGTCTGAACCCCTCTGTTATGTCATCCTTCCCTGCAACGACCCAAACCATAGTAAAGAGTGTTTTGAGAGTCGCTGCTACATGTGCGGCTTGAGAAGACCTCGTTGTTTTTCCCTTCTGTTGCGCCTGGAGAATACACTGCTACTTCTTTTTTGGCGGACTCAAAGCTCTCATGAACTCCTCTGTCACAATAAGTAGAATAAAGTACGTTGACAGTTTTTGTCAGAGAAGTGGTGAGCAGCAAGTCGGCGGTATTTGATGCTGTTCTAATGGTCTTGCTTCTTTTCTTATGACAACCCAAGGCCTTGCACAGAGGGTTTGAGAGTATCTAGTGCTTAGTTGGTTGTATTCTTCGCCATGTCAAGCAGAGAGGGTTTAGCAGGCGTTAGTGCTGACCTGCCGCTACTGCTGTCTTTTTCGTCGTAGCAACCCAAAACCCCAAACCTGGTGTGAGAAGGCTTCAAAGTTTTCTGCTGCCCGTCGGCCACAGCTCCGACCATCTTCCTCGCAGAGAAGGTCATCTTCTTCGCGGTGGCAGCAACGATAATTTGAGAGCAGACAGAGTAAGTGGAAGAATAGCGGAGGACGAAACCCTAGCAAAGAAGGTTTCAAGAGAAGATCCACCAAAAAAATGAAGAAAAAATGGATCGGACCAAATTTATCGTATCAGACTATAAATTTTAGAACAAGTCCATCTTTTCATCAAAATTTCAAAAGTATTGTCAACTTTATTGGAAATTAAAGCTGCAATGTTTTGCTAAAAACTTTTTCAAAGAGGGGTTTGTGAAAGTTGAAATTTACAGGTATAGTCCACAATTTTTGTAATATTTTCAAGAACGTTGTCGCACTTTACAGAAATTAATGTCGCAAGGTTTTTGCTAAAACATTATCACGAAGAGACTTGCTAAAGTTAAATTCGGTTTAAAACTGGGATTTTATTTGCATAGTGATACCCTTTAACTTATTCAATTTGTTAAAAGAGGGTCTTGAAAATAGATTGAAAACAAAGGAGGAAACATCCATTTATAAAATTTAAAACTGACGTCTCCTTCCTCTAAGTAATATTTTAGAATATTGTTGAAGACTTCATGCATGATGTTTTTTATGTTACATATACTCTAATGGTGGTGCGGCTTTCTCTTTATTGTTCTTTACTTGCTATTAAAATTCAAAACTTAGAAATGGTTTCTAGAATGGGAGCCTAAGAACTGGCCATGACTGAAAAACTTAATGGAACCAACTTTTATGCATGGAAGCATATGATCATGTTGGCTTTGACACTTGAAAGACTAATTCATGTCATCAACAAACCTTTTCTCACCTCAGGAGACAAGCCCATAGATGAAGAAAGGAAGACATATGATGCCTTTGATTTGAGACTGATGACCTTATGACTAAAACCATCATGTTAACCTTCATTGAAGATGACCTGATTAGGGTGTTTGAGGACTATTCAACAATCAAGTTCATGTTTGATGCAAGCTCCTCAAAGTATAGCACCACTACTACGATGCATGTTCAGTTACTCCTAGTTGAAGTAGGAAATGTGATATCTGATAACATGCAAATCCGTACGATCCTGAATAGCTTACCTCCTTCGTGGGATTTGGCAGTCACTACCTTGGGTCTTCAATTTGATACTCTAACTTTAAAGAAGCTCCTGATTCAGTTAACTATTCAGCAAAAACACCTGGCCAAGAGAAAGAATGATGAGCTAATGATAGTATAGGATAAACCTACTGGTAGCCATGTGCTTGTAAGACCCAAACAATTTAAAAAGAGCAAAGATGGCATGTTTAAGGCAATTTTGCTGGTACTCAAAGACCGTAAGGAACTATGGTGAAATACTACAAGTGCGAAAAGCCTGAACACATCAAGAATAACTGCAGGAAAAAAAAATGTTCGAACAAGAAGAACAATAATGGTGAGGACAACAATAACATGAGGAAAAATCAAGTCGACTTCAACAAAGAAGTTGTTACGATAGGTTTATATTCAGCTTTAAGTTCTAGAGGGTACTTCTGTAATAATTTCTCCTTTTATGGTTCTCTTGTAATTTTTACCCTCTCCTCTAGTCTATATAAAGAGGAGTTAGGGCAGATTTCAATGTTAATCAAAATTACTAGTTCTCAGATTTTATCATGGTATCAGAGCACCAGGCGCCAGCCGCCGCCTCATCGGCGTCAGCTGCCGCCGCCCCTTGCTGCCCCTACCGCCCGCCGTGCCGCTCTGCCCTTCTGCCCGTTGTTACCCCTCTGACCCTCTGCCCGTCGCCTCTCTGTCCGTCGACTCCCACCGTGCCGCTCGTCGCCTCTCAGCCCGTCGCCTTCAGCCGTGACGTCTCTCTGCAGCTGCTCCACCTAGCGCTGCCCATCGTCGCCTCTCTGCTGTCGCCTCTCTGCCATCGCCTCCAGCCAGTCGTCGCCTCTCTGCTGTCGCCTCTCAGCCAGTCGCCTCCAGCCAGTCGTCGCCTCTCTGCTGTCGCCTCTCTCCCGTCGCCTCCAGCCAGTCGCCGCCTCTCTGCCGCTGCTCCAGTGTTGTCTCCGCCGCTACTTCCACCCAGCGCTACCTGTCTCCCTGCGCTGCCTGCCTCACGACGCTGCACGCTGATTTCTTCTCAGCATCGTCCGCAATCGCCTTGCTCACAGCTGGCGCTTCTGGTATCTCTTTCTTCGTAGTCCTTCGTCAGCGTGTTTCTGATCAGCGTTATCAGCTTCGTCTCTGCTGCAATAGCATGTTGTCAGCTTTATTTCAGTGATCAGCATTCTCGTTTTTCTTTTCTGCCGTTGCTTCTTCCTCAGCCGATCAGTCTTATGGATTACATAGTGCGGTTGACTGCATATTGCTTGATGATTAGCATGTTGTCTCTACATATGTGACTGTATTTTTTGCCTGCACTTCCTATTCCGTGGCTCGGTTTCCTCCTTTGTGTTAAAAGATGTCTGAAATTAGCAATGAGGCTAATACTTCTTCCTTCGTATCTTCGGGAGAGATGAAGAGTTCCCTGTTTTCTAGCCTTATCACAAAAATGAATGGAGGTAATTACGAGATGTTGGCAATGCAAGTGAAACGTACCTTGATCGCTCATGACAAGGAGCATCTTATATTGGAGCCCGAGCCCGTACAGAAGGTAGGAAAATATACTACATGGTTTAAAGATAACTCTCTAGTTATGGTATGGATTGTTGGCACCCTTTCTCAAGACATTGTCAACGAAGTCTTGCACAAGGAAAGTGCAAAGGATATGTGGGATTCTCTTGCAGCTACTTATTCGCAAGCAAGAAATGAAACACTTATTATGCAGCTACATCATGACATTCATCAGATGCGACAAGATGGTCGGCCTCTTCATACTTACTACTCTAGTCTCAAGTCTATGTTTGAGAGACTAAACAGCTATTTTCCTGCATGTAAGTGTGAGCAACAGAAGGCATATAGAGATATGCTTATGGTAGGCGTATTCCTGTCGGGATTAGATTCAGTTTATGAGTCAGCGAAGAATCAGATGCTTACTAGTCCCTCGATTCCTCCTATTGATGAGGCTTATAGTAGACTGAGTAGAATTCCAATCCCTGCAGCAACTGTTCCTGATACCACTTCTGCTATGCTTGCTACTCGTGGCAGAGGTGGGTCCTTCTTTGCTAGAGGACGAGGAGGCCGTGGTCGTGGTACTCCGACTCCGCGCCCTGTATGTCAGTTTTGTCATCGCATTGGTCACATTGTGGATAAGTGTTGGCAGAAACATAGTCGTCCTGCTTTTGCTAATCAGACTGCTTCTACTGAGTCTTCAGAGCCGCCTAAGGCGCAGCATACCGCCCCCTCCAGTGAGTTACGTGTAGATGATCTTCTCTCTCAGTTGCGAAGCTTGATTGGAGATAGACCTCAGCATGCTCCTGATCCAACCACCTCAACTGTCACTACTGCTGCTAGTGCTTCTTCTTCTGGTATGTATTCTGCCTGTACAGTTTGCCCTGCTACTGACACGACAGATTGGTTTATTGATTCTGGTGCATCGACACATCTATGTGCTGACAAGGCACAGTTTACTTTCTATGTCTCTGCTCCTCCTGGGAGTGGCTGTGAACAGGGAGGTCTCTACAGGCTAGTGCATCCCATTCCATTTGCTGGGTCTACCTCTTCGGGGTCATCCTCATCTTCAACCTATACTTGGCATTTACGTTTTGGACATCTACCATTTCAGAAACTACTGCATGTTCTTCCTCAGCTGTCTCCTAAGTCATTCTTTCAATGTGAGTCTTGTCAGTTGGTCAAGCATCATAGGTCATCGTTTCCTCTACAGCCCGGTAGAAGTAGCCAGTCTGTGTTTGAGTTATTTCATTTTGATGTTTGGGGCCCGAGTCGTACACCTGACCTTCAAGGTCATAGGTATTATCTTGTTGCTGTCGATGACCACAGTCGTGTTAGTTGGGTTTTCCTTATGAAGCATAAATCTGAAGTCGGTCCTGTAATCAAAAATTTTATCAATGAAATTCTGACTCAGTTTGATACTTGTGTCAAAATTGTACGTTCTGACAATGCTCTTGAATTTTGTGCTTCTTCTCTAGAGCAATTTTTCAAAGATAAGGGTATCATCCACCAAACCTCTTGTGCTCATACCTCCCAACAAAATGGGGTTGCAGAAAGAAAACACCGTCATATCCTTGATGTTGCCCGTACTATTATCATACATAGCCATGTTCTCCATTCGTACTGGGGAGATGTTGTTCTCACTGCATGCTATCTTATTAATCGCATGCCATCATCTGTGTTGGGAGACCTTGTTCCTATCTCTGTCCTCTTTCCTGACAGAGAATTGTTTTCTGTTCCACCTCGTGTTTTTGGCTGTGTTGCCTTTGTCCACTTGCTTGGTCCTGGGAGAGATAAGTTGTCTCCTCGGAGCATCAAGGCAATCTTTGTTGGTTATTCCCGCACTCAAAAGGGATATCGATGTTATGATCCTTCTACTCGTTGGTATTATGTGAGTGCTGATGTTACATTCTTTGAGTCTACCTCTTTTTTCTCTCCTAATGGAACTCAATTACGGGCACCTGAATTGAGTGATGAAGTTCATCTTCCTTTACCTCTCCTGAGTTGTCCAAAACCGGTTGATTCACGTTTTGGGGCCGTCTACCAACGTCGTACTAGACCTGTTGCACCTGCTCCCTGTGCACCTGTGCCTTCACCCAGCATGCCCCAGGTAATTTCTGAACACACCACTGCTGACAATTCTTTATGTGATGATGATGATGCCACAGGAGAATATCACGAGCATGCTCATGCTCCTAATGACCTTGATATGCCCATTGCTCAAAGAAAAGGCAAACGCAGTTGCACTTTGCATCATATCTCTGGTCATTTATCCATGGACAGACTCACTCCTACATACCGACAGTTTGTCCAGGGACTGTTGGCTGTTGCACTTCCACAAACGCATATGGATGCTCTCTCTGATCCAAAATGGGCTGCAGCTATGCAAGAAGAGATGGCTGCTCTTCAGTCTCGAGGCACCTGGACACTTGTTACTCCTTCAGCAGATACAACTATTGTTGTTGTCGATGGGTCTTTACTATCAAATACAAAGCGGATGGCAGCATTGAAAGATATAAGGCTCGCCTGGTTGCTAAAGGCTATACCCAAACTTATGGGGTTGACTATTATGATACTTTCTCTCTTGTGGCACGCCATGCGTCGTTACAGATTCTCCTTGTTGTGGCTGTCAGCAAGAATTGGTCCCTATCACAACTTGATGTCAAAAATGCCTTTCTCTATGGTGACTTACATGAAGAAGTGTATATGCAGCAACCACCAGGGTTTGTTGCTGAGGGGGAGTGTCAGAAAGTGTGCAGATTGCGAAAGGCGATTTATGGTCTGAAACAAAGTCCTCGAGCTTGGTTTCAGAAATTATCAGAGCACATTGAGCATGAGGGCTTCCAACGTTCTTCGGCAGATCATTCCTCTTTGTCAAAAAAACTTCTACAGGTACAGTGATAGTACTTGTTTATGTTGATGATATCATTGTTACAGGGGATGATGAAAAGGGGATTTGCAACATCAAGAGTGTCCTTGGACAACACTTTGTCACCAAAGACCTTGGTGAACTACGCTATTTCCTTGGTATTGAGTTTGCCAGAAATCGAAAGGGCCTTATCATGTGTCATAGGAAATATGTTACTGATGTTTTGCAAGAGACAAGGATGCTAGGGTGTCGACCTGCATCCATGCCTATGGATATTAATTCTCGCCTGTATGATGATGATACTGAAGATGTTGATGCGAGACAGTATAGAGGGATTGTTGGCAAGCTCTTATATATCACTGTCACTCGACGTGATATTGCCTATGCTATTAGCAGAGTGAGTCAATTTATGGACAAGCCCAAGAAAGTTCATTGGGATGCTACTATGATGATTCTTAGATATCTAAAGAGTTCACCAGGAAAGGGACTATTGTTCCAGAACGGTACCTTACTCACTGTATCCGTGTATGTTGATGCTGACTATGCAGGATGCCCCTCTGACAGAAAATCCACTACTGGATTTTGTGTGTTTGTTGGTCCTAACTTGGTTACATGGAAGAGTAAGAAGCAAACAGTGGTTGCCAGATCAAGTGCAGAATCTGAGTATAGAGCTATGGCTCAAGCTACTGCTGAAGTCATGTGGGTTAGATCATTGATGTTGGATCTAACTGTTGAAGTACCCCTTCCTATGCAGTTGTTATGTGATAACAAAGCTGCACTTTTTATTGCTAATAATCCGGCGTTTCATGAGAGAACCAAGCACGTTGAAGTAGACTGTCACTATACCAGAGACATCATTCAAAAGGGGTTTGTAAGTACCTCACACGTTTCATCTACAGGGCAGACGGCTGATATCTTCACTAAGGCTCTTGCAAGGGGACCATTCCAAAGCTGCTGTTCCAAGTTGAGCTTATTTGACATATACGCTCCAACTTGAGGGGGAGTGTTAAGATAGGTTTATATTCAGCTTTAAGTTCTAGAGGGTACTTCTGTAATAATTTCTCCTTTTATGGTTCTCTTCTAATTTTTACCATCTCCTCTAGTCTATATAAAGAGGAGTTAGGGCAGATTTCAATGTTAATCAAAATTACTAGTTCTCAGATTTTATCAAAAGTCATTTGTGTTGTGTCAGAGTGTTTATTCACAAATTGAGATCTGAATGGTTGGTGAGTAGATTCAGGGGTTATCCGTCACATTGCAAAACTGAAATAAGGCATGATTCGTATGGAAAAAACCTGAGTTTGGTCATTCAAAAAGTCTATATGGGAAATAACTCATATTGTGATGTCATGAGAGTTGGGTTATATCGATTAAATGTAAGGGCCACCAATGCCATTCTTAATAAAGTTTTGTATGTTCCTTCCATCAGGAGGAACCTAGTGTTTGTCTCCGCTTTGACTGGAAAAGGTTTTGAAGTTTAGTTGTTCCAGAAAAAGTTACAGTGGAAACACATAGGATGACCATGTTTGAAGGAAAATATATAAAAGAACATGACATGTTTAAACTAAATGAAATGAATAAAACTTTAGGTTCTGCTTATATTGACTATGTATTGAGTGTGAACTTATGGCATGAAAAATTAAGCCATATAAGCATCAACAAGATGAAGTTGATATAAATGTAATGATTTTGCGAAATGTGAATTTTGTTTATATGGATAGATGGCAAGGAAACCGTTTCCATTTGAAGTAATTCCAGTCATTGATTTATTGGAGATTCTTCATATAGATATTTGTGAACATTTTAGAGTCCAGATACATAATGGTATTTGTGAACATTTTAGAGTCCAGATACATAATGGCATGTTATATTTCATAACTTTTATTGACAATTTACCAATATTTGGCTATCTTTATCTGATCAAACATAAAACTCAAGCACATGAAAAATTTAAGGAATACAAAAGTGAAGTGGAGAGATAGCTTAGATAATATATCAAGGTTGTAAGGTCTCATCAAGGTGGTGAGTATACATCAAATGAATTTCTCAAATGCTACAATGAACTTGGAATTAATAGGTAAAGAACAATGCCTAGAATGCCACATTAAAATGGTGTCGCTGAGAGGTGTAACAAAACCTTGTTGAACATGGCGAGATCCATGTTAACATGTGCACAGTTACCCAAAGTATTTTGAGGTGAAGCTGTATTAACAACTATGTATACTATAAATTGAATGCCCAACAAAGCAATCCCGACCATTCCTTATGAGAGATGGACTGGTGTAAACCAGATCTGAGACATCTCAGAAAATGGAGATCTGTAGTCCATGTGAAAATTCTAGATTCAAAAAATTGATAAACTAGATAATAGATCTGTAAGATGTTTGTTGATTGAATATCTAAAAGGATCAAAAGGCTACATATTATATCACTCGACTATGAGACTTATCGAAGTAAGGATGTAAAGTTCTTATAAGAGTTCAATAGCAAAGACAATGATCCAGTGGGAGATCAAACCAATCTATTAGATTATCTGATTTATTTAGAAGAACAGTTTGACAATGAACCGATCGGAGAATAGTTTGGTATTGAAACAACTAAGCATGAACTATTTGAGGAACAATTTGGCAATGAACCATCTGAAGAACAGTTTAACAATGAACCAATTGATTCAAGTACCTCATCTTCTCAGACTTTGTTAGGTCATGAAAGACCTAGAACTCTTCTTTCATAGTTGAATGATTACTACGTATATCTAACAGAAGAGCTATGTTCTTTAACAGATATTGACGAAATGTCTGACAATCTGACATATGATAAAGCAATAAACTAGCATGAATCGTTAGATTGGGTAAATGCTATGGATGAAAAAATTGAATTCATAGAAAAGAATAAAGTCTGAAATTAGTAGATCTTCTGAAGGATAGAAGACCCATTGGGTGTAAATGTGTACTAAAGAAAAAATATAAAGCTAATGGACCAGTCGAGAAATTTAAAGCAACACTGGTGGCGAAAAGTTTTTCTCAAAAGGAATGAATTCATTATTTAGTAAGATATTCATCGATTGCAAAATTTGCATTAATCAAAATAATTCTGGCTATCGCAGCCTTCTATGACTTGGATGTTTGTCAAATGGATGTGAAGACTACTTTTTTGAATGGTGAATTAAAAAAAACTATATATATGATTCAACCACAAGGATATGTCATCAAAGAAAATGAAGACAAAGTGTACAAGTTGAATAAATCACTATACGGTTTGAAAGAGTCGCTTAGATAGTGGTATTTTGCCTTTCATAAGACAATCACAAAGCTTGGATACATAGTAAATCAGCTCGACCATTGTGTATCTATTTAGAAAGGTGAGAGTCTCTTTTGCATCCTGTCATTATATGTCGACGGCATTTATTGATTGAAAATGATAACAATATGATACTCATAACAAAGACTTGACTGACCAAAAACTTCGAAATGAAGGACATGGGTGAAACATCCTATATACTAGATCACTCGAGATAGAGATTCTTTGAGCCAAGAATGATATATTGATTATATCTTAAAGAAGTTTCGAATGCAAGATTGTCAACATATTGGAACTTCTATAACTAAATGAGCAAATCTAAGCAAAAGTGGTTGTCTGACAACAGAAATTAAATGTTCCATATGCACGGGCTGTTGGGAGTTTAATGTATCTAATGCTATGCACAAGACCAAACATAAGGTTTCCTATTGGTCTTGTGAGTCGTTACCAAATTACATGGTAGGCCTCACTGGCAAGCAATTAAAAATAATTTTGTGACATATTAAATGAACGAAAGGACTGAAATTGTCCCACCAAGTTGATGAGTTAACTCTAGTTGGCTATTTAGAATGATGATTTTGCTAATTATAAAGACGACAGTAAGTACACATCTGGATATGTTTTTCTCTTTGAAGGTAGGGTGATAGATTAGTCTTGTAAAAAACAGGGATGTGTTGCTCAACATACACAAGAAATAGAGTGTGTAGCTTGTAATATTGTAACTACCTTTGTTGTTTGGATAAATCGGTCCCTGAAGCCTTGATGTTAGCTAAATTTTGATCATGAACCAATTCAACTATACTGATAATCTGACAGTGATATCTCTATGAAAATTGGATCCGTTAGCTCAAAGAGTAAATATATAATGTTGAAATACCATTATGTTCATGAAATGATTGAGAAAAATCAAATCTCGACTGATTACATGCCTACTAATAATATGGTAGTTGATCCCTTAACTAAGGGAATAACTGAAAATTTGTTCACCAAGCATGTAGCCCATATGAGGTTAAGGTATATTTAAAAGGTTTTGATAGAAAGCCGTTCAAAGGAAAACTTCGCTATAAACCTTGAACAAAGTTCAAGTTACGATGGATAAACCAATTAAGAAAACCACATAATTAAAGATTAAGGAAACTCATACATAGTGGAAACAAACTGGCGATCACATGGCCAAGTGGGAGATTTTGGGTAGTGGCCATGAGTCCTATCCCTTCATCTCGTAACTGCAAGGGGGCCCACTCGCAGACCCCTCTCAGCTACGAGATAACCTTGCAAAGTGGTTTTCAAATAAAGATCTTATTAAATAAAATCAAACGATTTACATTACATGTTTTCTCTCTGTAAATCTCTCTGGCCCTAACCGCAAGCTAGGCTTCGGGAAATCCTATGAGGCGGCTTATATATGCCCAGCACCTCGCGATTTAGGGTTTAATTGAAGGATTACTCTGATCGGGGCCGCACATAAGCAAATCTGGAAAACTATCTTCATTCTGCTTCTGTCTTTTGCCTTATGTCTTCTTTCTTCTTCTTTATCACTGCCATGACTACCTCTTGACGTTCACATGATCATCTTGGAGACACCGCTGGTAAATCTACTGAGGAAGTGTAGATGAGATCCAAGGCATCATTCCGCTGTCACAACTCCAACATTGTTATGAAGAAGACTAAATCTTTGATGCGAGGGTTTTTACGGTGGAATATGAATGATAGCATGGGTAATCATCTGCTAGCTGTAGGCCCCAATTGGAGGGTGGTATGGGTCTTATCGACTTGCGTACTATGGGGAAAGCTGCATTGGCCTTATTAGCACTTCATATATGTAGACGCAACAAGGAGTGGATCAGTTTTGTCCATCATCAATACTTGTGATCTCATTCTCTATGATCCATCTAATCCTTTAAAAATCCTTCTTGGATTATAAGAGAGCTGGAAGGCTATTCAACAGCACATTCAGTGGAGGGTTGGAGAAGGTTCTTTGAACTTTTGGGTAGATAAGTGATCCTCCATATGTCTCAGGGTCCATGTGAATGGTCAAGAGTACATGAAGATGCATAACCTCTTCAATTTTTCGATTCAAGACATTGTGCAGATCCCAGTTTGCATGCGCGGCCAGATTTCAATTTTTTTGATAGAGTTCTAATCAGCTGGCCTAATCTCCACAACGGGCCGGACCAGCTCCTTGCCCATTGTAAAAGTTTCCAGCTTATTGAAGCAATCATGGAGAAGGTTGATGAGTCCTGGCGACAATAGTGCACTAAGGACACCCCTCCTCGAGCAGCTTGGTTTTGTTACATCACTAGCCGTAGGTTGCCCACTCAAGATCATCTCCAGTTGAGAGGTTTGCACCTAGCCCGTAGCTGCCCCCTTTGCCTGAAACATGAAGAAAATGCCAGCAGCTTCTGTTTCACCGCCATCGGGCGGTCGAAGTATGGAAGCTTATCTCTTCGAAGTTTGGAAAAAAGTGCATCCCACATCAAAGTTTTATCACCGAACTCCGATGGTGGTTCTCATCATGCTTTAAACGAGGGTGGATGATGAGATGTTGCAGGATATACTTTCACATAATCATTTAGAAGCTTTGGATGGCAAAAAATAGGTATTTGCATGGCCTTGAGTTCAATCGTACGAAGAACCTCGCGGTGCGAATATGGACGGCTTGCATGGAGTGCCTTATGTTGAGATTGAAGGAGGATACTAGTGAGAAGGCAGAATTTGACTTATGGATCTGTACCGATCATGTAGTGGATAAGTGGCCTTCGATTCCGGACAAGGATCTTTGCATCCTATTGGTGACGGGTTTCAAGAACTCCAGAAAGGCGGTGGTTTGCGGCTATGTCACCAAGGTGCGTGGTGCGGGTGTCGGTACGGTACATCTCAAAAAAATTAGGTGCGGTGGTGCGGTGAAGATATTTTATTATTATTATTATTATTAATTTTTCATAAAAATTGAATAACACAAATCTCTTGTTTGTGCAAAAGAAATTTGCATCTATCGATCTTATGCCTTTTTTGTGTTTAGTATCCTCAAACTTTGATTCTAAATTTGAAAATTATGCGTTTAATATAATAAAATTAAAATTTTAGAATTAATGAATTAAAACCATCTTAGCATGTGTTAAAGAGATATGAAAAAACTTTAACAATTTGAAATCATAATTTCACTCCTTAACATTCAATTACAATTATGAAATTTTAATTCAAGATTTTGATATCCCAATTCTCATTTCATTTTTATCCAAAATTTTAATTTCAAATTCTGACTTGAACACCCTTAGGTCTACATGTCTAAAACAGGCAACCTCTATGACATTAAACTTAAAAAAATAATAATGTAATGAGTACGTTTTCATCCCATTAAATGTAGAAGGATGCACACTTCTCAAACACGTTTCCATGTGAATAAATGTTTCCATGCCATTAAATGTGAAAGGATGCACACTTCTCAAAAACATTAAATACTAATGCCCTCTCTCCTCTTTCCTGCACTCTCTCTCCTCTCCCTACCGCCCTCTCCCTTACACTCTCTCTCCTCTCCCTACCGCCCTCTCTCCTGCACTCTCTCTCTCCCGCAGTCTTCCCCTCAAGTCGAGGTGCGGTTGAGATGCCCACCATAGGTGAATCCGCACCCGCCTCGCGGGTGCGGGTCCATTTATACCGCACCCTGGTGACAGAGGTTTGCGGTTTCCGTCTTGGAGCTAGCAGCAATATCAAGTTTGAGACGAAGTATTGTGATCAGAGCGGTAATTTGACGAGGTAATTTGACGACGAATCTATGATGCTCGAAATTACCCTTCAAGGGTTTGTTGATATTGCTGACTTGAATGTTTTCTTAGTTGCCAGCAACAAATTTTGGCTAAGCTGTCCTAGAAGGGTTCAGAAAGCAGAGCTTTTTTGTAATTTGTCTCTTCCTTCCATCTCTCAGCTGATTGATAGAATTTTAATTTTCCAAACATACCCAAGTTTTAAACAACTGCTTTGTTATCCAACTTTGTAATCTCCAGTTTTCTTACTGGTTTGGCTATCCCCTTAATATATAGCACTTTTGTAATTCTGTAATATTAAAATTACGGGTGGCTCAACCTCCAGCAGGGTTTCTTCCGAAAATTTTGTAAAAGATTCTAAAGATCCAAAAATCTAATGCTTGGCCAGACAGTGGAGCTTAATATTATACCGAAAGACCATGATTGTGACAATTTTGAACCTCAGATGAGCCCCATTGTTTTGACGTTCCAACTTTTCCAACGAAAAAACTACCGATTCTGCAAGTCACAAGTACATGGTCACATGCGGCCATCATCTCAAGGTTACGAGATTTCGGAGGCTCGTGAACATAAAAGTGACAATAAAGATTTGCAGTTGCATAAGTCTAGAACATTAACAAAATATCGAAAATAAGTCATCCAACTTTTCATACAACTTGCACCAACACATGGGTATTTCAGAGTTCTACACCGTCAACGGAATTAATGGTTCTTACAGTAATTTATAATGTTAAACTAGAGCACCGACTGATCTGATTCTCATTCCTACTTGCATCATATGCACCAAAATACATCAGCTTGTCAAGAACAAATGATTAATGTCAAGCAGAAGGTACCCGACTATCACCTAAGCGCACTAATGTGCTTCTTGAAAATCGCATTAGGTTTTAAACTGCAATTGCTAAAGCGGTTGGAGGAAAGCTTGGCTCCCCAACAATATGACAAGCCGACTGATTTTTGTATGTCCTCCCAGTCCTCACTCTTGACAATTGCATTTTACAGTTCCAATATAATTTGTATGCCTAAAGGGTTTCTCTTGGGACACTGGAAAACTGCAGAAAGAATTGTAGCAAAAATGTGGCAGAACTGCAATGCATTTCCAGACACTAGGACTGACGACAAACAGGACCATATGAAACGTTAAACCAGAAGATTAAAATCTGTAAATAAAATTAATTTACTAGTCTATTGTTCATAAAGAAACATAACTCTCAAATAAAATTATAGGGTACTAAAGGGAAAAACTTGTCCATTTAAAATTAAGACTACAAGTATCTGGCCATCACTGTTGAGCTCTCCTCAAGTCCCTGGGAACAAAATAAAATTTACCAACGACATGCAGAATAGCAACAAAAGCAATGAAGCCAATGCTCATGATGAGGACCACATTAGGTGAGATCTTCAGCCCTGGTGCATCATCTGTGTAAAACTGCAGCATGGTGTTCCCAGCAGCTCCTGCACTGCCACTGCCTCCAGCTGCCCGTCTCCTGCGTAAACTGGCAGCTGCTGCTGCACTGCCCCTTGGAGGTGCACCATTTGGAATGACCATTGTTCTCTGAGATAGCAAATCACATAAGGAAGCAAGAATAAGAAGCAAAAGCATTAAAAATTGGTAATGTTATTTAAGGCCAACAATGACAATTAGCATATCACGAGAGAAACAGAGAAATACAATGCAATCGGTTACAAGAATGAGATGTTTGAATGACCACCTGACAATTATTCAACCAGAGTCAAAGTTCCAGATTATGCACAAAGAACTTGATTGTAATGGAATATAAGTTGCATTGTACAAAAATGCAGCTATCTAGCTTTATAAGACCCTGAAGCATTGGACTGATGCGTTCACATGCTGAAAAAGAAATATGCAAGCATGGGACATGGTCCAACCTTTATGCACATATAACAAGGAATGTATATGCAATTAGAGCAGAAAAACACGTGTGTATGTCCTCCTGTAATTACATGGGCTGATACTTCACAAGGGGCAGCTAATGCTCCACAATTTTTAACAAAAGATAGATGCCAAATTATGACTCATAAAAGAACTGTAAATTAGCAGTAGATTCACTGTATAATACCTATGAACTAAATAAATTTAGTATAAAAAAGTTACCTCTTTTATCACCGAGACAGAAACGACCCCAGCAAGCATCATTATAAGTGAACAGATGTACAAGTACGAAGTTATGTACATGCAAGGGAAGGATATGATATATAGTTTGGATGCGCAAGAGATACTGAGACTGGGCTTGTGAGGTGCCATGCATGTATGAGGATGCTCTACTTGATTAAGGAATTTACATACTTAGGCTGTAAACCAAAATTTCAGCTTTATTTAATACAATATTTATAAAGTAAATCAATTCTTTGAAATTCCATGTGAAGCAACTTTTGTTGTAACAATGAAAGTTTTCTCAACAGCCAGGATAGAAGTTTTAACACTAGAACCTTCCACTAAATTTTGCAAATAGTTGGGCCACAGTAATTAGTGAGCTTTATGGTTTCTTAACTGTTTTCCTGTTATGCAAGTTATGTTTCTCCGCATGGTCCAACGATCGTTGGGCATGTCATTAACTCCTTCTCTTACCAATCCTTCTCTCTCTTTCTCTGTGTGTGTGTGTGTGTGTGTGTGACCTGAGTTTACATGGTACACTTTCATCAGTCAAGGTTCACACATGCAGTCAATAATAACCTCTCAAGGGTACCCAGTCATATGGGTGATGAATTCATGTGATCTTTTTGCATGTAAATTATGGAAATAAACAGTCACGAGAGCTTTTAAATTCATATGAAAAGACAAAGGAAACGAGGAATTGTAGTTTCTCAAAACTTTCCTTCCTATGATAAAAAAATGTAAGGTATTTTCTTTGGTACATAGAATTGTTGTTTTTCACCAAAGCAAATTCCCCATCCCCCTTTGTAATATTATATTGAAATTTAGTTTTGTTACCATTTTTATGTTTCCCCAAGAAAACAAACCTTCTCAATAACTACCACCTTATCCTTTTACTCTTCCTTTTTCCTCCCGTCTTCATCTTTCTTTTTCAGTTATTACATTTATCTAATTTGTTACACAATTCCTTGAGAAAATTGAATGGAGCAGGTAGGGGAAAGGATATCATCTTTTTAGAGAACATTGATTCACCCCGTTCTTATTTCTTATTAGTTTGTTTTCTGACAAGAACCATGGCTCCTCAACATCCTGCTGGAGAAGCATACAGTTTCAGTGTAAAACCATGTCATATTCTCTTTTTCTTTCTCTCTCGCTATATCTATATATATACGGTTCGAAGCACTGCATTTTCAGGCTGCTCTTGAAATTGTTCAAGCTCATCTGAACACTTGTACACATGCTTGGTACCGAATCTGAATAGACATTAATGAAGATATTTGTAAATTTAGTTGTGTGCTAGCTTCTTCGGAACTTTACTGAAAGTTTGGTTTTTCAGTTGAGGTTTTCTTTATTTTATCTCATAATACAAGAGTATGACCACATCTTAAGAATAGGTTGTTCAGAAGAAAGCATGTCTTCCAGAAATTGTGACCTGGAACAATGCAAACAGAGTTTAACTTCACCGAAACACGCATTACTAAAAGGTGATCTAAAATTCCAGATATTCTTTTTTCCCCAAAACTTGATGGAAACATTCTCTTCTAATATATTTTCACTAGGAAACTTGTGAACCAATTTTTATCACCAATGAACAGTTACTAAAGCCAATAAAGCAATTCCCTGAACACTCAAATATACTTTCAAGCACTCGCAGCATCCCTTGTCCATAAATCTTGAGATAACTGTTTTCAGACTCATAAGATCTAGCCTGGTAATCCTGTCACATTTCACTCTCTGAGAAATGTGGACAGCAAAACCCAGAGATATTGACTACAATTACTGTTTTTTTTTTAACATATTGTGAACTTGGTGTATACTGGAGAAGCGGATTTCCCCTGGCTTGCATCCCTTGGATGTCAGAGGGCCCTTCTTTCATAAAATGACCCCCTTTCCTTCTTTTATGTCCCCAGTAGTGGTTCCTCAAGAAAAGCTCCTCTGTTTTCTCATAGGGGCAGTTTGTTAACAATGGAAAATAGAAGTTTTCACTACCAATTAATGCTTGGATCTCCCATAGGTTTCTTAAGTGGTGTAGGTTTATAGGTAGTTCTGAATTAATGTGTCTACCGTATACAGAAGAACTACAACAAGAACTCCACTAGTTTCTTTCCTTTATGTGTAAAGATTTGGTGAAAGCAGCGATCGACCAAATTTCTTGAACTCAAACATAAAAAATGATGGTCTCAACAAGCTTCAACTACCTATTTCCAGGCCGAATCTTAAGGTAAGCAGAGTTGTTCGATCAAAGAAATAAAATGTGCAATATGCTTGTAGTTGAAACTTGAAACGATGTCTTTATTCACCAACTCCAATAACCCCGAAATGAGAGTACAACGGCAATAGAAATGTGAACCCCATGATCTAATCAGGAAGCACAAGCCTGCGAATTTTCCAGAGGCATGCCGTACACAGGCCCTCTTCTAACATCAGAATATGGCGAACCTCTGCGCCCCCTTAAAACAATAAATCAGAAGGCAGAAACCAATCCGTTTTGCGATCGGACTTCGATGCCGCAAAAATAACCCAAGGAAGCAAATCCAACCCCATCGTTTTCCCACTATAATAAGCCAATTATGAATTACGCTGGATCTGACCAAATCCAGAAGAAATCGTTACACAACAGTATTCCAAGAGAGAGAGAAAAAAAAAAAAAAGCAAAGCGACCGGTTCATTTAAGATGCAATCGAACTCGAAAAAGAACAAAAGTAAAAAACGAAATGAAGGCATACATAACCGAAGAACTCACCGCAAGTCGTCCTCCAAAAAACCAAGTGAGTCTCTTGTGAAGGATCGACGCGATCGGGCTCCGACAGATTCGTCGCCTGCTATTCCCGGCCTACACAATCTGAGATCCCCGGCTTATATAGGGCGACCGGCCCGACGACGAAAAGTTAGGTCGAAATCTTTTTCTAATACGCGTTTAGAGACAATAACGCATCAAGTTATGTCTTTGTTATAAAAGAAAATGCAAAACTTCTCAAAAGGACGCCCGACGTTTGGACGGATAATGAATGGACCTTTCAATAAGAACAACATAGCCCTCGACTTTTCTACAAACTCTCAAACAGCCCTCTCTATTTTAAATACATTAAAATATATTATCCATTCACATTTATAACTTTTATTAATAAAAATTTATTTAAAAAAAAAATCATTACAAGTCACCGCTTGCCGGCAGGTGATAATGCCGGTTCGAGCTAATTCCAAATCTTCAGTCAACGGCCTTTGACCCAAGGAGCTCTAGCTGTCTTAATTTTCTTTTTAATTTACATTTAAATTTTCAAATTGTCATTTATATTGTATAAAATTTTTTAAAAATAATATTTGAGCTCCTGGGAAATGAAACTACGGTTTGCCTCTTAAAAAATTGAGAAACAAGATAGAATCGCTCAACAAAGGAAGGAGCTAAGGGGGCAACATAAATTGGCCAAAGTTTTATGATTACCTTATCTCACGTAAATCGTTTACCTGTAACTATTTAATATTCTTATGAAAAATCAATCATATCGAAGCATTTTCTTGGGTGAATTTACTTTGTATTTGATAAATGCATTGCTTGTGAAGTATGTGTTCAAGTATGTCTGTTGTTGATTGGTGATTAGAAACAGATATTTAAAAAGAAACAATTGCTTAATTATAGTGTTGATTTCAGAATCTGTATATTTTCTGTATATTTTGTGGTAATTTCATGTAGTATTGCCCCTCAAACTGTTTATCAATGACTAAAGAATATGAACTTTCCACCTCCAATCGTCACGAATTAAATTATAATCAAATTGCTTTGGGTTAGTTACCAATGTTTGTAATTGGAGCTTACACAGTTCGAACAATTATGAACTCAATTTCAATAAAAATATCTATGGAGAAACCCCTTGATTCAAGAGCGATTACCAATTAAATTAAAAATAACACTAAGTTTCGATCAAAAGTAAGTAAGTTTCGTTCATGTCAACAAATAATAACTATTATTTGTGAGGTTTATAACTACTTTTGGAATATATAAATATATATAGCTATTATAGCCATAGCCCTTATTTGTTTAAGTACAAATATGAAATTTTGAACTTTGTTTCAACTAAAGACAAAAAGATTTTCGTGTTTAATTGATGAACTCAATTTACATGGGCCCTGGCCCCACTTTAATTTTTTACAAAATTTACATGTAAATTTTATAAAATTTTATTTGTCTTATATCAAATTTTTGAAAAACGATGTCTTGGCCCGTGCTCAGTGTCAAAATTTAAAAACTTTAATTTGGCCTCTTCATGAAAAATTATGGCTTATCATTGCCCATCAACAAAGATTGATTGTTCCAACAAAAAGTCAAGTGACCCTCTCCTGAAACCACTACTGCCCCCCTTTATCTAATAAGAAGTTGAGAGCTGGTTTATTGTATTTGAAAGGTTGATGGCTCATTGGTTGTTGGTTCAAATGTTGAACAGTTGATTGCAATAAAAAAAAAAAAAACACTAGTGTCCTTGATCCGCCCCTTCTCACATATGAGTATCCAAATGTTCATTAAAAAAAAACATTGACTTGTAAAAATTAAGTTTTATGAAAACTGGTTTTTGGCAAATTCTTGGAATCTAGCTTGTGTTTGAGTGATGAGATTAGAATAATGTTTTCTAAAAAACTAGGAAACCAACCTGTTCACGTTCTTTCAAAAATATTGGCCATGTTTTTTAGAAATTCAGTTTTGACAGGCACGCAGCGAGGGCTATGCATATGTGCCAAACTAAACAAGTTAACACAAAAGAATTACAGCGATTGATAAGGGAAAAACATACATTTGTTTTAGCTGGAGCGAAAAGATGACTTTCCGGACGCCATGGTAACGTCTTTGGGCAATGATGTTTACACGTCCGACCGGATCTTCTTGTCACACAGGAGAGTCGAAGTCAAATTTGGAGGCCAATTTTAAATTTGATGTAGCCGCAACAGAAATTTCTGGCCTTTACATTCTGGAAAAACGACGACCATTCCTCCTTGAATTTTCGAAGTCAACAATAGCATTCTTCTTTGAAAAAAAAAAAAACGCTGAATGCCTTATATTTTGTTCGAAAATTAGTACATAGAGCATGCAAAGGGCTCATCATCTTAGGGCGACATCAAAAGATTAAAACCCGGTGATAGCAATAGATGGAGTGGGACGTCCCAAAGAATGTACTAAATTCGAAGTCTAATTACCCACCGAAGCTCAGTTGATGTCGGTTCAGCCACGGCATTACGGAAACTGTTAAAAGCAAAGCATTAAATCATAGCATTCAACCAATTTGTTAAGTCAAACAGTTTCCCGAAAAGAAACATTCTGAATTTGGTAAGATTAAGAGTATACGTTTTTGAAAGATCGCAAATTGTATCAATGATGGAAATTTTCAACTAAAATGGAGAAAGACTTGTAGACAAGGCAATAAAATCAATTTTACTAAAATAGGTGGAAAAGAATGTTAAACGATACTAAACAAGAACAAACCAAGAAAAATTAAAGGGGCATTTGGATGACACCCCAAAACCAATTTTTGAAAGTAAAGATTGGTTTCCTACTAAAGTGCTGTTTCAGGCATGTTTAGACGGCAACAAAAATGAGTTCTGTCAAAACTCATTTTTAGCAAAACCTATTTTTAAAAGGGATTTTAGCACTCCCAGGCTTTTTAAAAAAAAATATATATTCCGGTCCAGTTACCCAAATACATAATCAAGTTTGCATAAAACCACCCTTTTTGAGTATGTCATCCCATAAGATAGTTTTTTCATCGGCTGGAGTCTGTATCAGAATATTCACATTGATTTACCGTGTCCAAAGATTTTACTACTGGTTTTACAAAACACCCATGATGCCACCATATTACATGATCTTGGCCTTAAAAGGGCAGGCTAAGTTCTTCCCCTTGCCAACTGGACAGGTCTACCTCTCCCGAGTTCTAAAAGCACAGCAACAAAGTGTTGTCTAGCAGAAAATATATAGCTAATGCTTCTTTCACAAATGCCTTTCAAAGGAAGTTTACCAAATTTCAATAAATAAAATGCCCAAATGGAAGTATACAAAATTTATCTGCTCAACATCATAGAGCAGCATATATAAGAAGAAATGAAAAATTAATGACTAAATTACAAAAAAGCGACTGACCATGTGGCCAAAACAGAAATTTGATTGATCATACACACGCTCAAGGAGTGGTTTTCACTGCCAAAGAGATCCTCTCCACGTCCTTGAAACTTGCCCGTAATAAAGGGGAACAGAACCAACAGAAGTGAATATCCAAGAGTTTTGGCACCGGAGAGCTAAAACAGGGAGTTGCTGACGAAAGAGTTTTGGCACCTAAGAATCAAATCTGGGCATTGCTGCGGAAAGGGTTTGGCCACACAAGTGTTAAAGCTGGGAGTTGCTGAGGAAGGTCACCATGCATCTTGCACCCTGAAACATCCTATCTAATCTTTGCCAAATTGAGCTTTGAACCTCAAGAAGCTTCCGTGTCTTGTCCAATAGGGTCGGCTGGCATCTGACAGTTTCACCGTGTATCTGCTCATATAAGAGAAAATGAGAACATATGTCAGATTCTTTCCTGATATCCAAGACATTAAGGCTGGTTGATGGACTAGAATGTAAAATGCACATCAAAATTACTTATCACAATAGTTTCCTCTTAGTTGGATTTCAGGTCCGGTGCCTCAACTCATGGAACTCACCTTCTAAACCAGACCATGTCAGGCACAGTACTATGGTAAGCCTGCGTCCTAACTGTGTAGGTAATCATTCACAAAGGCTCTGTGAATTTGGTTAAGCAGGTTGGCTTAAGGCCTCCAAATAGACAGAGGTTCGGAGCACAAAATACATCCCGTCTCCTTTGCCTCAAGGCATAATCATAGCTAGGCAGTTTGCACTTTGCACTATGCAAAGTAATTGAGCACATTGAAAGGACGACAACAAGGTATGTTAAACATACACCTTCCAAGAATCCAAATCATCAAGTCCAGGATATCCAATAGGCTCAATTGTTAACACTATGTAGGAGGGGAAGAAGGCACTCTCTTGACAGCATACCGCAAGTATCAAATTATTGATGCTTACCATAAAAAATAGCCTGATCATAGCCTGGATGAACTCAAAGTTGTTGCTGCAGGACAGCTCATGGGTAAAGTAGTCCAGAATCAAATCAATTGAATGAATCTCTTCTGTGTGGTCATTATTTTCCAGATCTTCATCCGTTATTTGCAGAATACGAAGCTCCAGGTCCAGCGCTGATGGAGAGAGACTCTTAAGGTACTCTGTCAAAGGCTCAACTGCAACAAACGAAGACCAACAAAAAAAATGAAGTGCAAATAAGAAATCCGCTCAAAACAGGATCTCAATACCATGCAAAATGGGCTAAGCTCGTACTACTGCTATTCTGAAACTAACTCAATGTCTAACTCCAGCAGTTTATATAACTGATTTACTTTAGAGCATTGGCTGCATAATATACATGAAATTACAAGTCCAGCAATTAAGGTATGCACAAGTGTGTTAAAACTTAAAAATAATTTGCACCTTTAATGAAATAAGTTAAAAGCTTAATAGGCCATTATAACCATTCATCCATTTTTTTGCTGAAATAAGTTAAAACTTAAAAGCTTGATAGACCATTATAACCATTCATCCATTCTTGCGACAGGAACCAACAAACCATCAACATGGCTACAATTGGTCACTGTAAGAGTATGTTTGCTTGAGCTGGACAGGGTGTCTGCGACAACTGTCTAAGATATCCCAGCCTATGAGACGGTGTCAACTCAGAATTTCTATTGCACCCTTAAAGGTGCAACAGAAATTTTAGAATAAAGTTGTAAATTTGGGGAAATGGGACTGGGTGCTACTGACACCCAGTTGAGTACAGCGGCCATGGACTGGCTTACGCTTAAGGGATACCATTCAACCCAAACACACGCACCCTAATGTTTAACCTTCTTAAACATGAATTTGTTAGTCCTAAATATGCTTAAATAACTCATGTCAAGTCTTATTGCAGTTCTAAAAAAGGCATCTTTTGTTTTGTTTAGGGCTAATTGATGTTGAGAAAACTTTAATTTCCCTTTTGTTATTGAATCCCGCTTGTTTTCCTGCATTTTCCCTTCTGACCTTGTTTTCTGGTAATTTAGCCGCAGGGATTAGAGTGAGGACCTCTAATTACTGCGTCAGATTTGTACCAGAGCCCAGGTTTTTTCCTTGATGTTTGCGATGGCTGAATTCTCGAGAAACGACCCTGTTATGGAGAAATCAAAAGAGAAGGAATCTGAAAATTTCAAAAAAAAAAAACCTCGAAGGTTAAACTCATGAAAAACAGGTGCACACAGAGGAAAGGCTAATTCAAATAAAGAAATCTAACCAAGAAACCCCAAATCGGATGAATCGAGCCCTAACGAAGATGGTGTTATAGGTGGGGTGCCCAAGTGTCCTCGGCTTGAAATCCAGTACTAGAGATGCATCACTTGCATGTGTATTCGACTATAGAAGCATTGCCAACAAGGGTTTACCGAATATATAACCAATTGGAGCTCGTTGTAAAGCTGATGCATCATTTAAATCACAATAAGACAGCAAATCGGCCAAAACCATGCCAACCCCTATAAGACAGACAGACAATGTGTGATGCCTTACCAGAGTCCTTTCCCTAATAGAACTAGACTCCCCACTAGGTAAAAAGGCAATCTTTTATCCTTAAATTTAAAGGTGTAAGAGTTCTGGAGGGCTATCGTGAACGACTCTGTAGTCATACTGCCACGGACACCCTAATAAGATATGACTAGGAGTCATAAGGGATAAATCACACCAAACCTCATCCTTGTAGTGGTGACCCATGCAAATTTTCACTAAACACCTATGGATGATAGGGACTTCATCTCCCTCCTCAAACCACAATAGTTTCTTAGTTTGTAGGTGCAACTTATCAACAATATTTTGAGAAACCATGTTCTCATACAACCCACTATCAATAATGACAATGCAAACATACCCATCAAAATAACACTTAGTCCTAGGAAAACTGTTTCACAACCACTTATGGTTGGACGGGCACTTTAGGGTTACTAAGACATGATGCACGGCTAAGAGGTTATAGATGACATCACCATTATATGCGACAACCACTTCATCAGTGGTGGAGGCAGTCTCTGACTCATTTTGGGAACCTCATGATCAGATTTAACAGTGTCGTTCGACTCGTTTGTAGGTTCGGCCATGACAGTTTGTTTGACGACATTAGGACACTGTGATTGGATATGACATGACTCTTGATATTTGAAGCAATGGACAGTAGTATCACCGGTACGAGACTACGACCCGACTCTTGATATTTGAAGCAATGGTGGAAACCATCAGACTTCGACAAACGAGACTCCTGTTTACGCCTTAGGGACTCTTCTATTTTCATGGCATGACTATTGGTCTTCTCTACCAACACTATTGTAGAACAATTGAAAGCATCTTTAATAGAAGAACGAAGACCAATGATATACCTCATGACCTATTGGTGCTTAGTTGCTGCCACCTACACACACAATGACAGGCAATGAAATTCTTCAAGTGTATTTTGTCACAGTCCTTGGCCCCTAGTGAAGCTGAAGATACTCCTGGCCTTAGCAATGTCCGATGGGACGAACTTTGTCTGCATCAACTACTGCATCTCGACCCATGCACAAATCATGTCTTATCCCTATCTCGTCTTTGACTTTTGCAGTTCGACCACCACATCTGCACAAGCCCCTGTAGTCGGGATAGATGCTAAAAGAGCTCGTCAGTGCTCTGGAACATCATGGTAGTCAAACGTGAATTGCATTGCATAAGTCCACTTAAAAAATGATTGCATCAAATTTGCCTGTGAACTCATGCCTATGTTGTTAAGGCATTGCCTAGGCATGGACTAAAGCCTGAGTCCACACTCGTAGGCGACAAAATATGTGTTGGCATTTAGGCTGCTGCCTAGGCACCAACCCGCCTAGTCCATGGGAAAGTGAAAAGTTGTTCCCTTTCAATTAAAGTTTCTTAATTAAGTATATATTGTTATGTACTTGTTAAGGGCTGGACCCCGTGGGTCAGGGATCCGTTTCAGTAGAGTCACAAATCGAGTGGATATTAGGTGATAATAAGCCCACCCCAATCTAAAGAATCTGAGTATACAAGTTTCTTAGTGACTTAAACCTAATTACGAATGAGATATTAGGGATTTCAGTGGAGGTTGGGCTTTCACCGGAGCAGAGTGCGTGAGTTGTCTTCCTCTGTTAGTCCCAGGCTAACAAATTGGTATCAGAGCCATGGCCAACCCCAACAAGCTAACCTCAAAGGAAGTCATGGCAGCTGTGGAGGCGCACAGGGAGCGCATGGAGGAAACAATGGCGTTGATGAATCAGAGACTGTATGCAGTCGAAACCCAGAACTAGGAGGCAGAAGCTTGGATGCAAGCATTCATGGCCGATCAACACACTTTGGTGACGATGATCAAGGGCATGCTTCAGCCGTGTGGATTGGGGTCGCCCAGTAACGAACGAACAGAAACAGCAAACAGTGAGTTCCGTTGACCTCGACCCCCTCCTTCTTTCCTCCCTCCTCCTCCTCCTCCTCCTTCTTCGCAGGGAGATGCGCCCGATTCTAAGTTCACCGGTAGAAACAACGGACCGGCGCACGTCCTTGGAAGCAGCCTAGAATGGACTTCCCGATTCTTAGGAGAGGACCCTCTGACTTGGATCTTCAAGGTAGAGCAATTCTTTGAATGCCATGGAATCACCGGTGAGCAAAGAGTGGGTCACACTGCCATATACTTCGACGGATCTGCTATCAAGTGGTACAGATGGTTGGTGATGCAACATGGCAGACCGGCATGGGGTGGGCTAGTCGACGCCATAAATCACGTTTTGGACCTTGGCATTTCTTGACTACAACATCGAATTGCCCACTATCAAACAACGGGGATCTATCGTCGATTACTAGGAGAGCTTTGAGGAACTTAGTAACATGGTTAGAGGATGGCCGACTGAAGCACTGGTGGAGCATTCCAAGGTGGCCTAAAGGAGGAAATCAGGATTGAGGTGCAGGCTGCCAAAGCCCGCACGCTTCCAGACTGTTTTGAGATAAGCACGAATGGTGGAAGAGAAACATAGGTGTCTCAGCGGGAACAACAGGCTATGGGTATCGACAGAGGCAGCCAGAGCCCCGGACCATGGGCAGAGAATGCACTGCCACAAATGTATGAATCAAAACAGCATCCAACCCCTTGACAAGTGATTAGGCGTCTCACACCTGAGCATATTAAGGACAAACAACACAAAGGGATCTGTTTCCACTAAGACCAACTGTGGTCACCACAGCACGCCTGCAGAAAGTTACACATGTATTTGGTGGACGAAGAAGACGAGGGGGAAGAAACCACTGCGCCAAATGAAGAGATGTTGGGGGAGTCTTCAGCCAGTATACTACCGGAGATTTCTCTCCACGCTCTAGCGGGAAAACAAAGTGCCCCAGTTAATGTGAATTGAAGGATCATTGAGAGGGCACAAAGTCAGCGTGCTAGTGGACACGGGCTCCACCCACAATTTCATAGCAAAAAAGTCAGCTAAGGCGTTAGGTTGCACAATTGAGCAGCAGCCAACGTTCAATGTGGGGGTGGGAGACGAGAGCAGTGTGAAATGCAGCGGCAGATGGTCACTTGAAACACTGGAAATTCAGGGCCACAAATTCCCAGTAGAGCTATTCACCGTGGCTATGGCAGGAGCTGAATTAATACTGGGAATCCAATGGCTGCGTGGCCTGGCCGAAGTGGTGTGGGATTTTGTAGGCATGCAGATGCATTTTGATCAAAATGGAGGGAGCAGACAGACCCTAACCGCTGCTGCTAAGAAGCCAAATGAGGAACAACCTGCTGCCAAAATATTAAAAGGTAAGGCTGCATCCCTAATGTTGTTGATGGCGTCTGATCATGAACTAGATGACGCGACAGATGGTCGATGTTGGTGAGGAGGAATCAACCCCAAACACTTAGAGGAGCTGCTGAAGGAATTCAGCAATTTATTTGAAGAGCCAAGAGGACTGCCACCAGCAGGAGGAAGTGATCACAACATCGAGCTACAGCCAGGGGCCAAGGCCGTGAAACTGCGCCACTACAGGTACAACCACTATCAAAAGGAAAACTTGGAGAAAATGGTGGGAGAGATGCTTAAAGATGGCATTATCCAGCCTAGTCACAGCCCCTTCGCTTCTCTGGCGCTGCTAGTCAAGAAAAAAGACGATAGTTGGCGATGTTGCGTAGATTATCGAGCTCTCAACGCTATCATAGTAACAAGCTGCTACCCCATTCCTATAATTGAAGGCCTTTTGGATGAATTACATGGCGCCGTTTATTTTTCGAAGCAGGATCTCCGAGCAGGTTATCACCAAATAAGGGTAAATTCCGCGAACGTCCCCAAGACAACATTTAGAACTCACGATGGGTTGTACGAGTTCAAGGTCACGCCCTTCGGGCTGACTAATGCCCCAGCCACCTTCCAATCATTGATGAATGATGTGTTCAGACCATTCCTATGCCAATTTGTGTTGATATTTGTCAACGATATCCTAGTCAATGTTGTAAAAAGCGTATAGTAAGCCGTATCAGTCGGGCTTTAAGATACGCCGTATCGTAAAATATCGTAACGTATCGTAATTTAAAAAAAAATAATAAATCAGAAAAAATTAAAAAAAATCGGATAATTCATAAAAAAATCAGTAAAAATAAAAAATGATAAGCTCTTCATAGAAAACATGTTTTAGATAACGATAGAGTTATTATTGCTATAAAGTTACACGTTCATCATTCATAGACATCAAAATTCATAACAATATCATTCTACAAAGCATAAGCCATAAAGTGATAAAACATTCAACAATCATAGATTCATAAGTCGTTCGATACATATAAAATGAAAGCACTCTTGATTTGACTCTCATTCATAATCTTCATCATCTTCATCTCCATCTTCTTCTTCATCGTCAAGAATTGGAAGATCCTCACCAACATATTCACCACCGGCACCAGCAGACTCTCCTTCATCAACAAAACCTTCTGTTGCTTCAGCTTCAAGGTCGAAGCATTCAAGATCTTCATCATCAAATATTATAGCTGGTTCTTCCTCAATCCATGGCTCTAGATCGTCAAAGTTTTCCAAGTTGATAGGATCGAACTGAGATGTGTGCTTCCTTGCTGATGATTTTTCTAATTCTCTACGTTAAATAAGAGAAAATTCGTTAATATATAATTTCATATAAATATATTGTACAAAAAATGTAAATATTAAGCTATATTACCTTTATTTCAACCTCATATTATATCGAATAAAGACAAGGTCATTCAACCTTTTATGTTCGAGCCTATTCTTTTTTTTTGCTATGGATATGTTGGAACACACTCCAGTTCCTTTTGCATCCACTAGCAATACATGTCTGGCTGTGGACTTTGATTGCAAAACGTGTATTGTCAATGTGAAAGTTTTAAAAAAATCAAATGTAACAAATGCAAAGTAAATTAAAAATTTCTATGTATTTACCTAGACGCATGGTTGTCCTGGCTCGAACGGCGACAAGTTGTCCCATGTCCCGAAAACAAGTATCATATAGATCCAACTCATTTTGCACAACATCTTGTTCTCCAGAATCTGCCACTAACAAATTAATACAATCCAACAAACCATGCATGACTTCTCTGTCCTTCTTAAATGTAGGAGAAAATCTAATTGCAGGATTTAGATAGTAAGTTGCTGCATGAAGAGGTTGATGAAGTTGTCCAGTCCACCTTTTATCTATAAATCTTCCATATGGACAATATATAACTTTTTCTTTCCTTTGAAGTTGTCTCGAATTGCCTCTTTTGCTTTCTTCATAACCTCATATAAGTACCTTATGGAAGGTCTATCCTCACCGTCAGCTAGGCTTGGGCGTCGGGCCGGGCCGCCACCGGGTACCTGGCCCGGTCGGGCCCGGGTCCGTGTCGGGAAAACCGGGTCCCGGGCCGGACCGGAGCCTGATGGTGCGGCCCGGCCCGTTAAGTCCTCAAACCCTCATCCTCCTCCTCCTCCTCCCGTCCCCCATCCTTCTCATCCTTTTCATCCTCCTCCTCCTACTCGTCGTCCTCCACCACCTCCTCAAACCTTCATCCTCCTCCTCTTGTCCCCCATCCTCCTCACCCTCTTCCCTCGCACGAACCTCCTCCTCCCCTTCTTCTTTGCCACCATCGGCTCCCTTTTCTTCCCCACCCCCAACGGCTCCTCCTACCAGGTCACCAGCATCGCTCCCCAGCAGCAGAGGTTCGTCATCCGACCAACGAAGGGGTTTGGCTCAACCGGAGCCTCCCCTTCAACATAGCCCCTCAACTTTTTTTTTATTGTCAAACGGGCCGGGCCGGGCCGGGCCGGTTCGGGCTCGGGCCAGGTCTTACCGGGCTGGCCCGGCTCGGCCCAATGTCCACCCTTACTGTCAGCTAACCTGAGAACTTTAACTAATGGAACACAAACCTTCAATAGCTTCAAACATGATTCCCAAAATTCGTTATTAAATATAATATCCACAATTAAAGAAGCATTTCTTTTACGAGCATGTGGATATGTAGCCCATTCTTCACTAATGAACATTTGCCTCAATGAAGTTCTTTGTTTCACCACACTCTGCACAGTCAATACATTTGTGGCAAATCTAGTTTGTGCAGGTCATATTAATTCAACTCATTTTGTAAACTTTCTCAACAAACTCAATACATATGCATGATTATAGATAAATTTTGTTACCTCTTGACATTGGTCAACAACTGATTTCATATCATGCATCTCACTAAGATCTTGAAGCATTAGATTAACACAATGAGTGGCACATGGATTCCAATAAAATGTTCTATACTTTTGAAATAGCATATCTCCTGCAACTGTATAATTTGCAGCATTATTTGTAATAAACTGTACAATGTTTGCAGGTTCAACTTCTTGTACGACATTATCAAAAATATTGAACAAAATCTCAAAAGTCTTAGGAACATCAGACAAGTCAAGAGATTTCAAGAACATTGTACCTTTAGGGGAATAAACAAGAAAATTTACAAGTGTTCTTGACCTTGTATCAGTCCATCCATCTGTCGCAATGTTCAGACACTTCTTTCACCGTATCATGAAGAATTTTGCCCCTCAACTGATGATATGATGACATTTTGAATCTGGGGCCTATAGAAGCAATTGCATCTGTCATGGCTTGGAATTGAAAAGAATTAACTACATTAAATGGAATACATGCATCATAAAACCATTTCTCTACCATCCTTTGTGCATGATATAGCATATCTTTAGATGTTATAGCAGCACAACTGCGGCTGACCACCTGGGCCAGTATATGAAGGGAAAAAGCTCTTAATAGAACCAACACTAGACCTACCAGTAGGAACTCTACCACTAAGTGGTCGCATACCACACTTGGCCCTAATATCCGGTGTGCATCTTCTCTTCCTTCCCGTTACGCCAGATCGACCTCATACATGATTCCTTTCCCTTTACGATCTCTACCTCTTGAGCTTTCCAAATCTGTTCTTGGACTGCTATCATCTTCATGATCATCAACATTTTCATAAGTTTCTTCTTCTTCTTCTTCAGCTTCCCAAGGCTCATTATAGCCTACACCTGCCTTTTCCATTTCTTTTTGTATCTTCCTTTGATGTAAAGCATGAAGCATATCTAAACATTGCTGACGCACAAATGGAGGCAAACACATTGAGGCACATCTTTGGAGATCCTTGCCAAATGGTCTTTCATTCTAATAATCCCTCCTGAAAATGTATTCACAAAAGTTACATTTGAGTTTCAACCGGTCATTCTCCTTCACCTTTTCGCACCATTGCCATGTAGGATCCATATCTTTTAAAAAAAAACAAAATCCTATGGTAAACTTAATGAAAAACATTCAAAATCTTTCAATCTACAATAAAAAAATTATGAATATATGGTAAAAACAAGAGATTTTATACCTTACGAAGAAGAAATGAAGAAAACCCCTTTCCTCCCAATGAAAATCAACCACCCACACACAAATTGACCCTTTAATCTTCGATTTCACGGTGAAAATCAACTTTTTGATGGTGAAAATGGACGATCACCCTCCTTGACAGCAGTATCCAAGGGTCAGAAATGAAGAACGGAGGGTTTTTTTTAAAAAAGTCGAATAAGTAGGTCTCGGGCCCCCTTTTGCGAAATCTTCTCGTATTGTACGCTACAAGGTGTATCGCCCTGTATTGTACGATATGGGCCCTGTATCGCATGATACGTGCGATACAAGAACGATACACCCCATATTTACGATACGAGGGTTGTATCGTACCGTAAATTCAAAACGATACGGTACATATTGTACGATACAGCCCCCATATCGTACGATACGTACAACACTGATCCTAGTATATAGTGGAGGAGCAGAGAAGCATTTGAGGCATTTGAGTGTCTTCAAAACAGGGCAGCTTGCATATTTGGGGCATGTAATCATTAAGGGAAAAGTAGAGATGGAAGGGGATAAGGTGGAGGCCATATGAAGATGGAAACCCCCAAAATCTGTCAAGGAGCTGCTGTCATTTTTGGGCCTTGCCAGTTATTACCGTAAATTTGTGCAAAGTTTTGGCTGGATCGCTGCACCACTGGTAGAGCTGACAAAGAGAGACAAGTTCAATTGGGAAGGCCAAGAGGAAGATGCATTTGAAAGGTTGAAACAGGCCATCACAACCGCACCTGCATTGAAGGGAATGGATGCGTCATAGAACCACCTTCCTATGGTTTCATCTACTGCGTCAACAATATCCTTTGAACACATGGTTGTATGAATCTCAGGTTGAGCACCAGCAGCAGAGTAATTGGGAAAAAAATTCTTGATCGAACCAGACATATTACTCGACCTCATAGTAGGTACTCTACCACCACCAGTAGGACCATGGCTTTGACTCCTAACACAACCTCGTAAAACTGAACTTCCACTTGCACCTCTTCTTTTTCTGGTTGCAGTTGAAGAAGAACCACCTTCATGCATGATGTCTTTCCCTTTAGTTGTTCCCAAACTGACACCAACATATTCTTCTTCAAGCTCAACATCTTCACCTTCACTTTCTTCCTCTTCATATGGGTCCCCATATCCTCCCTCTGCATCTTGCATTTCCTTTCAAATCCTATTTGCTTTCACTGCATTAATAAGCTCCAAATATTGGTGCTTTACATACGCTGGCAATGGATTCTCTTGGGAGCCATTGCATTGAGCCACATCGCTGTGTGTACCAGCTATATGGTGTTTACAACGAGAGATCCCTCCTGATATGATTTGCTTAGAATAATTGCACTTAACTCTTAACCTATCTTTGGGATTCACCCTTGTACACCACTGCTCTGACATTATATCTTCACAAAACAAGTAAAAACATACAATTAACCGTAGGAAATAAGAGAAATGAATGATTCAAGGACGAAAAAGAGTTATTTTTTACCTTCTTGCTGTTAGAAACCAAAAAGCCCTCTTTCTCTAAGCTTCCCACCGTGCCCTCTACGAGAAAGAAAGCTATCTCACGGGCAAAACTTGATGCAAATGAGGAAAATCTCTCCCTCCCACGTATCTTGAAGTGTTTACAAACAAGAAAAGAGAGAGAGAGAGAGAACGTATGTACAAGAAGACGCAAAAAAGGGGACGTCGGGGCCCCTTTTTTAAAAATTTCCCCGTATCGCACGATACGGGCGATACGCCTACGATACACGGCCATATCGTGTAACGTAGGTGTATCGTATAGGCTTTTAAAACCTATACGATACGTATCATACGATACGCGTCTGTATCGTACGATACGAATAACCATTGGTGTAGAGAATCTGATTAATGACAAAAAAATCTATGGTTGATTACAATAGTGTCTGGATGCACCAGAATCTATCATGACATCGATAAGAGCACCGACAAAGAAAGTTGAGTGTATTACAGTAGTGGTAGATGTAGAGAAAGATGTAGAAGCAAATCTCTGAGCAAGAACAAGATCAGATTCATCCTTACTTCAGTTAAGTGGATATGACGTGGATACAGGAGGATCAGTAGAAAACTCAACCATAAATATTATAACCTTTGAGGTTTGGATGAAGAAGGACCTTTGTCTGCAGTGATTCTACCTCCACCAGGCCCAAGTGGACCAACAGAACGGAGGTGAGGATGCTTGTCCCAACAACGATCCTCTAAATGACCCAATTTGCCACAAAAGGTGCATTGAAACCTGCCACATACTGCACCACGTCCCATAGCTCCAACATAAAGACTATGGCCACGTCCTCCTGATGCCATGCATAGGTTGAGAAAGAGTGACAACAAGCCGACTCAGCTTATTATATGTGTCCCTTTGCCTGCAGTGATTCTACCTCCACCACACCCAAGTGGACCAACAGAACGGAGGTGAGGATGCTTGTTCCAACAACGATCTTCTAAATGACCCAGTTTGCCACAAAAGGTGCATTGAAACCTGTCGCATCCTGCACCACGCACCATGTTCCCTAGCTCCAACATAAGGACTATGGCCACATCCTCCTAATATCACAAGCACAGAGACCGGTGTGTCATGCATAGGCTGAGAAAGAGTGACAGCAAGGCGACTCGCCTATTATATGTGTCTGCTAAGTCTGGAAGATCACTGCCCGTGAGGATTTAAGTCTTTGCCATAGAGTACTCTAAAGATAACCCATATAGAAACTTTGCTACCATACCAGTTTCAAAATGTGATGCATAGCAGTGCTGACAAGGAGGAAGAAGAGTCTTTAACCATTCATACGCAGCAGTCAGTATAGCAAAATATTGTGACAGGTCTTGATCACCTTGCCATATGTTACATAACTCCTCTTCCAATTACAAAATCTTGATAACATTAGTAGCATGAGAATATGTCTTCATCAAGAAAGACCACCTATCTTTAGCCTTGATATGGTATGCAATTGTTGGAGCTATGCGAGACTCTACGCTATTAATAATCTATGACATTACAATGTTATTGTCTTCATCCCACGCAACATATTGTTACTGTTATATACTTATATTTATACTAGTATGTATTGGTAGTCTTTTTTATCATATTATGTCCTTCTTTAAGTAAGTATAGATGGATTAAAGCCTTCCTACGAATTTACATTCCTTCTTCTAGAGATTAGATTCAGTTTTTTTTTTTTTTTGGGTTACTTGTATTAGATTACATTTAATGACTATTGTTCAACTTCTTCTATTAATTTTGCGAAGTCAACAATTAATTTTTGATTGTTTAAGTTGACTATGTTTGTAATATTGGTAGTCCCCACATTTCAAATATTAGTAACAGTTAGTCAAAATAATTTGATATATTAACATAACTAAAACTTTTTTTTTTAAAAAGATTGGTCACCTTTTTTTGCCTAGGCTCTACCTAGGGCCCAGACAACGCCCAGACACCTTGACAACATAGACTGAGGCAAGTCTAGCTTGAGGCCATGTGGAAGGTCACCATAAGCGACGTGCTGCTGGGGTGGCTAACCATCTATCCTCACATACGAGCTCTTCGGTGAACCTGCCTATGTTGCAACTGATATCCCTAGGGCTGCCCCTACTGGTACTACTGAAAATGAGGGGCCAGCCCAGACAGCCTACGTGGTGTCTCTTGTGCAACTGGTCGAACCTAATGAGATGTGAGATGTAGGTTGGGGATAGTACGTGGGTGTAGGGTTGGTAACTTGGTCGGTGTGTGGGCCTCTTGGTAAGGTACAAGATAATAATTTGCGTTTGGTGGAGGGTAAAATGGGTGGCCTAAGAGAAACTGAGTGTGGGCAGGGGCGCTGCATATGCTGATCACCCATGGGGTCAAGCCTCAGGTCCCCTAAACTATTCGTCAAATCCCAATAAGGATAGATCAGACCTTGAATCAAGTCGTGTGGGGGATGGAGGACAAGGTGGGAGCTCAATCAGCGGTCCAATGCATGTGAGGACTGACTTTCGCCTGGCTCATGGTGAAACAGGGTGTCGTTGGGTTTCGATGATGGCTGGGGTGGTCTCCTGATCATGTATCTGGACATGGGCAAATGTTTGGGATCGAGTTCAGGGGTAAAAATGAACCACGATCTACCATAAGTGGCTGCGGAAAGACAAAACTGGCCTGGCCGAGTCGAAAAGGTTCAGAAAATCCATTCCTATTCGAAAAAATAAAAGAACCAAGTGGGGCGGGCAGTTCTAGGTCCTGAAATGGGACCCGTCCCGCTCGACCCCAGTGCGGGCTTGCAGTTGCAAATAGCAAATTGGTTGGGTATTTGCCTTCAAGCTCAGAAACATTGCGAGCATCATCACTTCATATGGGTGAGAAAAATGAAGTCAAACAAAATTTAGCTAATACAATGTTCAAATGGAAGGGTGGACAAACATTCAAAGGCGTCTATTAATTAATTTTGTTGTTATTGCATGTGATGTACCAGTATTTTTAAAGATAGTTGATGCATCTGGAGAGTATAAAGATGCTTCTTATTTGAAAGGGTTATTCGTAAAAGTCATCAAGATTGGCCTCGAATAGGTAAGGCAGATCATCACAGATAATGCTATTGTTTGCAAGAGTGCAGGATTAAGTTTGAAGAATGACTTTCGTAACATATTTTGGACTCCATGTGTGGCACATACACTGGCATTGAAGGACATATGCACTCCACCAAATGAAGAAAAAGATCATCATTCCTCAAAGATATGAATTATTTTCATGGATTGAAGATTTAGAAAGAGATGCAAAAAACATCCGAAATTTCATTGTTAATCATAAACATGCATTGACTCTTTTTAGTAGCTTTCCATATTTGAAATTACCGAAAGTTGCTGAGACGAGATTTGCTTCCATCATTATCATTTCAAAAAGCTTTTGTGAGTAAGGTCTGCATTAGTTCTTATGGTGGCTCACAATGATTGAAGCTTCTATCGTGTTGAAGATAAAGCTAAAGCTCAAATGATTAAGAACAATATTTTGGAGGATACATGGTGGGCTAAGTTGACCTATTTTTTGGAGTTTATAGAGGCAATTTGTTGCATGCTAAGGGAAGTACTTAAGGATCAACTTATACTTCATATAGTTTATGAGATGTGGGATAGCATGATTAAGCAAATTCAGTTTATAGTTTTTAAGCATGAAAAGAAATGTGTTGCACTGATAATTCAGAGTGTTTTGATCACATACATCATATATTGGTCGAAAGATGAGATAAAAATAATACTCCTCTGCACTGCATGGCTCATTCTTCGAATCCTAAATATTACAGCAGAAACTGACTGCAAGGAACTCCTGGACGTGTCCCTCCAAATCAAGATCATAACATATCAAAGAATGGAACACGTCCAGGAGTTCCTTGCAGTCATTTTCTGCTGTAGAATTAGCAAGAGTAAGAATACCATGGATAGCAAGAGAAGATGAATATCTAAGTCTTTTTATTGGTGGTCAACATATGGATCGGAAATGCCAACACTCCAAAAATTGGCAATGAAATTACTAAAGCCAGCCTATTACATCATCATGTTGTAAAAGAAATTGGAGCACATGTGGTCAAATACATAATATTGAAAGGAACAAACTCACTAGCAAGTGTGCAGAAAACTTGGTTTATGTGCACTGCAATTTGCATCTACTTTCTAGAAAGGACAAAAAATATAGGTATTGTACATCTGATATGATATTTCTTTAATCTTGATGTTAATTACTTATGTTGTTATTTTGTTCATAAAATGCAGTTGTGGATCATCTCATATTGGGATGTGGACGTAGAAGAATTCGACTTCGATAGAGAGCGCAACTTGCACACGACTAATATGGATTTAATTAACAATGTCATTCCTACAAATCATGTTGATTTCAGTGAAGATGAAGCATGATGAATACCTGACATTCTTTTTGAACCTTTTGGTTTGTAACTATTATTCCATCAAAGAAGATAGTGATGGAATGGAACAGTCCTTGTGAGTCTAATGACTAATAATTAATCCTTGATTCCTGTCAATTATTTTGGTTCGTTATTATTTAGTTTTTTTGGTTGAAAATATATATATATATAATATATTGCACCCGCACTGAATTTTTTTTAGATTTGCTGTATCCTGCACCTGCAATCGCACCCTGCACTCAGGTGACATAGGTCAACACACGTTTTATATATACATATGTTCAATCAGTTAAATAGAGTTAACTAATTAGTTACAATTTTCATTGTACACATTTTTAAAATTCTAAGTCTATCTTTATTGTAAATATAGTTTGTATTAAAGCTATTCTTGTCCAAACTCCAAAATTATATATTAAATAGAAAAAAGCTTTTTAAAAAAACAAGAATGTCTTTTTAAAAGAGACAACCAGTCATCCTTTTGGAAAGAAAGCAGGATGCCATTCTTTTTGAACAGGGACACCCATGTTGTCCTTTCGAAAGGACATTAGTGCTCTTTAAAAAATAAAAAGAAACATTGTATCTTCCTTTCCAAAAGGACGATAATGGAGTGACAGAAAAATGAAAGAGGGGAAAATGGTAGCCAAAGTGACTGCCTGAGGAAAAATAAGTAGGGAGATGCAAGGAAAAAGGAGAAATGAGAGACGGGGGAGAATGAAAGAGAAAAAAAAAGGAGAGAGAGAAAGAGGGGGAGAGAGGGGCATGGGTATCTTGCCACCCTCACACTCTGGTATTTGTTTGCAGGTTATCAAATGGTTTTTGCCATTGTCAGTTGTTAGTCACTAGATGCAGGAACAAGTGCATATGTCGTTTTTTCTTCAACTGTCGAAAAGGTCAGTGCAAAAAGCAGCACCCGTGTTGACCAAGTCGAGTGCCACATACAGGGCAAATGTGCATGGACATCCATCCGTACCAGCATCTGATTCAGTGCGTCCATGTATCAGTATATGACAGGCAATTGGTATATTTAACTTTAAAATAGTGGTCAGTGTGAATTTGCTCAAATTCATGAGAAACTACAAAGGCAGTCAAGCGAGAACCCCATTTTATCCAAATATCATTTTCTTATGCTCTCTCTCTCTCACCCTCTCTCTCTCTCACATGCACATAATTTATTGTTGTTTTAGCCCCTGCATGCAGGCAACATACAAAGAGTCTCCAGTTTTCCAACACATGATTGTTCAGGACAATGATATGCAGGTGGACCCAGCAAAGTTATAAAGAATATTTTATCTATCATGCATATTATATTTTCCTCACAGTACAGTGGAAGTATATGCACGAGTCAGTGATGTCTGTGCATGCATGTGCACAAGCCTACAGCTGCACCTCAGCACTTTTCCAAAAAGCATTTACTGGCTTCACCAGATTCATGCCATGGAACCATAGGCATTACTGCTCTCAACCAAATAGAAGAAACAACTAAAAAACAATAGTTGCAGGAAACACTCACAGGTCTTGGTTTCTGAGGAGGAGTACAGAAGCTGAAAAAACTGTGATGACAATGCAGGCTGATGCTTATCATGCACCAATTGACTGTGCTCTGAATTCATGTTCTCTTCAACAGCAGCAACTGCATTAGGTTTAAATGACACTTCACCTTGAAGAGAAGGAATAGTGGGCAAGAAGAAAGGGGCTTTTTCAGGTTTCTTTGGTGGCTCAACTGGTTTGTTTCTGACCTAGCATGATAAAAATCAGTGAAGCAAAGTTAGAAATAACAACAAATCCAAAAGCACACAAAGGCTTGACACAAGTGAGCATATGCACACGCATGTCCATCAAGTATTCAAGTATCAGATTAAGTGTCAAACAATTTGACTCATGTTGAGATCATTTAGTCCAGGTTGAGTCATGCCACAGCTTGACTACTTGAACTAGCATTGTGTGAATTGCAAATTATTCGCTGAGAAATCCTGGTCACTCCAATAGTCCAATCAGGTCATGAGTTGACTCTGAGAGTCGGCAAATACTGAACCACAATCCCAGTAGATTTCCCTGTGGCATCAGATTGAGTATCTGAGTGATGCCAAGGCTCCATCTTTACTAGCCTTGTCTGAACTGCAAGTTGTTCACAGAGGAGTTCTGGCTAAACCGAATCAGAATACCAGATCAACTCTGAGTCCCTGAGAGTTGTTTAAACTTTAAAGTTTAAAGTTTTAAACACGGAAAGCAAAATCCCATTATGGTCTCTTTGATTGACCTAATTGGAATGCAGACTTAAAAACATACGAATGAAGGAGAAATTCACTACAAAAGGCATCAAAAAATTATGCTGGAGACCACCCCATACATCTGAAGGTAAAAAAATGTACCAACCAGAGTAGGATAGAGCGCTCATTACTATGAGCACCAGATAACTCATAACATAAACAGGAAAACTTATAAAAAATAGGAACATTTCTTGTAGTTTACAAGCACGGATGTAGACAACTATGGTATACCTTTATGATATCCAAATGAACAAGGCTTTGCCACTGGCTCTTAGGAAGTAAAGAAAGGGTTATAAGATCAGGAATTTGCTTATGGAAATAAGTGGAAACTTCTTTGTTTGCAAATAAATCTTTGTCATCCAAATCAGGAGTTTCCTCATCCTCAATTCCCTTGGATGTAGATACACTAGGCATTTGGACGCTTAGAATCTCTTTCCCACTTCCATAGAAGTCCACATTGCAGGATCCAGAAAACATCATCTGATTAAGCCTTCAAAATGCCAAAAGAAATGTAGACATCAGATGCCAAACAAGTCATGCATACAATGAAAGGTGTAAAGCATAAACTACAATCACATGTGACACCGGCTTGTGGCCAATTCAACTTCTCAAGAGACTACATTTGAGAATGAAAGAATTTACATAGAGGAAGCATACAGGAATTCTAACAAGAATCCAAGGGGCAAGCAAGCATTGAGGAAGCATACAGGAATTCTAACATGGCCCGTGATACCTCACTTACCAGAGATAGATACCATTGTGATCAGCATGAGACGTAGCCAAGGTATCCATGTTAGGGGACAGGGACAATGCAGTAATAGGCACATCAACATGCATTGCATCGATTTGCCTGGCCAAGATAACATCCCATATTCTGAGACTCCCATCCATACTAGCAGATAAAAGCCACTTCCCATCTTCACTAAAACACAGATCAGTTATGCGATCTGTATGACCCACAAATCTTCGAACTATTCTTACAGCAATAATGTCAAATAACCTTATGGCCATATCATCTGCTACTGTTGCCAAAAGACCTGAAAATATTAAGTAAGCAACTTGAGATCCGTTACTAATATATCATTGCTAATGAAAACACGTATATGGAAATGTTGAAGCTGCAACAAATCCTTAATGGAAGCATATTTACTGGCGAAGATTTAATGGTAGATGCAGTACCATTGCCACGATGGTATACAAACTTAACCACTGAGCAACCAATCTCCCATCTAGATTTCAGCTCATGCCCCTTGAAATCCCAAACCTGCCAAAAAGCATAATATATTTAACAGACACAAAGAAAAGAAAAAAATTAAAATAAGCAAAATCAAGAACCAGATCCAGCAAAGGAGTATCAATGCAAGATTCTTTTCATCCGTAAGTGCAAACAAAAAATAGAAAAGAAGGTGATTCTCATTCATAGATGTATTTAAACTCAATATGTCTAAAGCTATGTCACATAGATACGGGTACCGGTATTGGTACGGGTACGGGCCATTTTCAAAAAACGTGGGTACGGCCGTACACACGGACATATATATATATATATATATATATATATATATATATATATATATATATATATATATATATATATATATATATATATATATATATATATCAAAAAATTTTAAACAATAACAAAATGCTAAGGGTGTTCCTTTAAATACATTTTTCTTGAATTTTTCTGATTTTTACTAGTTTTTTCTGATTTTTTCAGATTTTTCCTGATTTTTTCTGATTTTTTTAAGATTTTTCTGAATTTTTTTTATTTTTTTTATTTTCCCGCCGTACCCAACCCCATACCCGTACCCGTACCGGTAGGGTACGGGGCCCTCCTAGCCGTACCCATGTGACAAAGGTCTAAAGCTAAAGAGCTTGCTAAGATCAAACAATGGACCTATACTGACAACTGATGGGAATAGGAAATAGACCTTTATATCACCATGATATCCAGCACTGATCAGATTGGAATTGGTAGAATCACAAGCAATGCTGACTACTGCCCCTTCATGGGCACAACCATTGGAGACAGAAATGTCTATGTAGCTGCCTCGGCTGAGACCAGATTGGAGATTGAATCGTTCAATCCAACCACCCTCAGTCCCAAGTATAGCAAAGTTACCACAAATGCTGATCGCACAGGCCTGCCATGAAAAAGGAAAGCAAAAGATAAAACAAATTATGATTAAGATATACATTGAACAATGAATATATTGTTCTACAAACAACATTATCAATCTTAAGAAATACAAGGAATAAAAGGTTCCAAAAATGAGATTTACAGTTACTTGTCATATCCAGAAAAAATATACAGGTGGTTCTTTTACAGTTAAAGAATGAAGAAGAAAAACGAAGTCTAAAAATTTGATTCCCCCTTACAAATTGAAAAACAGGATCATTCTGCCACAACAATCTAAGCCATCAAAAGCATTAGTCAGAGCCTGGACAGAACCAGCAGGCTTCATCAGCAGCCAAAAGAAAGCTTAAAGAAAAAATCAAAGAAAATGCATACAGCAAAACAATTAAATAATCTCCAGTCACAATGTTTAGAAGCATGAAAAAAAAAAAGAATCTCAGCTAGTGCATTAGTCTTGTGCCCTGACGGAGCCTTGGTGCACCTTTAACTACACATGATAAATTCATTCAGCCAATATTTTAGCTTCAGAGGCCAGCAAGATGCCCTCAAATTTTCGTTTGACGAAAATTCTTGACTTCAGTCATACCCTTGCATTTGAGAGTTCCTTACAACTGTTGCGGTCATTGCCCATAGGAGTAACAGAGATATTGCAATGGCACCCAGCAATTAAGGGTGTTTAGCACTCTCGTTCATCAAAATTTTATGTTTTCACTGTTTTATCCTTTTATATAGGTAAGATTCTTATTCTTTTCTTTGTGTATCATGTTTGCAGATGCCTTCATGTGAAGCAGAGGCACCTATGTTTCTATTAGCCTATGAGGTCAAGCATCGCATCTCACATGCAAAAAACATGAAGTCAAATATCCCAAATCTTTTTCTTGGAAAATTAAAAAAGTTATCTTAAAAATGCTGTCTAATATGGAATTTTGAGAAAAATCATACAGTAAGAGTATTTTGCAGATTTTATTAAGACCAATTACTAAATGTATTAGAAATAGCATGATTAGGTATACACAACCTGTTTTTAGTTATATATTTGCAGAGTAGATTATTGCAGCTTGATATATCTCTGAAAAATATACTACATCTTTAAGAGGTACAGTAATATAAATAAGCGAGTAAATAAGAAAAAAAAATTATATTTTTCCAAAAAAATAAAAAATAAAAAAAGGAAAATAAAATATTGGAATGGTGACACCATGACAGTGTAGTAATAACACCATAATTTGTTAACAATAGATAGCACTTTTAAAGATCATTTAAAAACTTATTCTGCATCTTAGGCCGTGTTCCCACTTGTTAGTATATCATGGTTTTCTTCTAAATATCAGCAGATGCACAACTTCCTTTCAAATGAACCAAAAAATGAAAACAATGTATTATGTTAACATACCTTAACTGGTGTTGGCCGACCTGGGCAAGGTGAGAGTATATGCTCACCAAGGACAAAGTTCTGAAGCCTCCAGACATATGCATAAGGAGTATCCATATGACAGGTCACAACATTGCACCAATCACGCTCACGGATTTCAACTACATTGGAGTTTGACAGAAAAAGAAGATAATCAGACAATCATAGCTTAACTTAATTGGTCACATAGGAAAGAAAATTATCAAACAATCATATGTTTCCTTAATTGGAGAAAAAAAAAAGTTACTTCATAGAATATGAGACCTAGTTCAAATCAAATCAGCAAGTATCATAAAGAATAATAAGAGATAAAGTTGTAAGCAGAAGCTGCCAAAAGACAGCTGGTTGAGAGTTCAAAGTAGAAAAAAGGAAGCCTGATACACATTTACAGCAGACCAGTTTTAAGGCAACGTTTATTAATAATCTAATCAGAAATTACATGCAACAACTAAAATAAGAGAAAATACTCTAAGAATTGGACATGTTATGAGAATCCAACTTTGCATGGACAATTGGACATTTGCCTATCATTTCTGAAATACATAGCGAAGCAAAAGCTTTAAAACTTTTCTTCGGTCATATTAAAATGTTAAATGAAATATCATACCACAGTCAAATGAAATGACCGGCTTCAATTTGATTTCTTCTTCCTGAAAACAGCAAGAAAAGAAAGTTTAAGGAGCAGGCAGAAAAAAGGAACTAATGATCACTTCAGAGAAATGGCACCACAAAATGTCTACTGGGCAAAAGAAAACCACTAAAAAATGGAATTCGTAAAAAAATACTATTTAAGGATGGCATCAGAAAAAAACTGGGAAATAAACAAGTCCGCGACAATATATAATTGTTAAACCTTTAATCTATGTACATACCTTCACTTTAAATTTTTTGGCTCTCTTGGATACATGACGTTGAGAAAGCTCTCTACATTGTTGGTCCTGACAACAAAAGCCACAAGTGATGATCAATATAATAGATATTGAACAATGGAGGAAGAAACGAAAGAGAGAGAGAGAGAGAAAGAGATGAACAATGTATCCTTTCATTATCTTACCCTAATCTCTACTTAAAGAGAGATTAGGGATCGGCTGAAGTCATTACACATGAGAGACACATAAAGATGTAAAATGACTAAAGAAGACTCCAACTCTTTAAAATTTTAAATAATCAAAACTACCAAACTTAAACATAAACTTTCTAATTTCAACACTCCCCCTCAAGCTAGAGCATAGATATCAACCATGCTCAGCTTATCACAACATCTAAAAAAATCACCAATAGCAAGGGCCTTAGTAAACATATCTGCTGCCCGATCTTCAGAAGCTACATGAACCGTAAACACAACACCTCCTTGTATAAGGTCCCGAACATAATGACAATTCACCTTTATGTGCTTTGTTCTCTCATGAAATACTAGATTATTTGCAATGTAAGTGGCAACCTTGTTATCACAGTACATTTTCATAGGAAGCGGAACATGAATACTCATATTTGTTAGCATAGATTTAACCCACATCATCTCAGTAGCTGTTTGAGCCATTGCTCTACATTCAGATTCGGCACTTGATTTAGAAACTACATTTAGTTTCTTGTGTCTCCATGATATGAGGTTGCCCCCAACAAAGATACAGAAGCCTGTGGGGCATTTTCTATGATCAATAAACCTTGCATAGTCAACATCACTGTAAGCAACAATTTCTAGAGATTCACCTTTCTTGAAAAAGAGACCTCTGCCCGAGGATGACTTTAGATATTTCAAAACCATCAACGCAGCATCCCAATGAACTTTTCTAGGCTTTTCCATAAACTGACTTTGTTTCCCAACAACAAAGCTAATGTCTGGTCTTGTCACAGTGACATAAAGAAGTTTGCCAATGAGAGACCTGTAACATCGCGAATCCACTAGCTCTGATTGATTATCATGAAGATCAAGACATAGATTCATAGAAGGTATCCCGGCTTGGCTCCTAACATCTTTGTATCCTACAGTAGGTCAAGTACGTACTGCCTCTGAGACAACACTATACCTTTTTTGTTATGTGCAACCTCAATCCAAGAAAATGTCGCAAGTGACCAAGATCTTTCGTGACAAAGTGCTTTTGAAGGAAAGTCTTTGTAACCGAAATTTCTTGATCACAATCACCCGTCAAGATAATGTGATCAACATAAACTACCATAACAACTATACCTTTGGATGTCTTCTTGATGAATAGAGAATGGTCTAAAGGAGATCTTTCAAATCTACACTGTGAAACCACCTCAAATAATTTGTGGAACCATGCTCTGGGACTTTGTTTGAGTCCATAAATTGCCTTCTTCAGATAACACACTTTTCTACACTCCCCTTGTCGCTCGAACCCTGAGGGTTCTGCATATATATACAGTCTCCTCAAGATCACCATAAAGAAAGGCATTCTTCACATTCAGCTGATACATAGGCCAATCAGAGTGTACCACAATAGAAATAATGAGCCGAATAGTACTCAACCCGACCACAAGAGAGAAAGTCTCAAAGAAGTCAACTCCATATATCTCTCAACCAGTGTTATCTGTATCGTTCGATACGGATGCGTATCGTACAATACGCCTACGATACACAATACGGCTGTCTATCGTAGGCGTATCGCCCGTATCGTACGATACAGGGAAAATGGCGCCCACGTTCAATCTATGGCATATATTCACGGACCTGCGGTACCCAAAGCAAAAACAAAAAGAAAAATGGCGCCCACATTCGATCTATTAAGTCTGATCGCTACCGAACTCCAAACAGAGAGCAAACATACCTCATGGAACAATACATGAGGAAGAGAGAGAGAGAGAGAGAACCTGGTGATGTCGTCCCCTGGGGTGAACAGGGACCCTGCAAACAAGAAGGCAACGATGCATCAGCATGGTGCCTTAAATGGACCAAATTTTCCCCACTGGGATTTTAATCGCACACCCACTCTGGCCTGTGGGACTAAAATGTTTGGAAACAAATTCCGGATCCGAGTTTGTTACAGATCTAGGAGGTAGAGATCTTTACAAGCATTGACATAAGTTTCTTTTCTCCAACGGCAAGAGAAGAAAGACAACTGGATCTGGGTTGGATTCTATCACGTCTTAATCAAAACCGAAAATCTCTAACTCAGACACCAACCTAAAAAAAAAAAAAACTGTGTTCACTATAATCAAATCAACACTGAGGTGATACATAAGTTCCTTTAAATACATTTTTCTTGATTTTTTCTGATTTTTGCTTGTTTTTTCAGATTCTTTTAGACTTTTTCTGATTTTTTTCTATTTTTTATAATTTTTTAATATTTTTTTACAAATTAAAAAATTAATTTTACGATATGTTACGATACATTTACGATACGTTACGATACGGCGTATAGGTCAGCCCGACCGATACGAAATACGATACGCCAATGATAACATTGCTCTCTAAAGACCCATCTGAATGGTATTTGACTCTAAATACTCATTTGGAGCCAACAATATCACAATTTGAAGGTGGAACAACCAATTCCAAAGTACCATGCTATAAGAGAGTATCAATCTCATTTTGCATAGCTTTCACCATTTACATTCTAGCAATGCATGTTGATGACTGACTGACACGGCATGAAGGAACCACTGTAAGTTGTCATCAAGATGGTCAGTGGAAACAAATTGTGAGATGGGAAGCATGGTACACTGTTTCTTGCTTTTGCGCAGGGCTATAGGCAAGTCCTAAGAAGGATCAATGTGAAGTATACTTACTTCAATGGAGCTCACATCCTAAGAAGATTTTGATGGTCGACCAAGAGGGAGATCCTTTCGACGAGTGTAGACCAATGGAGGTCCTAGAACCTATTCATAGTCAGAGTAGGAGAGGGAAAAATTGCAACGGAACTAGAGAATGTGAACAAAACAAGTACAACCAAAAACTTTAGGTGCAACGGGAAATAAGCTTCAATTGGGATGAACAAGTTTAATCGGTACTTTGTTGTCAATAGAGGATGATAGTAAACAATTGTCGGGTAATAAGCCATGAATATGGCATCGCCCCATAAGTATATAGGTACATTATTATGAAGCATTATGGTACAAACAACAGTTAGAAGTTGCCTACGTTTTTGTTCAGCAACTCCATTCTGTTGTGAGGTATGATGGCATGTAAATTGGGAAGAGATACCATTTTCATCATAAAAGGTCATTAAGATAGATAATTTGAACTCAAGAGCATTATCAGTGTGAATATACTTAACCAAAGAACCAAACTGAGCTTTTATTTCAATAATCAGGTTTTTGAGAATACAAATTACTCCAAACCTTTCTTCCAAAAGAAATACCCAACTAACTCGAGAGTAATCATCAACAACGACCAGAACATACCTAAACTTAGATCGGCTAGCAACCCTGCTAGGCCCCCACAGATCAACATAAAGAAGATCAAACAACCCTTGACTCGATGGACTTAAACTCGAAGGAAAAACTACTACGAATGTGTTGGCCAGGTTGATAGGCCTCACACTAAAATGAATATGGGACTGAAAGATGAGGTAGGATGGAATGGAGCTTGGGCCGTGAAGGATGACCGAGCCTGAGATGCCACTAGAAGAATGTAGAGTCTGATGTAGAAGAGGTATCAGCAAGACCAATTACAACTGATAGGATGGGATGTAGACGCCCCCCTTTCTCATAGCCGCCAGAAATCGTCATCCCAATTTGTAAGTCCTAACATGAGCACGAACAAGGGTAAAAAATAATGTGACAGTGTAAATCGGTAGTCACCTGTTTAACATAAAGCAAATGGGATGGAAACTCAGGAGCGTATAAGACGTGTGGAATGGTCATGGACTAAGAAAGCTTCACATTTCCATTACCCAATATAGGAGGCATTCTACCATATGCAATGTTGACATGATGTGGCTGAGAGAATCTATGTAAAGTGGTGAAAGAACCAGGTCTACCACAGAAAATGTCTCGATGTACTTGAGTCAATAATCCAAGAGATACCTAAATCGGTTGTAGATGTACCCACAGAGAACGCTCTATCAGTCAAAGCTGTGGAAGCTGAAGCTTGGGAGGCTTTGTGTGCCAAAACTGCTCATACTCAGATCTGTCAATGCTGACTGTAACTGTCTCTGGAGCTGAGCTAGAAGAGTCGTCCACAGTAGGAGTGGTTACCTGTCCAGAGCCCATAAGAGGATGAGTAAGGCCCTTGCCCTGTTTGGTCACAGTACCCCTGCCCTGACATATAGTGAATGGGCGACCATATTTATCCCAGCAACGATCCTCTAAGTGTCTCATCTTCCCACAATAAGTGCATTGAAACATCCCACGACCGCCAGTTCCACAACCTATACCTCTTCCTCTGGCACTGAAGGTGGTGCCCTAACCACGACCACCCCCACAGCAAGAACATAAGCTAGCATCACACCAGCTAGTTGGGACAAGCTAATAGCTAGACAACTAAGTCGATTGTATGCATCAAAGAGCTCAGGAATTTCACTCCCAGTGAGCATCTAAGCCTTGGCAACTGCATACTCAGGTGACAGCCCCAACAAGAAACTTTGCAACCATGGTAAGTTCAAAGTGTGACTTATAACAAGATTTGCATGAAGGACAGAGGAATTTCAGTCTCTCATTGGTGGCTTTAACAAATGAAAAGACACAATCCTTTATGGGCTATATAAAGAATCTATAGTTTGCTGCAACAAAGTCAAAGATTGTTGCAAAGACACAATTGAAATGACATGAATGAATAGCTCGCAAGATCCCCAACAGAATCTAACGGAAGAAATTAATGAACCTAAATAATACATATTAAAAAAATATTAAAAGGGAATGATGCACAAAAAAAAAATGATAAATTTATAAAAGTGAAGATATCATGGTAAAAGGAAATATAGATGAAAGAACATACAAGAAAATGTAAGTGCAATCCAAATATCTCCTTCGCAAGCATGAGAAACAGAACCATATAGTCATCCAAGTAAGTATAAACAAGCAACATTCAAGCATACACAAAAAAAAAGGACAAAAACTAGACAGATGGTAATAGGAGTCCAAGAATTACATAAAACAAATGAGATACATCTTTTTGATATAAAAGAAAAAAGAAGAAAATAATCTGCATATTATAAGCATGACCCAACAAATATAAGAAAGTGATTCCAGAAGAGATAAATGCTACAAAGCACCCACAATGTATCAAGGAATCGAGGCCAAAAGCAGGAAATACACCTGAATAGTCGAAAACAGGCGGAATGCACGATCCTGACCAGCTGACAAAATATGTCGTCCATTCTTATAAAATCTGGCATCAAACAAACTGATTCACAAAATTGATAAAGTTTGATGCAGTGATTAGAGGGTTAGCTCCAATCCCCATGGCAAACAACGAACTAAATGACAAACAAGTAAGACAATGGAAAGCAAGAACAAAACACAAGGAAAGGAACAGGAAATTAGGGTTCATTAATCAACTTCCACTAATCATAAAATGAACCAACGTCTCCTTTAAATAGACTACTCTTAAACAAATGGATCTCAGATCCAATAAATTATATCCAAGGACTAACAATAAAAGGTCCAAATCTACAATCATAAATTAAATAAGGAAACAAATAAAATGGAGACAAAATGGATCTGAATCAACATCCGCTTCACTTCGGCCCTTCGTCGTTCTCCCCAGGTTGAAAAAAGAGTCGACCTCGATGATGTGGAACTCGGTGGTAGTCGAAAGCAACAAGGGCAAGATTTGCACAGCCCAAATCTGCTCCAAGGAGAGGCTTGCAATGTCCACAAAAAGAAAAGATTTTCCTTTTCTTTTTCTTTCTTTTATTCTCTTCATCTTTCTCTCTTGCTCCATTTTTTTTTTGTTTATTTTTCCCTTTTTATGTTGGCAGAACCAGAAGGGTGGACCCACGTCCCCAATCGGGACCTGATTTCCCTTTCGGGCTCCCGTTCGACTTAGCTCTGTGCATTAGAGTACAGAAATGATGACGGAGTAGGACTTGCACCCACTAAGGCTGGCGGTAGCCATGGTGGGCCCGGTGGCTTTGGGGTGAGAGTGTTGTCGTGGTGCGAGCCTGGTCTAGGCCTGCTACCAGGACCCCATGGTGAAGCTCAGTCGGCAGGGCTGCCTGCACCATGCTTGGGCACGACCACGCCCAGTAAAACAGCAACTTTGCTCGAACATGCTTTTGGCTGTTGGAAGAATTTTTAATTATAAGCTCACAACCCAAATTTCAGCATGATCCGAGTACCGGAGAGGGATTTATGGCCCTCAGAAGTCTGCGGAGGGAGTGTCGAACAGGTGGCAAGCGTAGGGGCAGGTTCCAGTTGGTGCACAGTCAGCTAGAATAAAACAATGATAGCTGTCATCTGATCTCTAACCGAGGTGTGTAATAGCTTGTTGAAAAGATAAGCTCAAGACCAATGTTATCACTACCGTATCGTATCGTGTATCGGTCGGGCCAACCTATACACCGTATCGTAACGTATCGTAAATGTATCGTAACGTATCGTAAAATTATTTTTTTAATTTATAAAAAATGTTAAACATTTATAAAAAAAATATAAAAAATCAGAAAAATTCTAAAAAAGATCCGAAAAAACTAGTAAAAATCAGAAAAATTCAAGAAAAATGTATCTAAAGGAACATTCATCATTCATGTATATGACGTATGAACTATGAAGTATGCATATGAACAAGACATTCCAAAATAAGAAATCAAACATTCAAAAAATCAAAATAACATACTAAGCAACCTAAGAGGCTAAGAGTATTCAATTACATCACAATTCATNTACGATACGGATAACATTGCTCAAGACTGTTGCATAGGCACGCGATGATTCGACATCGTTTGCGTAGGACAATCTACTGAAAAAAATGACGTCTGAATCTGGATTTCTGCATAACAGAATCTTGGCTTTCAGAAAACGACAGCCAAATGAATTGATGATAGCTCTCTCATCCGACTTTTGATTCAGGTATGTAATATATCGTTGGAAATATAATTTCAAGAGTTTTTCAATGAGAATAGGCATGTGAGGATCCGATGTCGGTTGCTTAATATGATCTGTCGATGAAGTGATGTCTATCCTTGTGTTCCCTTCAAAACAAGATCTTGGCTAACAAGCTAGGCAGGGCTTTGTCTGATAGACCGGATCTAACAGTGTTGGGAATTGGGATTGATGGAGGCCTAAAGCGCATGATCCCACAAAAAAGCTCGGCAGCTAGGGCTAAGTTGCTGAGAGGTGGTTGTGCGTTCTCCTCACATGCTGGAGAGCTCTGTGGAAAGGGCAAAGTTGCGACGGTTGGACCAAGATAAGATGCCAACACACTGCCAGCCATCCAAATGGGACTTGAGACAAAGAGAGAGTGAGATCCACACCTGGATGGCGGCAGCAGCACTCAGGTAGGATGCGAGAAGGAGGAGGAGACGAGAGAGAGAGAGAGAGAGATCAAACAAAACTAATTCTTCATTCTTCAAATTACATCCCCTTAACAATGAACAAAAGCAAGCACCTCTCACCTCATTTATAAAACAATTTGAAAACTAATTTCAAATTCAAATTTCTCTCATAAAGAGGTTTCCTCATCATGGTTGGCTACAATCAAGGAGGCTTTTATATCTAGCATCAACGGGGATTGGACAAAGTGGGAGCCTGCCAAAAGGAGAGCGCACTCCAGCTAGGACGCGCGGCGAGTGAGGTGGTGTTTGTGTGTCCCAAAGGTGGCACGTTAAGGAGGAAGGCTGTGGGTATGCTGATGAAGTGGCGGGCCTCTGAATCGAAACCATGCGCAGCTTGTGTGGCAGGTACGTGCTTCACCCTGGCAGGCATGTGTTGAGAGTGGGAGGCTGCCTCTTTATGTATGCAAAGTGGAGGGTGCCACTGCTGATTGGACACATGCCTGGATTTGGGATAGGCCTGGATCTAAGTCACATGGGTGCACCAACTATGGTGGCACACCCGCATCGATGCGGGTGCAGGTGTGGGTGCACCCCAACATGGCACCCAACTCAGTCAAACCGAATCGGGTGCTGCTGACAACACCCGTTTTTCCTTTCTCTTGTTTTTCTTTTCACATTTTTCCTTCTCCTATTTTTCCCTGTTCTTTTTCCCTCTTCTCTCTCTCCCCCTTATTTTATTTAATAAAACTTTGAATTTTGTATGAGATTAAGGTAATCTTGATAGAAGAATGTTTAAAAATATAGACAAATAAAATTACTTATATAACAAATGACATATATATCATATATGTATACATACGTATATATATATATATACATATACATATATATATATATATACATACACATATATATTATATATATATATATATATATATATATATATATATATGTTCTCGCCGCACCCGCACCCAATTCTTTTTTTGAAACTTGCCGCATCCCGCACCAACACCCGCACCCATGTGACATGGGATCAAGATCAGCACGAGGAGGCTCGAGCTAAGGGCAAGTACTTGGGCTTGGCCAGAGCTCCTCCTGAATCAACTGTCAAGCTTGCCGAGGGCTGACAGTTGGATGGCCTGGCCTCAATAGTTGTTGCTGCTAGCAGAGTCTCCTCCTGAGGCTCTATAGGTGGTGATGGCTGAAGGGTGTAGACTAGTATACATGAAGGGTGTGGGCCATTACTGAGGTCTGCATGGAAGCAGTTTCTCCTGGCATGTAGGTGGCCAAGCATGGGCACACAAAAGGGAGCTAGCACACGGCTAAGTATGAGCTGGGAGAGGACCCTTCAGCTTGGGCTGAGATCCTATGCAGCAGCAAGTTGCACGAGCTGGGGTAGCTGCTGGTTTGTGTTGCATGTATCAACATTTGCCTCAGTCAAGACTACTGTGGTTCGATGCTTGTCTTGGCGATTAGGTCTCTTGAAGTGCTCCGACCGCGACTCACCGGGTGAGGCCAATAGTGTCCAAGCCGAGGGTGAGAAGGTGCATGCAGCCCAAGGCAAGACCGCATCACCCCGTTCCAGCGACGTTTCCTTGCAGGTCTGTCGAGGGGCTCGAAGGCACGATGGGTGAATGCAGCGGCAAACACAATCAAGGTGGTGGTGAGGGGAAAATCAGGGTGGTAATGAGTGGCAAATCGTCAATGGACAGGTTGAGCACAACCGACGGCAGGCAGAGGGCATCTGGTGGTCAGGGAATTTGGCTGGTAGCCTCATAGTCTCTAAAACCAGTGGTGGCTAAAAACGAGCTTCTGTTTTGTCCATTTTCAGCAAGCCCCCAAACGGGAATTGCCGTCAAATGCAGATGGGCTAGGGGAGAGGCATTTACTAGTGGGCTGGACGACATGGGAGAAACGCCGCATGCTATTGCCAGTGGGGAATGCACTACGAAGGAATCCATCCAGCACCTCATCGACATGTTGTGTGGTTAGCAACGGGTCGCTGTCTCATCCTGTTGTATTCTACTCAAGTGGGTCTGGCAACAGATCACACACAGCCTCAACAGATTCTCGGACCGCCAAAGATCAACTTCTACCCAATGTCACCAAAATCCAGCCGCAGACAGGATCCGTCCGACTGATTTTTTGTTTGATTTTCTCGCCCTATGTCAATCGGCTGCTCACCCACGTATGATCGTCAATCTCATCCAATGTCCTCGTAAACGCAACCTATATTTGATCCAACTGGCTTTGGTTTGCCTGATTTGGCTTTTTCTATCTGTGCATACCTTTCTGATGTAAGTGATTGTCGATCACGTATATTTTCCATGGGCTTGAACAAGCGAAGCATGAGACATCTAAGCCTGTTTTCAGCAGTTCCTTTTTCTTTTTCGATAGATGGATTGTTTCTTGGGTCTTCGGCCATTACCAAGATCAAGGAAAAAATCTGTCTCTAATACGAATTTGATGCAATCTTTAGAGGGTTACCTCTAATCCCCATGTCAAACTATGAAAAAAACGACAAACAAGAAGGTAAGACGACATAAAGCAAGGAAAAAACAAAGGAAAACAAGGAAAGGAAGAGAAAATTAGGATTTCAATAATCAACTCCCACTAGCCACAAATATGAACAGCATGTCCTTCAAAAAAGATACTCTTAAACAAACAGATCTTAGATCCAATAAACGATATTCAAAAACTAATAACAAAAGGTCCAAATCTATAATCAGAAATTAAGGAAACAAATAAAATAAAGCCAAAATGGATCTAATCAAGATCACCTTGACTCCAGCCCTGCATCAAAGTCACTAAGGAAGAATCTTCTTAAAACAATTCAAATACAAAAGCAAACATGATCCTAGGAAGAAATTCAATGTCCATATGAAGTCTCTTCAGGCATTAAACAACTTTAAGAAACTAAGAATGGATTAATCTTTACATAGAATGTAATGAAAGCACAACATGTACATCTTACAAAGTACAAAGACCAGATGTATGTGAACAATAGAGACGGCAATAAAATTTATTGTTTTATATGTGTGGCCAAGGCAATAGTGACAACCAATGTTATTTGTATCATATGATACAGACACGTATCGTACGACGCGTATCGTATAGGTCGAAGAAACCTATATGATACATCTTCGATATGCGTGCGTATCGTACCCGTATCACATGTACTGTGCGATACGGTGGCCGTATCGCACGATAAGTGCAATACACCCCGGTATCGTACAATACGGGAATAAAATGAAAAAGGGGCCCGACGGCCCTTTTTTGCGTGCTATTTTAAAACCTACGCTCATCTTTCTCTCTTTTCTTGTTTCTAAACACTTCAAGAGACGTGGGAGGGAGAGATTTTCTCCATTTTCATCAAGCTTTGCCGGTGAAGAAGCTTTCTTTCTCGTTGTGGGGAGTCTGGAGACGGTGGGAAGCTTGGAGAAAGAGGGTTTTTTGGTTTCTAACACCAAGAAGGTAAGAAATAACTCATTTTCGCTGTTTGAATCGTTCATTTCTCTTATTTCCTACATTTATTTGAATGTTTTTACTTGTTTTGTGAAGATATAATGTTGGATCCTGCATGGAAGTGGTGTACAAGGGTGAATCCCAAAGATAGGTTAAAAGTCAAGTGCAATTATTATAAGCAAATCATATCAGGAGGGATCTCTCGCTTTAAACACCATATAGTTGGTACACACAGTGATGTGGCTCAATGCAATGGCTCCCAAGAGAACTCATTGCCACCCCATGTAAGGCAACAATGTTTGGAGCTTATTAACGCCGTTAAAGCAAGTAGGATTGAAAAGGAAATGCAAGATGCAGAGGTAGGATATGGGGACCCATATGAAGAGGAAGGAAGCGAATGTGAAGATGTTGAGCTCGAAGAAGAAGATGTTGGTGTCAGTTTGGGAACAGCTAAAGGGAAAGACATCATGCATACAGGTGGTTTTTTTTCAACTGCAACCAAAAAAAGAAGAGGTGCAAGTACAGTTTTACGAGGACGTCGAAGGAGTGGGGGTCGTATTGGTGTTGGTAGAGTACCTACTATGAAGTCGAGTAATATGTCTGGTTCGATCAAGAACTTTCTTCCCAATTATACTACTGCTGGTGCTCAGCCTGAGATTTGTATAGCCATGTGTTCAAAGGATATTGTTGAACAAGCAGATGAAACCATAGGAAGGTGGTTCTATGATGCATACATTCCCTTCAATGCTTCTATGATGCATACACTCCCTTCAATGCAGCAAACTCTTTTCATGTTCAGACTATAGCATATGCGATTGCTACTGTAGGCCGAGGGTATAAAATGCCCTCTTTTCATAAATTGTGAGGTAAAATTCTCAATAATGCAGTGTTGTACGTATCGTACGATATGGGGCCGTATCGTACGATACGTATCGCATCGTTTGCAAAATACGATACGATACACCCCCTGTATCGTAAATGGGGGTGTATCATGCCCGTATGACTGATTTCAAAAAAAGGGGCTCAAACTCCCTGTTCTCAATTTTTTTTTTATAAAAACCTACCCTTTCTTCATTTTTAACCTAGAGATTGTACCGCCTTGGAGGGAAATCATCGATTTCCATCATGAAATCATTGATTTTCACCATGAAATCATCTATTAAACCATGGATTTGTGCGTGGATGGCTGATTCCCATTGGGAGGAAAGGTTTTTTTTTTTTTAATCATGAAGATGAAGATGAAGAAGAAGATGGAGATGAGGATGAAAATGAATATGATGAAGATTGTAAATCTATGGTTATGAAATTATGATATAAATTATGTAATTGTTGATTTGTGCTTTTTAGATTGATATTGTTATGAATTTTGATGTTTACGAATGATGAACCGTAACTTTATAGCAATCATAAGTCTATTATTCTGTAAAACATGTTTTTTTGTGAAGAACATGTTATTCTTTATTTTTACTGATTTTTTATGAATTTTTCAAATTTTTTTCCTATTTTTTTATTTATTTAAAAAAAACGATACGGTTACGATATGTTACGATATTTTACAATTCAGCGTATCTTAGAGCCAGACCGATACGGCTTACGATACGCTTTTTACAACATTGCAATAATGTAGTTAGAGATGTCAAGGCATATTGTGATGAACTGAAATTGAGCTGGAAACAGACAGGATGCAGTGTAATGGCTGATGGGTGGACAGACATCAAGAACAAAACATTGGTAAACTTCATTGTATATTGTCCCTTTGGTACAATATTCTTAAAATTTGTTGATTTGTCTGATACTCCTAAGACTGTTGATGTTTTGTTTGAGGTTTTTGATAAAGTTATACAAGAAGTTGGGCCTGAAAATGTCGTGCAATTTAACACTGATAATGTAGCAAATTATAAACTTGCGGATGAAATGTTAGCAGCAAGATATATGACATTTTATTGGAGTCCATGTGTTGCTCATTGTGTAAATCTAATGCTTCAAGATCTCGATGAAAGAGATGATATGAAGTTGACAGTTCAAAGATGCCAAGAAATCACAAAGTTTATTTATAATCATGCTTATGTCTAGAATTTGATGGGGAAATTCACAAATGGGGCTGAATTGATTCGACTTGCACAAACACGGTTTGCTACAAATGTTTTGACTAACAAAAACAACATCTATGAGGAAGCATCACACTCAATATGATTCTATCAACATTGACCATTTTGATATATTAGATTGTTGGGTTGAAGAAGAACAATTTGCAATACTTGATGAGATCGACCTTGATTTTTTGAACCTTGAAGGAGTAGCAGAGATTATTGAAGAAGGAGAGGCTGGGGAGCAATGGAATGTTAGTGACATTCCATTTCCAACAGAGGGGATAGAAGCACTTAACGAAGAAAATGAAGATGATGATGCAGATGACGATTGACGAGGATTATTGTTGAATCATGATAACTATACGTTTTGACTTTTGAACTTATGAAATTTGATGTAATGTAATCAAATTCTCTTCGACTGCTTATTCTTATTATGTTATTTTCAATGTCTGATTTCTTATTTTGGAATGTGTTCTTCATATTTCATACTTCATATACATGAATGTTCCTTTAAATACATTTTTCTTGATTTTTTCTGATTTTTATTTGTTTTTTCGGATTTTTTTGGAATTTTTATGATTTTTTTCAATTTTTTATGATTTTTTAATATTTTTTAAAAATTAAAAAAATAATTTTAGATACGGTACGAAAAGGCATATAGGTCGGCCCGAACGACACGCGATACAATACACCTTTGATAACATTACTGACGAGAAACTTATACCATACATGGACCGATTTCACATGTAACATTCCTCTTGGATTGTGATATTATTTTATAGTACATTTCCAAGAAAAACTTAGATACAAAACCTTCTTCCTGTTGTCATAGAAAAGAAAATGGCAGAAACTAGGTTTCATGGATGATAAGATGTGAACTAAAGGGCATTAATGTACCAACGATGTTGAGAGCACTCTCAATACCAAATGAAAATATGAGTGAGTACATTATTTCACCTTATGTGCAGAGGAGGAGCACTGTGACCACTTCGAAAACGTAGCAGGCGACCCTCTCCATCACTTGCATCAAATATCCACATCTAGAAACAAATAGAAAAACCTATTCCAAGTTAATGGATTTGAACAAAATAACAACATGATATTTGGCTGTTCATAGCTATTGTTAGCAAAAAAAAGGTTTGGTTGCAAGGAATTATTGTCTAGACTCTAGAGCATAAATCTCATGTCTACGTGGACTGGTTTATCAGCAATTTTTGCAGATGGAAAGAATATCTCCAAGACATAATTAAGAAGGAAACCTACCTTGATTGAGTTATCAGCTGCAGAGCTCATAAGGACCGGCTCATTAGCAAGGAAGTGCAGGGACGTAATTGTGCCATCATGAGCATCTCGTATCACAGACTGAAGCCTTCGCTTCTCAAGATTCCATACACTTATGGTACCAGAGGAACCCCCAGATGCAAGAAAAGGTTGCCCATCTACCAAACAAGATAAAATCACAGCACAGTGTGAAGTTCAAAAAGTACAATGAGTGCGAAGCAGTTCAATCCATTCTGAAATTTGATAAAATACAGGCATAAAAATAAAATCCAGTTTGTAGGATCCTTCCCACAAACAAGAAACTTTAACAGAAACATTATTTTCTAGGCAAAAACTGTAGCACAAAGTTGAGGGTCGTTTTGATGACAATTTTAAGAAAAACAGTACAACCATCAAAAGCAAAAGATAAATTGCATATATGCGACAGAACAATTGAACAGTGAGAAGAAAATCAAGGAGAAAGCTTCCCAGGAGAGGTTGCCATCGGAAGTCCAACCATGGTCAAAATAATTTATTAAACATGTACCTGAAGGATTATCACAAATATCATTATTGAATACTGGGTTCTTATTGGTATCATTTTCTGGAGGTGTTAATAAGAAAATTTATTTCCTTGTGAAATGTTAAAAAATATGAAATGTTGAGTTTTCAACTAATTTTATCAGCAAAATATTGATTAAGTACACAATATATTTATTAAAAAAGAAACCCCAATAGATATAAAATATAAAAGTGCTTTTATGAAAAAAAGGTGAAAATTTTCAAAATACAGTACTTTTGTTTTGATTATTTTTCAACATTTTAAGAACACTTTGCCCTTTTAACGCAAAATTTTGGGAAAAAGGGTGACATTTGTAACAACTATTTAAAGTTGAATAGAAAGCAAAATGTCACTTTCAGAAGGGATCGTTTCAATAGACTATTCTCGCTCTTCAAGTTCACAAATATGTTTCTTCCGGTAGCATCAAATAAAACCAAGTAGAAATGAAACCTGAACCATCCACAGCATTGCCGTAGATAAGTTCATCTATCCTGGCAAAGAGAAGATGCATCAATCCCACTTGAGTAACTAGACTTGTTATACACTAACCAGAAAGGATCATTTTGTTCATCGGCTGTTTGTACTCAGCAGACAAACAAATGATGACATTATCATAGAAGTCTATCTCAACCAAAAGGGCCTAAAACAAAGATTACAATAAGTAACAAGCTTGTGGAAACTGTAAAGCACTGATCAACAAAATGGTATGTGTCATTGATTTATATACGTCATGATAATTGATTGGCAACAAGATTGTTAAAACAACACAATGAGGAAATACAAAGTTATTGATGTAACAGTAAACCTAAAGCAGAAAAACACACAGATTCGGTTGGGGCAGCTTAAACATGGAAATGGTACAAATGACTTGAACCAGCATGCTTGTATATTCTTCATAAATGTGAACATCACTCCTGATGAGTACCATACCAGGAAAATGTTAGGAATAGCAATAAGCCAATAACAGAAGTGACCTTCCCAAAATATAGAATTCATTGCTTGTAGAGAGAGCACAGGCCATGCTTTGGCAAAAGCTTTGAAACTTTCAAAGCAATGGTTGCAATCAAAAAGAAAATTTCAAGAATAATGTGTCTCTGTATATCGCATTGCTCGTTGTCACAAAAGGAAAAATACTTCAGGTTATCAGATAAACCAGGTGCCTTATTATTGTAGGCAAGTGTAGCTTTGCCATTTATACTGTATTTCTAATACTAAGAGGGTACCACATCAGCATCAAAAGGTCCTCAGAATATCCATTTCAATCTCTTGTTACAATATCTTCATCTCCCATTCCTTTTCTTCAACTTAACTCCATACATGGATATCAGGGAACTTCTCACAGCATCAAAGCAAGGTCAGAGGCACTTGAAAACACCATTACACATAGTAAAGCAACAAAAATGTCTCCAAGACACTTAAGAATGAATGGCAATATCAGATAACAAACAACAGCAATTCAAGAGAGATGAAGGAGCTACCTGTACAAAAAGACAAGGCTGTTACAGCACCCCTAGAAGAATGTGTGAATGTAACCAGCTCCTCATCGTAACGTACATTATGGATATGAATTTTCCCGTCTGCACAGCCTACTGCAACCACATCCAGTGCAGATGATGATACACAGCATTGCACAGGTGATCCCCAGCCTTTGAAGTCATAAAGCTTCTTTTTTGTACTGATGTTCCAAAGTTGAAGCATTCCCTTTTCGCTTCCAATGATAACCTAAATATAAAAATATAAACAAAACTAAGAACACCATTTTAGAATAGCCAAGTTAGGGGAAAGCCCCCGTAGGTTTAATTTTGAGACCAATCAGGTTTGATGATTAAATATATGCACTGAACCGTCTCATTTCGCTTATGGGGATTCAATTCTGAGACCAATCAGGTTGTAAGACAAGGCAATCTCATTGTCACAAAAAACGTGTGCGGGCATTATATGTCAAGGAATTTCTCGGGTATAATACGGCAAAGTTATATATCTCGGGAAAATCTCGTGGAATTTTTAAAAATTTTAAAACATTTAATAAATCCTGAAAATTATAAAATAATAAAAAATAATAAAAAATATGAAAACACAGGAAAAAACGGGTATAATACCCATATTATACCTGTATTATGCCCAATTTTTTCACGTTTTTTTTTTGGCGTCTTTAAAAAACGTGTTTTTTTCATGTTTTATAAGGCCGACTTTTTTTCCACATTTTATATGTGTTTTTTTCGAATAGAACGTGTTTTTTGTGACAATGGGCGATCCTAACTTTGCACAGGCCTGCCCAATTATGCATCAGAACTCGAGTCCACATTCTTAAGAGTGTGTCAAAACTCATCACTACCTCAGAGAGAAGACGATTTCAAAGCAAGAAACTCAAAGAAGAGAATCATTGCAACTTTGTGGTGACTAATATAAAAACAAGAGCATTTTCCCACACATAAGGGTGTAATTTCCCATCAAAGGGCTACCTATCTCTAGATTGAAACCAAGGAGCTGACCTATTCAGAACTCAGCTGACTGCTTGTGTATGGAGAGTTCTTGGCTCCGCATTTAGCACATAGGACAATGGCTCTACTACTCACTAACTCAATGTGCCTCACCATGCCATGCCATTCACAGATAGATCTTCTTGAGCAAACATAGTTAAGACCAAGGCAATAAAGATACCAAGTACAGGAAAAAAACAAACAACAAAGAGAAGCTAAAATAAACAGTCATGAAGTTTTTATAGCTGAGAGAAGAAATTCAAAGCAAGAATGTTAACCTTGTTAAGGTACGTATCTGGGTGCATTATGCAACTAGGGCCATAGTTATCATCAAGGGAAATACTCCCAACAGGTGCCCAATTCTCCTCCACCCCTTTGAATGCCCATATGAAGACATTGCCCTTGATGTCTACACTATATATGTGTTCACCATATAGCAGCAACAAATTGACCTTTTCAACATGCCTGCTCCATGTTGCTACCTGTGCAAGAGATCTCAATTATATTGCATGCACACAACGAGATTTTTTATTTTCCCTATTAAGCCGTACAAAATAAGCAATTTTTTCAGATAGGTTCAGGAAATTGCAGAAACTACACACAAGGATAATAACTAACATATGAGATAGAAGCTATGTCACATAGGTACGGGTACGGGTGCGCGTACCAGTATTGGTACGGGTACGGACCATTTTCAAAAAACGTGGGTACAGGGGTACGGCCGTACACACGGACATATATATATATCAAAAAATTTCAAATAGAATAACATATTCACATTTCACACATATATATCAAAATAATGCAAACAGAATAATTTATCAGTCTTGATTCTCATTCTTAGTCGCATAATTAACATTCAAACTACATTTGTCATCAACATAATTAACATTCAAAATTCATCAAAGGACATGCTCAAAAGACATCGGACTTGGGTTCATCAGCAGATTGGGATGAAGACCAATCTCTGTTGGCCAAACAAAACACACAGCATAACAGATAACTGCATCAATGCTCATGTTGTTGACCGTACTGGTACCCAAACAAAGATATCGCAGGAAAACATAGGATAAAACTCCATGCCTACTGCATAATGAAAGGGTCAAAGTTTCCAAGGAATACCGAACGCAACAAAATCAAACAATGCATAACCATACTCGTAAGCCAAAAAAATCAATGCAAAACTAAAAAAGTGCATGAGTTCCCTGTGGGTTCATCTCAAAAATCGATTGAGAAAGATCAGGCGACTATGATTTAACACTTTCTTTCTCTTTTTCTCTCTCCCCGAAAAAACCAGCTCTTTACTCTCCTCCCTCACTTCCCTCCCCTTACCCATCAACATAACACATAATTGCATTCGTCAATGGCCAATAACCACTCCACCCGAACGCTGGATCTGAAATTTGGGATCCAGCGAGTGGCCTTCAATCGAGAACGAGAGAGAGAGAAGGATGGAGACCTCACCTGAGCACTCAGAAGAATGAGTCTTCACCCTTGATGAACGGAGAACGGCGCCATCGCCTCCTGCCGTCGCCAGCCGCTGCTGCCTTCGTCGCCGGAGTCACGAGAGGTAAGATGAAACCTCAAAACGAAAAAGAAGAAGGGTCGCCGGAAGTCGTCGCCAGTCGAAGGCTCGAAGCTGCCATCACTCGGTGAGAGGTAAGAAAGAGTAAAGTCGAATGTTTTAAGGGTTACGTTTTTTTTTTAACGTTAAAATGATTAATCGTTAAAACTAAAAAACGGACGGATTTGGACTTTGACCGTATCAAAAAATGGACGGATACGACCTTCGGTACGCCGCACCATCCCGTACCCAAGCCCGTACCCGTACCGGTGTCATACCGGTACCGGACGGGTACTCCACACTCCTAGCCGTACCCGTGTTACTTAGGATAGAAGTAAATAGGCTGAATCGACCATATCTAGCTAAATCTTCTAATTGATATTTTGGTTACTTTTAATTGTAAAAGAGATTTAGCCACTATCTGTCTGGACTTAGATACCAAAGCGCAACCAAAAAAGTGACTACCTATAGACATCAGCGTATGAATGAATGAATGGGACATAATGTAGAAAAACCTTGTATGCTATGTAACATGGGTACTCCTCTTAAGGAGGAGAAGAGGAGTACCCGCAAGGTACCGGTACGACATCGGTACCGGTGACGGTGCGGCGTTGACCTCACCGGGTATGGTCAACATACCTGGGGTCATTTTTGACCATTTTCGGACTCGGTTAACTCTGACCAAGTTCAAAATTGTCCAGTTTTGAATTTTAACGTTTTTTACAATTTTCACGTTAAAATTACCAAAACCCTTAATTAAACTACGATGGTTCTTCGTCTTCACCCTTCACCGACAGACACTCACTAAAATAGACGAACGGCGAGCGGCAAAGGCAGGCAACGAACGGCAAACGACGACGGTTCTTCACTTCGACTTCATTTTTTGTTCTTTTGTGATTTTTTTTGTTGTTTTCTTCATTTTTTATCGAGCTCCATTCTTGTAGAGTGTTAGAGAAGAAAGAAGAAGAAGAAGAAGAAGAAGTTTCGCGGTCGTATTGAGTTTTGGATTTTGTGGGGTCGATCGGAGGCGTTTCTCTGCTAGCATTCTTGTTATTGTCGCTTTTTCGATTGGTGAGTGATGAGGAGCTTCTTTTTGTTCTCGTTTTCTCGTTTTAGTAATATAAAAAAGTAGAAACGGAGTATTAGCTTTTTTTGCATGCCGTTGTCCATTTTTCTTTCGTCGTCCTGGCTTTCTCATGAGATACTGTTGCATGTGTTGGTAATCCGTCTTTGTTACCATGACAGTTTTCTTCCTCGATTCTTCATTTTTTGTTTTTGGTTTTTCTTTGATATTGATGAGTCTGCAAATAACTATTCTGTCACTCTCTCTCTCTCATCATTCCCTTTTAGGATATATTTTGGTTTAATTTGTGGTTCAGACGATACCTTGGATTCCTTTTAGTGTTTTGATCCAGCTGGTTTTCAGTTTTATCTTTTCCTTTTCATTTTCCTTTCCTCGTTTTATTTTCTTTTCGAGTTCGGTGTTATTGTTATTTGCTTTGTATAGTTGGAACAAAATAAGCCAGACAAAAAGGTGATTCTGGTTGTTTTGTTCAATCCAAATCACCCCAATGATTTTATTTTTAATAAATTTGTGATTCTTATGATATGCAATTGTCACCCTACAATTTCGTTTGCGTCTCTACACTTCTCTTCTACTATGATGTTCTTTTGTACTCTTGTCTTTGTGGTTCTTATGATGTTTTGGATTAATTTGTATCTTTATCTTACAGGCTTTTCGGTTGTCGCCTTATCGGTTATAGTTTTTTGCTTTTCAGATATAAGTTGTCGCCTTTTCGCTTAATGGACCAATCTTGAAATGTGTTGATGCATCTGGGAAGTATAAAGATGTTGAGTATTTAAAAGGGCTATTTATAGAAGTCATCAAAGAAGTCGGTGAAGATATTGTTGTGCAAATTGTTACTGATAATGCTCTAGTTTGCCAACGAGTAGGGATGAATTTGGCAAGTGATCCCAAGTATAGTCACATATTTTGGACTCCTTGTGTGGCACACAGTATAAATCTAACACCTAAAAATATTTGCAACCCATCAAAAGATGATACAAACACTATTAAATTGTGTTCATGGATTGAGGAGCTTGAGTATGATGTCAGGAACAACAGAAATTTTGTTGTAAACCACAACAATGCTCTTGCTATATTTAATAAAGCAAGTGAAACATGCATTAACACTTATGGTGACTGACAATGATTGGGAGTTTTATCGGAGTGATGACATTGTGAAGGCTCAAGCAATTAAAAAAAGTATTTTAGAAGATGAATGGTGGGATAAGATTACATATTTTTTGCAATTTACAGAACCTATTTCGTAGATGCTAAGAGAAGTTGATAAAAAAGGGCTCATGCTTCATAGAGTTTATGATGTGTGCAATAACATGAATGAAAAAATTCAAAACATCATTTTTAAACATGAAAAGAAGAATGTTGCACTTGATGATTCTGAATTTTTCGATCATGTGCATAAAATTTTAGTAAGAAGATGGAATAGAAGCAATAACCCTTTGCATTGTATGGCACACTCCTTAAAATCCCAAATATTATGGACAGGCAGGAGGTACAGGTCGTGGTTCCTAATCAAAGTCCAGAAATATCAAACAACAGGGAGATATGTTTGGCAAGATTATTTTATGATTCTCATCGGTTAAAGATGATAAATAATGAGTTTGCGAGCTCCTCTGGTGGAAGAAGTGATTCAATACAAGCTGCAATGGCAAGAGATGAAGAAGATCCTGTTAATTGGTGGTTATGTTTTGGAGCATCGACACCAACTCTCCACCAACTTGAGTTGAAGTTATTATATCAACCTGCAACCTCTTCATGTTGTGAAAGAAATTGGAACACTTATTCTCGAATTCACAACATCAAGAGTGTTGAAACCTCTCTCTCTCTCTCTCTCTCTCTCTCTCTCTCTCTCTCTCTCGTTCTCTTCTCTTCTCTTCTCTCCCATGACTGCACGCAACATGGTATCAGAGCCCAACCTTTCTAGGGACTGAAACCTATCTCTCGTCATCATCCTTTTCTTCCTTTTCCTCTTCTTTTGTTCTTGTAGAGAGTTTTGAGGGCAAGACAGTTTGAACGTGCATATTAGGCTTGATCTAGGGTTTTCTCAAGCAAATGATTAAAAACCCTAGATCGATGCCTTGTTGAAGTGGACGTGGATGAAGATTGGTTAAACGTTCTTCAAGCTGGATGGAAGTCGCAGGTGTATTTCCTCACATGGCAGAAGTTTTCTTCGTTGTCGCTGGTCACTGCTTGTTTAATGGAAGTCGTTGGTGTCTGCTGGATGTCGCAAGTGTCTCCTTGTGTCTGATGGATGTCGCAGGTGTTTCCTTCAAGTCGCAGAAGGTTCATCGTTGTCGCCGATCATTGCTTGTTGAAATCTAGCATTTTTTTTTCAATCTGTCGTGAGTGGGGATCTAAGGTCTGATAAATCTGTCATGAATTAATTGTGAGTGTAAACAGAGCAGGAAAGTTATGTGCAATGACCAGTTTTCTGTCAGTCGTGGATCTGCCCTAGGTGTTATAAAGGGTATATTTTTTTTTATCACATAAAACTCCTTATCATCTGCGTATGTTATAGTCTCTTCCTGCTGCATATATTAGTGTTTTTTTTTTTTTGGTGTTACAATGGAGCTTGGACAGAAGTCTAATATGGGAGACAGTCCTAAGATTGAGTATCATACTGAATACAAAGCGGTTGGGAATCCTTTCTTCTATGGTTCTACTGTGAAATTAGATGGTCACAACTATGAAATCTAGTCACGAATGTTTAAGATGTCTGTAGTAGGACATCAAAAAGACCACATCATTGAAGAAGATGAACCGAATGTTAAAACTTAAAACTGGGAAATATACCACATGGAAAGAAGATAATAGTATTGTTATGTCCTGGATCGTGAACAGTGTGCAGACGAATATAGCTCCTACTCTTGCCTACTATACGACTGTCAAACATATGTGAATGTTCTTGAGACAAACTTATTCTCATGACAAGAATGTCTCAAAAATTTTACAAGTTGAGTAAGAGTTACTCAAACTGCTGCAAGGTGAATTGGAACTATCTCAATACTTTGCTTTAGTTAGAGCTGCATATGAACGATTGAAGGTTCTTCGACCTCCATGCCACGCATGTTACAAGACGCATTTTGAGCAGACTATGGTGGCTAGTTCTTGGCTGGTTTGTCCCCTAAGTATGAGGTAGCAAAAGTTCATATACTTATTGGAGCAGAAATTCCAGATCTTGCTGAGGCATATAATAGACTCAGTAGATTGGTTGTATCTCTCTCTCAGCCCCAGAGTGAGTCTCCTGCTCCAGCCTTAGCTATGTTTGGAGGGCGTGGACAAGCCACTAGGGGAAGCGGCTCAAGTCATGGTGTAGGGGGCAAAGGAAATCAATGTACATTCTGTGGAAAATTGGGACATTTGGAAGATAGATGTTGGGACAAACATGGTAGACCAGCTTCTACTTCCCATGGTAAGGGATCTACTACTTCAGGGACCTTCTCTTCTCAAATTTCTGTAGGGTCTGCCCAAGCTGCTACACCTCTTGAAGAGACTTCTTCTCAAAGAATTCTGAGAACTCCATAGTAACTATGAGTAAGGTAGAGTATGATCAGCTTAGGGCTCAGCAATCTCTTCCTACCATGATGTCTACAGCTGCCTCCTCGATCATGGTGGATTCCTCTTTATCTGTTGGTAGTACTTCCCGTGAACCAGGTATCATGTGGATTATTGATTAACAGTTTTGCAGGTCAACCTCACGTATTTATTTCATTGCATCGTTTTCTACAACCTCAACATGTTAGGCTTGCCAACGGAAAGCTTTCTCTTATTATGGGGATTGGGGATGTTAAACTTTCTGGTTCTATCATTCTTTCCCATGTTTTATATGCTCCAGAGTTTCCTGCTAACCTTCTATTTGTTACTCAATCGACGAAAGATTTGCGCTGTAGAGCCATATTTGATCCTGGCTCGTGTGTTTTTCAGGACTTGTAAAATGGGAAGACGATTGGTGGCGGCCATGAGCACAAGGGAGTTTACCTACTGTCGGAACCAGTGGAGGGTGTGGCATCTATGGCTCTATCTACACCTACCCCATATCAGTGGCATCTCCGACTAGGCCATCCTTCATTATCCAAGCTTCGTGTTGTTCTCCCTAATACTTTTGTGTCTGAGTCATTCCAGTGTGAGGCATGTCAATTGGGCAAACACACTAGAAGTAGTTTTCCTTACAGCAGTAGTCCGTCGAGTCATGCAGTTTTTTATCTTATTCATGTTGATGTTTGGGGGCCTAGCCGGGTTGTAAGCCGGGCCAAATTTAGGTATTACATTGTTATTGTTGATGATTTTTCTCATCTTAGTTGGGTGTTCTTGTTAAAAGAGAGGTCTGAAGTTATCTGTATTCTTCAAAATTTCATTATTGAAATAAAGACTCAGTTTGGTTCCATTGTCAAAAACATTCGTACTGATAATGCTTGTGAGTTCAAATCCAATACCTTGCTATAGTTTTACACCAAATATGGAATATGCCCTCAATTCACTTGCCCCCACACTTTTCAACAAAATGGTATTGCTGAACATAAACATCGTCAGCTACTTGACATGGCTCGTACTCTCATGATACATAGTTGTGTTCCGGCCCAATTTTGGGGTGATGTCATGCTCACTGCATGTTACTTAATTAACCATCTTCCATCCTCGTCTACTGGCAATCAAATTCCCATTCAAGTTCTCTATCCAGATAAACCCCTGTTTTCCTTTCCACCCAAAGTCTTTGGGTGTACTTGCTTTGTTCACATCATTGGTCCTAATAAACAGAAACTTGGTGCACAATCAATTAAATGTATTTTCATTGGTTATCCAAAACACCAAAAGGGTTATATCTGTTTTGACTTCCACACTCGTAAGCAGTACATCAGTGCGGATGTTACATTCTTGGAGTCACGTCCTTATTTTCACTCTACTCCATCACTATCAGACACGTCGTCGTCTATTCCCTTACCTATCCAACTGATTCTCCTGCAGTCTGTTCCTTATGATTCATTCCCCAGTGTCAGTAGATTCTATGATCCCCCCCACTGGTATACACCCACCGACACGCTTCTGCTCAGGACTGTCCACCAGTCGCTTCTCAGGATGTAAGTATCTCTGATTAACTACTCCTCCTACCCAGGATGCTACCGAAATGTCTTTGGACTTACCGATTGCCTTACGCAAAGACAAAAGACAGTGTACTCTTCATCTTATATCTCAATTTGTTTCTACTACTGGTATTGGTGGGAACCTAAAGCAGTTTGTGTCAACCTTGTCAGTACATTCTACTTGATCCTAAGTGGCGGCAGGCTATGCAAGATGAGATGGAGACTTTAAAGCAAAGGGGAACGTGGGAATTGATTGATCCTCCATCTGGTTGTGATGTTCTGGGCTCCAAATGGGTATTTACCGTCAAGTACCTGTCTGATGGCTCAGTAGAGTGCTACAAAGCTCGTCTCGTAGCAAAAGGTTATACCCAAACATATGGGGTGGATTTCTTTGAGACCTTTTCTCCTGTGGCTAGGATGGGCACCATACATCTTATTATATCTGTTGCAGTACATTATGATTGGCCCCCATATCACTTGGATGTCCAAAATGTCTTCTTATATGGGGATCTTGACGAGACCATGTATATGCAGCAGCCTCCTGGCTTTGAACGTCAGGGGGAGTGTGGTAAGGTGTGCAGGCTGAAGAAAGCTATATATGGCCTGAAACAAAGTCCTCATGCTTGGTTTCACAAATTCTCAAAAGTTGTGTTAAAATGTGGCTTTAAGATATCTCAGAAGGAGAACATGATTTGCATGCTCTTAATATGGACCTTAAAGAACATGTTGTTCCTTCTAATCTTGATGATGCGACAGAGGAGAATCAAGAAAGTTGATATATATTGTATGTTAATTACTTCCATACTTTGTTTAGAAGTATGATAGTATCTATAAATTTTGGATCATGATTTACGAATATGTTATTTTGTTTGTAATTTTTTGATATATATATATATATATATATATATATATATATATATATATATATATATATATATATATATATATGTGTGTGTGTGTGTGAATATGTTATTCCGTTTGAAATCTTTTGACATAGATATATAGGTGTGTGTGTGGGTGGGTGGGTGTCTGTGTGTGTGTTCGCGTGTGTGTACGGTCGTAGCCCCGCACCCAAGTTTTTTGAAAATGGTTCATACTTGTACCTGCACCGGTACCCGCACTCGTACCTATGTGACATAGCTTGTATGATACACAATTCCAATAAGTAGTGTATAGTCACACAAACGCTTAAATGCAAAAATAAACCCACACACAAAAGCATGCATTTGGCCTTTTAACTAATGATGACACTGTAACACTGCTAGAATGGCATCACAGTGAGACCAAAAAAAAATAGTCATGTAAAAAAAGCAATAGAAGACAATGTAGATAAACTCGGTATGCCAAAAATTCTAATTAAAAGTATATGGTCACACATGCACATTGTTACACGATTTCACATACAAGAACAAGGTAGACGTGGTTACTTTTTCAGTGCTCCAATACTTTGTCACCACATCATAATACTTGCACTACAAAACGCTTGGATCATTTTTCTTCACAACAGAAATGAAAAGATTTCTTGAGACTTTAAAATGTAGTCTAGTGAACCTTTGATGTTTTCATGTTTTCCAAATGTAGACTTGCTGTTATGATTGGATGACCCCAAAGCATACTCCCTCAAAAGATTGTATACTACATCAACACTTGAAATAAAGCTGGAAAAGGACGAAAGAAAATGCAAAACCGTAATTGTTCTTACAACCCTGTCTTATGAAGAATCCCTCCCTTTCCACAGTCCATATAAATATGCACAGATAGAAATAGAAACATATATCCATAGATCATAAGGCAAATAGTTATAAACCTTGAAAAAGAAAAGGGAGTTGATACATATATAAGCAATAAAGAAAATAAAGAAGATTGAAAGAAGTTTTAAGGACATTTGTTGTCCCAAGCACCACCCAATACCCATGACCCAACTGACCTGCTGATACACAATTTGTATGCTATTTGAAATGTTAGTGACATTGGTAAATGCTAGTCAAGCAGTTTATCCATTGCCGACATAGATACTTTTGTGCATTATTAGATATTCAGATCTGAATAGTGTGTTTTAGATACTGAAAAGCAAAAATAACATCTGCATGCCATGCTAATCATATCATTCTTCAAACCTAAATTGAATTGAACAAATCTCTAGACTACAAATTTCTTTTGTCACATCAGAAATAACATGATATCATAATGCATTTACAAATCTGGTTTGGTCTTAATTCATTCAGAGTCATTGAGTCCCGTATTCACAAACCATTGTGTAATTGACCTAAATATAATTTGTATATGATTAATGAAATCACCCAAAACAGAATTCACCTCTACTCCAACGGATCCACTACAAACTTCACTGTTAAAGTAAGACGGTCTTCACCATAAAAGAGAGAGAGATATATATAGAGAGAGAAAAGAATTGGAGCTGTTGAGCTGCTTCTGTCAAGATTTCTACATACATCATCATTTAAGGCAACTAATGGTTAATAAATACATCCTCGCTTCTGACTAATGTTTGACTAAATTCTCACCAATATGTTCTCAGGCTTCCATGGAAAGGCTTTTTCTTGACTATTAATTGAAAATTTCATCTTTCTTGGGAAAATCCGAGTACTAAAAGTAATATATATATATATATATATATATATATATATATATATATATATATATATATTATGAGACATCTACTAATTTTTCTAAAATATAAGAGGAAACGAAAAAGTGTTCAATATATTTTAAATGGTTTTGAAAAATCTTGTGAAAGTATCACAACATTTTTCAACATTATTGAGGATTTGAGATATTATGCAGTATTTCATTTTAACAATAGTTTTGAAATCAATAAGTGTCCAAAAGTATCTGTGACATTGGTTTCACTTACAGGAGATCTCCATCTTTTTGTCACTTAACCGTTGTAAGCAACTTCCCGTTGTTATTTTCTCAGCAAAATGGATTTGATTATTCAAGATTTATATTTTTGGGTTTCAATTGAATCACACTATTGTTCTCCGTTTTAGTTTTTTTCAGAACAAAAGAAGTTTTGACACCAAAATTAGTTCTAGGGATTTATCTTAGAATGGTTAAATACAAAACAAGGAATGGAAGAGAATGGTAAATATGTCAACGATGTAGATGGCAGGAATTAAAAAGGAAGTTTATTCTTTCTCAGTCTTCTCTACATACTTTTGATTCTGTGATTTTGACAAACTTATAATTTCTTTTCAATTTTAGAACCAGATTCTCTCCACCTATTGGTAAAACACAGGAAAAAATATAAATCATTAAGACAAGATGTGTGGGCATGTGTATGCTTGTGTGCATGCATGCATATATGTGTGTGTGTGTGTAGAAGCTAGATTAAATTGAGGACAAGTGAATCATTCCTCATCTGTTTCAGATGGTCATGCACGTTTTTGTGCACGGATTTTGCTTTTCAGGACAAAAGAATCATCCTATTAACCCCTGTAAGCATTTCCACTAGTTTTTTTTTTTTTTATCATGCCAAGAATCCAAGAACATGGTCTAAATATACTTGAACCACCAAGAAGAATGAGCAAGTCCATGAAGAACATGTTCAGAACAAAACAGATTCCCACCATTCATAAATCACCTTTAACAAGCCAAAATTTAAAGGAAAAAACAAGGTTTAGACTTTAGAATTTTAGAATTCTCAAAAATTCAACTGGTGGTGAGTTTGTACACAGAAATTGCATAGCTTTAAACATAAATAATTGAAACACAAGTACTCCATTCATCAACAAACCTGATGAGCCCGTTTAAAAACTGCAACGACATTTCCAACTGCAGCGAATGTAAAATCACGATATGTTGCAAGTGCTCGAATTCTTTTTGGCATTTGTGGCCCTTAAATTGCAGTCATAGAAAGAAAACAGATCAAATTCCCAGTAAATGACAGAAAAAATATTATGATATGGCTGCGGGAACTTTCCAGTAAAAGGAGATTTCATGCTATTGTTACATTTCTGCTATTTAGATATCCACAATCAAATTGAAACGTTTAACTCAATTTCATTACAAATGCAAACACGGATACCTATGCATGTGCAAGCCTGAATATGTGGAATCCATAACACTAGAGAATGTCTTTGGATGACATCAGGACGCAAAATCTCCTCAAAACCAGATTTTATTTTTTGTATTAGCGTTGTTAAGTGTGTACGCACCTAACCCTGCAGCCAGGACCGATGCTCAAAGACTCTGGAGGACTTTTCCAACCAGGTGAATGGGAAAAAGAAAAAAGAAAAAGTTTGCCTCGCTTTTTTCCAAACTTCTACCAGCCAGAAAATCAGGTGATTGAGATCACCCATGTCAGGTAACTACAGCCAACTTATTTTGGGCCAAGTGGTCAGATAATGAAAAAATTGAAAACAGAAAAACAAATGTCCCATTCCAATTTTGTCTTGCCATTCCCAACCACAAGGTGATCCAAAAACAGCCAGAGCAGCAAAACCTGCCACTCATGGCTGGATGAATAACAATTCACCATAAGTGGTGGCTGAGGAAGATGAAAAAACATGTACATGATCAAGCTGTGAAGGAAAAAAGAAAGAGACAGGAAAAAAAAAGGATAAAAATGTGAAAAACAAGTAAATTATGTGCAATGATGCATGAGATGATGAGACTATATCAAATACGAAAAATAAAGAAAATGCCATATAATGAGATGAACGTAAGAACTGAAAATACATGAGTATCAATCCCAAAATAGGAGGGAGATCAAGAAACAAAAAAGGACAAAACCTTGTTGACATGTCTTACCAACAAACACAAGAGTAAGCTTTGAACACTGCAAAATCACCCAAAACAGAACAAGTTAGATACAACAATTATGATAGACCATACACAAAATAGACGCGTTTGGAGGAAAAAGCATGCTATTAATTATTCACATGAAGGCGACAAGACATCAATAAATAATACATCCAAACAAAGTAAATCTTGCACAAGTCCTATCACATTCAATTCATGATATCATCATGCCAGTCATTGAAAGAGAATTATTATTCCGAATGTTAAAGCAAGAAATATTAAATGTCCTCTTGATTTTGCCATCCTAAACATGCCACAAAGCCTATATCATCCCTATTTCCAGTCTTGCTGCCCTCTACTGATCTGCTAAACAAATCACAGAGAAGAAGGAGGTTTGTTATGCAAGGGCTATCTCAAGCTTCCACAAGCAGATGTTACCATGCAATCCTAAAACTGCTGAAAAGAATTGCAGAACTAAACAAGGTGAAATGAGGATTATTCAAAACATGGGCTATCTTCTAAACAGCTGCAAGTAACAAGATGCTTATAATAGGCCGGTAAACTCACGCAGACTAAATGCCACTTGAGTATGGGTGTTCGTACTACTCAAGGTGAGGCCAAATATCTGGCTGACAATTATAGTCAACCTTTTAGACTGAAGCAGTCTACATGCTTAATTGTCAATGGTCATCCAATATGTCCCCATCGAACAACCTTTAGAAGTTTAGTGACTTCCAATGAGGTATAGGCACCTCCCTTCTGTCTCGTATGCATTTCTGGACTCCATCAAACCCATATTGTCTGTAATGCCTAATATATGTGGACGGACTTATGAATAGTCCTAAAAAATACAGAAATCTTAAAGGGCTTATATACTTGCCCCCCAGCTATTGGTTGCCATGAGCAATCACTTTCTTTAGTATTAGATTTAGAGCTGCCTCCGAAGCAAGTTCGGATCCACCATATGCGGCAGACGGATTAGTATTACGGTGAGTAATTACAATGGGTATCAGGACCACGTTCAACACTCACACGTAGAGTTCAACACGTAGAGTTGCATGTACCTTGAAGTGTGCGGGTTGTAATATCTCACGTACATGGATAATACATTTAGGCAAGTGCACATTAACTTGAAAATATTTGGTTCTACCGGCCAAAATTCTCACGACATAAAGAAGTCCAGAAACTTATACAAGTTAGCATTATCCTGAAAATCTGACACACCTATGAAGATGATGATGAGTAATGACATTAAATTGCCGTGGTTACAGATGACCCTTCACATATGATTGATAGCCGGAACCACTAGCATTACCGTCAATGAGCCGGAACCCAATTTGATACTAGTCATATTTTCCTGGCATGCGGTGACCCTCTTTATACTAGTGATGCAATCCGAGAGGAAAACAAACAAACCTCAAATTAAATATGAACGCCGAACTACGCCACAAGTACATGATTTCCAAAACCTTTATGAATTAAGCAACAATTCCAGAGACGACAAATAATCGAAAAGGGCAAAAGGAAACACTCACGTTATAAGTCTGCCATGCCTTCCCGATACTGACGGTGACAAAGGTCTCCGTCCCCAGTCTCTGCACAGAGAAGGGGACTCCGGCCGTGATATAGCCAATGGCTCGGAAAGGCTCGAATATGCCCATCTTCCTCTCCGCCAAATAAACACCGCCGTGAAAAGCTAACAAGTGAACTAACGGTAGGGTTGCCGGATTGAAATTCAAATGGAGGGTTGCCGGATAGAAATTCAAAGGGACGATGACGGGAATGACGTCAGGAAAGAAAAAAAGAAAAAACCCCGCAAAAACCCTACCGCCTTCAGGAGACAGAAACGTGGGGCAGTGGCAGCGGGAGGAAAAGAAGGGTCGACACGAACGCAAACAATTTGGACCTCGTTCGGATCTGCTACTAACTGGATCCGATATGTTGACTCACTGTCCGATTTCGTACTCGGTCATAAAACTGCGTATTGACCTGAACCCGATTTACCATTTAATATTTCCGGTTTATAAACTTCTTAGGGCCCGTTTGATAGCGTGAAATATACTGTAGTGGTAGGGAAAAAATTCAAATTTTTGAAAATAGAGTAGAAGTGAGAAAAATAACGGTAGGGGAGAGAAATAAGAAAAAGAAAAATTGAAGAGAGAGAAAGACATTAAAAATGAAAAAATCAGAGGGGTAAAGTGGAAAATTTTTAAGAAAACCCTCTTAGTTGATTTGAAAAAGCACCTTCAAATTCGGCTCGTAAATTTATTGATTTTACCCCATTCAGGACCTTAAAACTGATTGAAAATCCCTTGAATTTGGTTTTAAATTATTTGAGGATCTTGAAAACCTTTTTAAGAAATTTTTAAAATTTGACTAGAAATTATTTGGAATTGATCCGAATTTATTCCAAACTCTTTGTAAATTGGTTTCAAACGTTTATTAACATTGATTTTGGAATCAATTGAGGATCTTTGAAATACCGGCAATGAAAATTACATTTTGTTTTGGTCAGAGCTTATTGAAGAGTACAGCTGTTCCACTGAGTTACAAAGACTAAGGCAGCAGGCCAGTGAAAACCCAAACTGAAGTTGAGAGGATCCCTACTCTTATCACAAAGGCAAATTTATCTCACGCCAGATTTTCCCTTGATTCCCAACCTATTGTGTCACTTCCAATGTTTGCTTGAAGGATGCCATAGTGGGTTGGACCGAACCTACAAGCATATTTAGTCGTCCTATTGGAATGGAATGCGACGAAGCATAGACCAGCATGTTCAGCATTGTGGGGCATGTCATAAGAATAAATATGAAGCCATGAAATGGCCTGGTCTTTTGCAATCACTTCCCGTACCTCAACAAATATGGGAGCATACATTACTGGACTTTGTGGAGGGTCTGCTGACATCAAACGGAAAGAATGTCATTTTTTTCGTGGTTTATTGCCTCTCTAAATTCAGTCATTTCATACCCTTAAGCCACCCTTACACTGTCCGAACAGTGGCTGTATCTTTCCACATGCACATTTGGGAAGCTTTATGGGATGCCGATAATCGTGGTCAGAGACAGGGACATTATCTTCCATCAGCCCATTTTGGCAGACGCGTCTCGAAATGTAGGGTACAAAATGTTGTATGACTTGGGTCTTTCCCCCGCAGTCTGAAGGGCAAACTGAAGTAGTTAATCGGGTATTTGATGTTACGGTAGAACACAGCACAATGAAACAGAGACTCACGCACACAATCCCAAGGACACCAAGAACTTACGTGGCTTGGCTTTTGGACCTTACATCCACAGTGAGAATCCTCACACTGCTTCTTATTTCTTTCACTAGCAAGAACAACATACATCGATGCACTCTCTTTCAATGAGAAAAAAGAGATACAGCCTCACAAGGAAACACTTCCTACTCGCCGGAAACTCATAGCAAGTTTTCCAAAAAAAACATCAGCAAAAGATAAAGCAAAGGAGGCTAATAACCGTCTCTCAATGGTAGGAGGTAGCATGCTCCCCCTCAAGTTGGTGCACAGATGCTGATCTGCCGCAACTTTTCAATCATCTTCATATGGAGGTCACGATGTAGAGGTTTAGGGAACACGTCTGCAAGTTGATCTTGGCTACTAACATGAGTTGTAACATTCTCTTTTTTCTGAATTTTCTCTCGAATGAAATGACAATTAACTGCAATGTGTTTAGTTATCTCAAGAAATACTGGATTGGCACTGATGTATATAGCATCCATGTTGTCGCATTTAAGTACCGTAGGTTGGTTCATCATAAACCCCATATCTATTAGGAGAGATTTGATCCAAAGCATCTCACAAGTGCCTGATGTCATAGCTCTCTATTCAGCCTCTGTGCTTCATCGAGCCACTACCAACTGTTTTTTACTTTTTCCATGTGACAATATTACCTTCAACAAACATGCAAAACCCCGTAGTCGATCTTATCATTTGGATCTCCAGCCCAATAAGCATCTGTGAACCCAACAATGTCTAAATTGTTATTTTGTTTCATAAGGATACCCTTGCTTGAACATCCTTTCAAATATAGTAAAAACCCTGTGAGTTGCTTCCAAATGTACTGATCTAGGTTGATGCATGAATTGACTGATTACACTGACTGCACAAGCAATATCTAAGCGAGTGAGGGTCAGGTAAATAGCTTTTCCTACTATGCGTTGAAATCTGTCAACTTCTTCGATCAACTCACCATCTTCTTTTCGTAGTTTACTCCAGTGGAGTGTCCACAACTTTATATTCCAATATTCATGTATCTTTCATAAGATCCAACATATATTTTCTTTGAGAAAGGAACATACATTTATCTGAATGGGCTACCTCGATTCCCAAAAAACATCGCAACTTGCCAAGATCTTTAATTTCAAATGTTGTATGCAAGTCCTTTTTGCAGTTTGCATCAATTGTTGATCACCACCTGTCATAATGATATCGTCTACATAGACCAACAACATCACAATACCTTGTTAAAATGAGATATAAACATGGTAGATATAAACATGGTATAAGTGGCAGTGCTATGCTTGAATCCCATTTTGATGAGAACATTATTCAAGTTAGAGAACCACGCCCAAGGAGACTGCTTCAACCCATAAATAGATTTTTGAAGTTTGCAAACTTGTCCAGTAACAAGATCATATCCAGGAGGGGTGCATATATACTTCCTCTTCTAACTCTCCATGAAGAAAAGCACTCCTAACATCAAGCTGTAATGCATACCATTTTTTGTTAGCTGCAACTGAGGGTAAAATCCGGATGGAACTCATCTTGGTGACAGAAGCAAATATTTCAGTGAAATTAATTCTCCCTTTCTGAGTATATCTTTTGCCACAAGCCTCGCTTTATATCTTTCGATTGACTTGTTACCATTGTATTTGATTTTATATATCCAAAAACACCCCAAGGTAGTCTTCACAGGTCGTAATGTCACCATAGTCCAAGTTTCATTTTTTTCTAGAGCTCCCAGCTCCTCGTCTGTAGTCTTTTTTCATTTGGTGTTCTTGAAGGCTTCCTCAAATGAATTGGGTTCATTATATGCAAAAGCACTAGACATGAATGCACTATAGCCTCCCCCTAACTTGTTGAAATCAAATTTGTCTTCTATAGAGCGAGCCGCAGCCTTTGAAAGGGACCAATAAGAATAGTAATCTTTCAGCCTAGACGGGGGTTTGGAAAATCTGAGTTAATCATTAAGCACAGTATCACTTTGGTCTGGCGATAGTGGTTCTTCATTAGTAACATTTTCTATCAATGACTCTGGTTTTGATGCTTCATTGGATATATCATTGAGATCCGTACTTTCAATAGGTGGAAGTTGATACTTCTGTGAGAAACTCGGCATGGGAAGAATGATGTTCATTTTGTCATCCTTTTCATGGCTCCACTTTAAGCCCTTGGTGATAGGTTTCTCAAAATAATGTTCTTTTTCAAAAAATTTGATGGCCCGAGATATGTAAAGTCTTTTATTGATAGGATCATAACATTTGTAACCCTTCTTAGAAGTAGAGTACCCCACGAGAATGCATTTGACAGCCTGCACTCAAGCTTATTTTGCATATTATCTTGAATGTGGGCATAACATTTGCACCCAAAAACTTTAACATGGTTGACGGAGACCTTTCAATTTTGCAAAATCTCCATGGGAATCTGATCATCTATACTAGAACTTGGCAAATGATTAATGAGATAACAAGCAACATACACTGCATCAGCCCAAAACACATGAAAAATATTCTTATGAAACATGATAGACTAAGCTACATTGAGGAGATGCCTATTTTGTGCTCAGAAACTCCATTTTGTTAGGGAGTGATGGCACACGTATTTTGTGGCTTTATCCCTTTTTCATCAAAAAAACCATTCAACACGTCATTTATATATTCTTCTCCATTATCTGACCGAATGCTTTTAATTTTTTTACCAAACTGAGTGACTATTATGTTGTAAAAGTTCTTAAAAACTCTAGCTACTTCATGCTTATATTTTGAAAAATACAACCAAGTGATGTGATTTCTCATCAACAAAAGTGATATAATATTTAAAACCAAACATAGGGTCAATGGGTGCAGGACCCTATACATCAGAATGAATCAAATCAAACAATTCACTGCTTCTAGATTCTGAAGCTTTTGCAGACAAATAGCTTTAGCAAGTTCACAAGCATCACCAGAAGCACCATCACAAGTCAACTCAGGAATAATAAAGTTTAAAATCTTATATGGGGCATGCCCAAAATTCGAATGCCATAAATTAAAATCTACATTTGATGGCTTGAGACTATAGAAGGATGTATTAAGTTGCTTGACAATGTACAAACCATCACCCTCGACCAGGCCTGGGCGCCGGGCCGCCACCGGGTACCCGGCCCGGTCGAGCCCGGGTCCCGAGCCGGGCCCAGGTCAGCCCAGCCCGGCCCGGCCCGATCCAGCCCGTTTAAGTCCTCAAACCCCCATCCTCCTCCTCCTCCTCATTGTCCTCACCCTCTTCCCTCGCACGAACCTCCTCCTCCCCTTCTCCTTTGCCCTAATCCTCACCCTCTTCCCTTGCACGGACCTCCTCCTCCCCTTCTTCTTTGCCCTAATCCTCACCCTCTTCCCTCGCACAAACCTCCTCCTCTCCTTCTTCTTTGCCTCCACCGGCTCCCTTTTCTTCCCCACCTCCAATGGCTCCTCCTACCAGGTCACCAGCATCGCTCCCCAGCAGCAGAGGTTCGTCATCTGGCCAGCGAAGGGGTTTGGCTCAACCGGAGCTTCCCCTTCAACATAGTTCCTCAACTTTTTTTTATTGTCAAACGTGCCAGGCCGGGCCCAGGCCAGGACCTAGGAGATCAGGCCGGGCCCGGGCTTGGGGCTTGAGGGGCCGACCCGGCCCGACCCGACCCGATGCCCACCCTTACCCTCGACTCCTCTACCAATTACATTCTTCGTTTTCAAGTCCTGAAAAAATGCATCCTTAGGAGAGAAAGTGACTAAACAATTGTGAGACTTAGCTAGCTTACTAACAGATGAGATTAGCTGCAATTTTAGGTATGACAAGAACATCAGAATCATCTCCATAATTAAGAAAATTCACCTTGCTAGTCCCTTTCACCATCATGGTTGAACCATCAGCAGTATAAACCGATTGATCATGCTTTAGACAATTCAAATTTAAATTTTGACTAGTCATATGGTCAGATGATCCAGAATCTATCACCATTCAATATCCAATGCACTTGATAAATAAGAGGTTAAAAAGATAAATGTGCCACTGCACGATGGTTCAATCATGAGACGGGTAGATGCCAAGTTGGTGGTTGCAATATTCGCCTTGAAAATTTGTTCACAAAATCCTGAGAGCTCCTCTTTGGTCACAAAATTAGCTATGTCGACCGATGAGATGGATGAAGGTTCTTTTGAAGTCAGCGCCTCCTTGTCACGTGATGGCCTGCCCACCAAATCCCAACATCGATCCTTTGTATGGCCTGATTTTTTACAAGGGGTGCACTTGAACCTTGAGCGCCCTTTTCCACGATCCACATGATTGCTGATTATGGACTCATCTGGCTAAGGCATCAGCTTCTTGAAACTAGCTTGTAAAGCCATCTGGTCGGGCTGATCGTCCCTTGGCTTTGGAGGTGGATTCATTACTTTTCTTCAAGCTTCTTCTTCTTGCTGGATTAAAGAGCATACAGTGTTGAATGAGGCAGCAGAGTAGTCATAAGGATTTGGCGTTAAAGCTGCTGGTATTGTTGCAATTCATCGAACATATCACGTAACATTCTAACATAAATATTGAATGTTTTGCCTTCACGGTTAAAGTTTTTGAATTTCGTACTGAAGGTCATATATTCTTGCCAAGTTATATTGTTCCCCATACACTTCCTTTACCACATCCCATATTTCTTGAGCAGTATTTAAATACATTTGGTTTCTAGAAATTTCAGGCTCCATAGAATTCAATAGCCAACCCATTACTATATCATGTTTAGATTCCCACTTGCCAAGCGATGGATCTGAATGATTTGGCATCTTGATTTTTCTTGTAACATATCCAAGCTTTGATTTGGCACTTAGAAATAGCTTCATAGATTTGGACCCTCTTAGATAATCAGTTCCAGCGAAGGGCTTGGTAGTTATCTGCAAGATATGACTATGATTTTCATCAGAGTTCTCACTTTTGGATACATTGGTGGTCCCAAAAGATGCTGCAGTTTCTGATTGAGCCATTGAAGAAGAAGCCAAAAAACTTAAAACAATAAACCACAACTCATCAGAATCGACAGAGCTTTGATACCATGTTTTGGTAGAAAGAAGCACAACACAATGAAACAGAGACTCACACGCGCAATCCCAAGGACACCAAGGCCTTACGTGGTTCGACTTTTGGAGCCTACATCTACGGTGAGAATCCTCCCACTGCTTGTTATTTCTTTCAATAGCAAGAATACAAGATACATCGATGCACTCTCTTTCAATGAGAAAAACAAGAGATACAGCCTCAAAAAGAAACACTTCCTACTCGTTGGAAACTCATAACTAGTTTTCAAAAAAAAAAAAAACACCAGCAAGAGGGAAAGGAAAGGAGGCCAACAACTACCTCTCAACGGTGAGAAGTCTAGCATTAGAAACATGTCTCCGCTGTTTTACAAGGAATCCACATAATTGGACAATGTATCTTGCGTAGGCAGAGCATTCACACAACACAACATGACACTCTTCTATCAAAATGATGCCATACGAGATTGTCCACAGTAGAGCATCACCTAACATCCTTCGTTGTGGAGGCCATTTGGTAGGAGATGAAGAGGTGGATTGGCTGATAAGGGGTCGAAACAAGATTCTTAATGTATTGAAAGAGAATTTTAGGAAGGGTCAGAACAGAATGAAGTAGCACTGTGAAGTTTTCAAGGTTGGAGATTTAGTTTTACTTAAGAACTTGCCTGCATTGAAAGGAGGTCATCGCAGGGGAGGAATAAACTCTCCCTAAGGTACCACAGTCCATTTAAGGTGTTATAGGTGATCAGTTTGGTTGCTTACGAGATAGATTTACCTCGAGATTCAAGGATACATCCAGTGTTTCACATGTCAAGCCTAAAAGAATTTAGAGGGGATGAGGAAATTACCCCATTACCCAATCCCCCGAGACCATGAAATGTTGATGAACCCCAACCCTTGGAGGTTCTGGATAAAAAAAAAGTCAGAAGAGACTACATATTGGTTATAGAATGGCTAGAGGAGTGGAGCAAAAAAGTCAAAAGAGACTACAGATTGGCTATAGAATGGCTAGAGGAGTAGAGCAGCGGTGAGGAAGAGGCACCCACCTGAAAAAATCCCGCTGACATACAACAACGTGTCCCTTGGTTTGGAGCTTGAGGACAAGGTGATTCTCAAGGGAGAGAGTAAAAAGTAGATTGTTGGATGAATAAGGCTGCATAGGTGTTAGGAGCTAGAGACACATGATAGGCCAGTTTCTTTGGTCTCTATAAGAGGTGTAATTAGTGCTTGGGGAATGATACGAGCCTTCCTATGACTCGTACTTCCCATGTGGGCACCTCCGCCGAAGGCGCCTGAATACATAGTGAGGCTAACATTTCTTCCTTTGAGTTTTGCGCTAAATAGGTGGGAGCAGCTACGGAAGTTGGTGAAATCTCTAGGGAGGCTAACTTTCGGAGTTTTCCTACGGCTTCTAAGGAGGAAAGCGGGTTTATTTGTTGTGAGGTTAATTCCTCAACTAAGGAGGAAAGCGAGATGGGGCCAAGACAGGACTGCGTGGAAAATCTTAGGGAGGCTAAGGGAACCTCGCACATGGAAGACCTAGGTGGGTTCGACCTAGGAGACCTAGACCCGCCCGGTCTAGGTGTGGAAGGCCTAGGCGCACCTAGCCTTGAGGAAGAAGACCCGGACCCCCTTAGTCCGGAAGAAGAGGACCTAGGCACACTTGGCCTAGGGGATGGTGGGCTCGGCTTGGAGAAGATGACGTGTGATCCAGACGTGGATCAAGGCTAGTGGGCTCGGACCCACTTGGAGAAACACATTGGCGAAGCTCGGGCGGACCCGGGTGAGGTGGGGCCTTTGGCCCAATTTAGATCTGAACTTATTATTTGATTAAGATTGCTTATATATCGTTTTCTCTTTTAGACTCGGTTTGATTTTAGTCTCATCTCGAGACACCTCTTGGAACCGGTTCGAGCACTTGTATTTAAGCCCAAAACCGAGACATTTGTTCATTATCGTTGAATTGAATTGAGTTTTCTCTCTCCATGCATGGAGCTTGTTCTTGGTCCCTAGGGCGTGGCTCCTTGTGAGCGATACACTAGAATACTCACCATTGTCGTGAGAGTATTGGAGGTTCAAGCTCCGTTAATGGCCGCCGGCAGCCATTAGCGACTTGATCTTGCATCATATCCGAACCAAGGAATCCTTGGATAGGTAGCTGTGCCTTCTCCTTGACCACGAAGGAGTTGAGAGGCAGCTGCTCTAGAGGGCATTGAAGAAGGTGTGCCCATGGGTCTGGCCATCGTCTTCAATCTCGATTACCGGCGGGATCTCAACCATACCCAAGTGTTCCCACTTCCTAACATTTGGGGGAAGTGATCTCACCTTCCCTTGTCCACAACATCAACGAAGAACCAGACCTTGCATTCGAGGAGAACTCCTACTCTAACTAAGGCTGGAACAACGGCATCGCATGGAGAAGAAGAAATGCTTCAAAGACAACTCGAAGACGATTGGGAGCATCCAGCTGGAACTCTTCCAGCAGCCTAAAACCTGGTAATATTCTGTTGAACTTGATGTAGGTGAGGCATCCTTAGTTGCTATTCAAATTCGGGATCAAAAGAAGAAGGCTAGGGCGAGGAAGAAGAAAGCCCGCAGAAGAAAAGAGAGAAATCGCGGAAGGAAAGAGAAGAGAGGCGTTGGAGACAACTCTCGGATTTCTGAAGGGAGCATCGGAAATCAGCTCTGATCTGAGGCCTGTTCCAGACGATTCCCGGGGAGTTTCGAGGAGATCTATTCGAGGAGATCTATAGCTTGTTGGAAAGCTCTCTGTGTCAGGTACAACATACTAAAATTTCAGCCTGATCGAAGCAGGGCGCACCGGTCAAATCCGCCGCGGAAGTCTGCTGTTGCCGCCGCCGCCGCTGAGTCGCAGTCTGCCGCAGAGCCGCCACTTGCAGAGGCTATTTCCGACGATTCCGGTGGAATTTCTCGGCGGGCCTTATACTGTTGGATTAGTAATTAAATTCTCTACAACATATCCAAAAATTACGGTGATCGGAGCTTATTTGACCGGTGAATCATCATCTGCAAGTTCTGGTAACCTGAAGGACCGTTCGCCGGTTTTTATGGAGAATTCCAGAATTCCGGCCATTATTCCGGCCAGATCTGGCACCCTCCGGCCAGATCTGGCACCCTCCGGCCAGATCCGACTTTGGGGTAACTAGTTCCAAGTCTGCCCTTGAATTAATTTGATTTTATTAAAGTTAATTCGTGTTTAGCAAGGGTAGAAGCGTCTGGATAGGCCGAAGAAGCCCTAGCGCCCAAAGTGTGCCTAAAAGGCAACATTTGGGCGCCGTCTCTCCTTCCCTCCACCTTTGGCGACATTTTTGGAAGGGGATCAGCAGCGGGTCCGCGGGAGGACAGGTGTCACCGCGTGAGGGAAGGCGCCAACCCCTTCGGTCAACCATTTGGCGACGGAAGAGGAAAGTCACGCGTGGCAACGGGGACGGGCGCCAAGTGTCCTGCGCGCACCAAGGAGGGAATCGCCCCTTTCCAAATCCGTTCCTATTGATTAGGAAAGGGGGATTTCGGGTGATTCTAATACATTGAACCTGGATGCTAGCTGGAGTGGGCATTTAAGGTGGCATCGTAGGAGGACGCCACGTGGAGGAGGCTTACCCATTTCCCCTTTGTGTGAGATCTCCTTCCTATTTTTTCTCCAATGAAATAGGAAGGGTTAGCTCGCGCAGCTAGGTGCATTGTACCTAGTCGGGATCCCATCAAGGCAAGATCTCGGGGTATCTTGGGGGAGATCTTCGTGCATAATTGGAGGAGGATCCTATCCGATCGAAGGAAGAACTTGCGCCACATTTGGGGGAAACCGCTACAACCGGCTAGTGTGTGAGAAGGGAGCGTGAGTCAAGAAGGAACCGAGGAGGAGGAGAAGGAAGACGACCGGATTCCGGCCAACATATATCGCCGGAGCTCTCACCCTCGCCAGAGAAGGAGGAAGACACACGTGTGTTGGCGCTTCCAACACTTGCATCCCCCTAACTACGACACTTCCTAGGGGTTAAACGAATCTACGGTGAAGTGCATTATCCTCTTGAATCTACTCTTTTACTTGTCTAAGCTCTTGATTGCCCTCTATTCCCTACGATTTGTGCAAGTGTATGTGGCTAGACCGTGACCTCGGGGAGATCAAATAAGGAGGAGAGGAGCTTAATTTGAGGATAGCCTCAACGTCTGCCGGTGCTCCGGCGATCGCTTCCCCCTTACACTACAAAGACCGGGGTTAAATTGGTCTAACGGGTGAAGTCTATCCTCTTCTCTAAGTGATTTTCCGTTAACTTCTTGACATTGATACTTGCTGGTTTGCTCTCTAAATCTGAATTCCAGCAAAAGGGACGTGCGGCTCAACCTCTACCCGTGGACTTGAAGCCCGAGAGAGAAGGAACCGCATCCGCCGGGCGAAATCGGCGATAGCCTCCCCAATCGACAATCCGTGCACTCTTGGGGTCGATTGGACATCCGGTGAAGATAATCCATCTCTCTCATACGTTCAATCTTAGATAGAACTTGATTCTCTCTTGTTCTTGTACTTCTATCTAAGGACTATTGCTTCCTAGAGAAGAAGAGGAGCTGAATACCGAAAGACAACCTCGCGTTGTGGTCTTTACCTTCGGTGAGCAAGGGGAACCCCAAGCGTGGCCTTGGGAGGTACATTCGGATCTCCCTATAGATCCGGGGTTAAGGGTGTTCTTGCTTTCTATCTCGCCTTTGGCATTGACAACCGGCTGGAATCCCTCCAAGGCACATTGCCAAGGACACGATTTCCGGGTTGTGGACCACCTAGGGGAAAGGGTGTGGTTTGCTATGCATAGGGATTGCATGACAAGATGGTTTGGTGAATGTTGAGTGAGATGAACATATTGATGTATCGCTTCGCGTTGTATTAAGCCTCACAACCATTCCAGATTTTTATAGTAGGTTAAGCCGGGTTGGGGAAGCCTCACTTGTATTACTTGACCTACTTTTGAGCCGGGATGACTGTCCGGCGGGAAAACCATTCTTGTATTAAGTTTTAAACCTATATCGGCAATCTCCTCCTAGATCCGAGAGAGGGTCTTCGCGACTTGGAGAATTCTACATCACATCCGGGTCTGACCCTATCAGTTGGTATCAGAGCGGTTGGAGGATACTTTGTTGCTGTTTTCATTGCTTGGAAGCCATTGGAGACACCCGAGGAGCAGCTTGGTAGATTCGGCCAGCGCAGGGCAGATTTGAGGCCAGTTTTAACTTCGGTTGTCTAGAGGTTTCTGGGCAGATTAGCATTCGGTTTCATAGCAGACTTTGTGGACTTCTATTTCAGTTTTTGGTTCAGTTTTAGTTCAGCATATAGCAGCTTTTGTTTGAGACATTTTTGCTTGAAGTTGTGAAGAAATGGCTCCGCGTAAGGCTAAAACTATGGAACCCAAAACCCTTGTGGTAGAGGGTGAACAAGTCGTGGTTGAAGAGGTTCGGATTGAGAGAGGAGAGACCTCGGGCACCAACTCTAAGTTGGATCTCATCCTTAGCCAGCTAGCCGGTGTTAACCAAACCATAGCCAACATAGATGGCCGGTTGAACACCCTCGAACAAAGAAGAAACCCACCTCGTTCCCATACCTCTTCCTATTATCGTAGGAATGAACCCATAGGAGCGGTGACTGAGGCCTTTTTGGTGGATGCTAGGAGAGTGAGCCTAAGGGGACAAGGGGTAGAACAACCACCTAGAGCCCATACACATGTGCCTCAAAACGAACCAGCTCCACCTCCTATCCAACGCCAAGTTATTCACCCTCAACTCACCAATGGAACACACCAAAACGGGGAACCCATCCATGTGGGGGAAAGAGCCAGACGAGGGGGTGAGAGACCTACACTGGAGGAGATAAGGAGAGCCTTCCTAGAGCAAAGGTAAAACCACGAGAGGCAGCACCACGACCAGCCTTACCAAAATATGGGTCCACACCATGACGGCCCAAGAAGAAATCATGAGAATGGTTCTATGCAATCCATGACTTTTGGCGAGTTTGAAGAGGATTTGGATAGGGAAATATAGATGATGCACGGCCAAGGGAGAGGTCAGCACCATGCTGGTTTCAACCATGGAAGAAGAGGCCGAAACCAAGAGGAACCAAGGTTCCCTATGCCTAAGATGGACTTCCCTAAGTTCAATGGGAAGAGGCCAAAGGAATGGGTTTATAAGGCCGAACAGTATTTTATTTGCCAAGAGATCGCCGAACAACATAAAATCCGCTTGGCAAAAATGTATTTGGAGGAAGAAGCCATGAAATGGTACTGTTTTTGGGAGGAGGACTTCCCAAATGCCACGTGGGATGTTTTCAAGGAGGAGCTCCTACTACATTTTGGGGATACTACTCATGTAAACCACGAGATAGAGTTAAGGAATCTCAAGCAAACCTCTACGGTCCAGGATTACCAAACCAAATTTGAGAGGTTATCTAGTATGGTCAAGAATCGACCCGTGGAGTCCAAGATCGCCCATTTCATAGGGGGTCTTAGTGAGGACATTCAGATTGAAATGCTTAGAGATCCCCCGACCGAGTTGAGGAAGTGCTTTGACTTGGCAAAGGTCATCGAGGAGCAGTTTAAGCGCAGAGACGCAAGGAAGAAGGCCTATAAGCCGGGGTTTGTGTCCAAACCCAACACCAACTTCGTGAAGACGGCACCACCAAAGAAGCCAATTGAAAACAAGCCAGCTTTTCGCAATAACATCCCTATTAAGTACATCTCTCGCCAGGAGAGGGAAGAAAGAATCAAGAAGAGTCTTTGCTTCAACTGCGAAGAAAAGTACCACCCGGGCATAGATGTAAACATTTTCAGCTATATGAGGTCGTGGAGAGTGATGAGGAGATTGAGGTGAGCGAAGATACCGAGGGCACTGAGGTAGCCAAGGTAGAAGATGAGATTGAGATAAAGGAGGAGGGGTTGTGTCACACTCTCACCAACAACGGGCTGAATGCCATGAAGGTTGTGGGCAAGATCAACAACCAGAAAGTTATCGTCCTTCTGGATACCGGGGCCACCCACAACTTCCTAAATTCACGGTTGGCACATCTCGTAGAGGGGAAGGTTACTCCCCAAGCTTCTTTCAATGTCATGGTTGGGAATGGGGAAAAGCTAACTTGCAACGAAGTCTACAAGGATGTGAGCTTGGAGATGCACAAGACTCCCTTCAAAGTGAATCTATACCTCATCCCAATAGGAGGTGTAGACGTGGTGCTTGGGATTCAGTGGATGAAACCCTTGAAGAGAACCATGTTAGATTGGGAGAACATGATGATGACCTTTCCTAAGGAGGGTGGAGGAGAGATCACCCTCGAGGCCATCAATCCAAGCGTGGACCCGAAGCCGGCCTTGAAGGCCCTCATTGGGAACCAACCAGCATATTGGCTAGTGTCCATGGTCCAAGACGTTGTGCCTTCTACAACTAGTGTTGAAGAGATACCCGCAGAGATTCAGAGTGTGATTGATCAGTTTCCTTCAGTCTTTGCAAAGCCCAAGGGCTTACCTCCCACCCATTCTTACGACCACAGGATCACCCTCACTAAGGGGGCCGAGGCAGTGAATGTGCGCTCATATCGTTATGCCTATAGTCAGAAGGCCGAGATTGAGAAGCTTGTGAAGGAGATGCTCGAGAGTGGGGTCATTCGACCTAGTAGTAGTCCATTTTCTTCCCCTGTATTACTCGTCAAGAAGAAGGATGTCACATGGAGGTTTTGTGTGGATTACCGGGCCCTCAATGAGGTCACAGTAAAAGATAAGCATCCTATACCGGTCATAGATGAGTTACTCGATGAGTTGGCTGGTGCTTCTTATTTTTCGAAGATGGAATTGAGAGCAGGATATCACCAGATTCTCATGCAGCGAGAGGACATACATAAGACCGCATTTCGCACACATGATGGTCATTACGAGTTCCTCGTGATGCCATTTGGATTGACCAATGCACCTGCTACTTTTCAGAGGTGCATGAATGACCTTTTTCGGAGCTACTTGCGGGATTATGTGTTAGTATTTTTCGATGACATTCTGATATACAACCCGACTTTGGAGATGCATGCGAGACACTTGGACACGGTCCTTTCGATCCTCAAGGACAATCAGCTTTATGCTAAGATGTCCAATGTACCTTTGGCCAGACATCAGTGGGGTACTTGGGACATATTGTTTCTCGGGATGGTGTTAGAGCCAAACCAGAGAAGTTGGTGGCCATCGAGCAGTGGCCTCTACCCAAAAATCCGAAAGAGTTGTGTGGGTTTTTGGGGCTGACCGGTTACTATAGGCGTTTCATCAGTGGATACGGGTCAATAGCTTCACCTTTGACCCACATGTTGAAGAAGGGGTCATTCCAGTGGTCAGACAAGTCGAGGGAGGCCTTCACCCAGTTGAAGGCAACACTTGTTTCAGCACCCGTTTTGACTTTGCCAAATTTTGAGAAGGAGTTTACAGTTGAGACCGATGCCAGTGACGTGGGAGTTGGGGCTATGTTGAGCCAAGAGGGACATCCAGTTGCTTATATGTCCAAGGCCCTTACCAAGAGGGCCAAACCTCTTTCCACCTACGAGAAAGAACTCCTAACTATGGTGCTAGCCGTGGACAAATGGCGTCCATACTTGTTGGGACGCAAGTTTGTAGTGAGGACTGACCACAACAGTTTGAAATACATGGTGAACCAACGTGTTACTACTCCTATCCAACAACGATGGCTCTCTAAGTTGTTGGGATATGACTTCACCATCGAATACAAGAAGGGCCCCGAAAACAATGCCGCAGATGCTCTCTCACGTCTAGGGGAGACTACCTTGATGACCCTGTTAGTAGTGAGCACAGATTTATGGGATCGTATTGCATTAGAGCAGGATGCCTATGATACCACGAGGCTACTCAGGGCATCTGCAACACAGAACGTGGGTTCCATCCCTAACCATTCAGTGCGAGGAAGGATCCTTTGCCGCAAGGGCAAGGTTGTTATTCCCAAGCAGTCCGCTCTCAGGGAGGAGCTCATTAGGCATTTTCATGAGTCTGCCACAACCGGTCATGAGGGAGTGACCAAGACCATAGGCAGGATCAAGCCCCAGTTCTGGTGGGAGGGCTTGAAGGCTGATGTAAAGAGATTTGTTCGTGATCGCCACATTTGTCAGAGGGAGAAATATGAGGCAGTCAGGCCTCCCGGTCACCTAGTTCCCTTACCTATTCCTACTCAGCCGTTGAGAGATGTCTCTATGGACTTCATAGAGGCAATGCCGAGGTTAGAGGGAAAGGAGTCAGTCATGGTTGTGGTTGATAGACTGACTAAGTATGCTCACTTTGTACCCCAACCCCATCTATATATATCAGGGTCCCCTAGTTGCCGCAGCTTATCATGATCATGTTGGGAAATTGCATGGGATGCCAACACGATTGTGAGTGATCGGGACTCTATTTTCTTGAGAGCTTTTTGGAGGAATATATGCACCTAGCCGGTACTACGTTGCACTTTAGTACCGCACATAACCCTCAGATAGATGGTCAGAGTGAGGTAGTGAACCGGACCTTGGAGACCTACCTCCATGCTATGCAGGGGCATGACCCAACACTTGGGTCAGACACATATCGTGGGCTGAGTGGTCATACAACACGAGCCTCCACTCTAGCATAGGGGTCACACCATATGATGAGGCAGTGTATGAGTTTCCTCCACCCACCAACCCACGTTATGAGGAAGGGACAGCCATGGATGACGAGTTAGATAGTACCCTACGGACTCGGGAAGAGATTCTCGAATCTCTTAAGCAAAACGTGACAAAGGCCCAAGCTTGAATGCGTCAGTTCTACAACAAGGGGCGAAAGGACAGAGAGTTCAGTGTAGGGGATTATGTGTGGCTGAAGCGACTTCCCTTCAAGGAGAAATCATTATTGGGGCAGCCGTATTCTAAGCTCCTTCCCAAGTACTACGGTCCATACCAAGTACTTCATCGTATTGGAAAGGCAGCCTATCGCATTGCTTTGCCACAAGCTGCCCAGGTTCATCCAGTCTTCCACGAGACCAGATTGAAGCCTCATCACGGTCCACTCCCTGGGAATGTTGAGCACATTCCAAACCAGCAGCCTACTCCGTACCGGATCTTAAAGCATCGGTATGCTTTGAGAGACGGTAGGCAAAGGCATGAAGTCTTGATTGAGTGGGGGGTCCGGATGGTGGGACCTCTTGGGAAGAGCTAGACCAGATCTGCCTCCGATTTCCTGTGACACGAGCTTGGGGACAAGCTCGATCTGAGGAGGGTGGGGTTGATACGAGCCTTCCTATGACTCGGACTTCCCATGTGGGCACCTCCGCCGAAGGCGCCCGAATACATAGTGAGGCTAACATTTCTTCCTTTGAGTTTTGCCTAAACAGGTGGGAGCGGCTACAGAAGTGGGTGAAATCTCTAGGGAGGCTAACTTTCAGAGTTTTCCTACGACTTCTAAGGAGGAAAGCGGGTTTATTTGTTGTGAGGTTAATTCCTCAACTAAGGCGGAAAGCGAGCTGGGGCCAAGACGGGACTGCGTGGAAAATCTTAGGGAGGCTAAGGGAACCTCGTGCATGGAAGACCTAGGTGGATTCGACCTAGGAGACCTAGACCCGCCCGGTCTAGGGGTGGAAGGCCTAGGCGCACCTAGCCTAGAGGAAGAAGACCCGGACCCCCTTAGTCCAGAAGAAGAGGACCTAGGCACACTTGGCCTAGGGGATGGTGGGCTCGGCTTGGAGAAGATGACGTGTGATCCAGACATGGATCAAGGCTAGTGGGCTCGGACCCACTTGGAGAAACACATTGGCGAAGCTCGGGCGGACCCGGGCGAGGTGGGGCCTTTGGCCCAATTTAGATCTGAACTTATTATTTGATTAAGATTGCTTATGTATCGTTTTCTCTTTTAGACTCGGTTTGATTTTAGTCTCATCTCGAGACAACTCTTGGAACCGGTTCGGGCACTTGTATTTAAGCCCAAAACCGAGACATTTGTTCATTATCGTTGAATTGAATTGAGTTTTCTCTCTCCATGCGTGGAGCTTGTTCTTGGTCCCTAGGGCGTGGCTCCTTGTGAGCGATACACTAGAATACTCACCATTGCCGTGAGAGTATTGGAGGTTCAAGCTCAGTTAATGGCCGCCGACAGCCATTAGCGACTTGATCTTGCATCGAACCCGAACCAAGGAATCCTTGGATAGGTAGTTGTGCCTTCTCCTTGACCACGAAGGAGTTGAGAGGCAGCTGCTCTAGAGGGCGTTGAAGAAGGTGTGCCCGTGGGTCTGGCCATCATCTTCAATTTCGATCACCGGCAGGATCTCGACCATACCCAAGTGTTCTCACTTCCTAACATTTGGGGGAAGTGATCTCAGCTTCCCTTGTCCACAACATCAACGGAGAACCAGACCTTGCATTCGAGGAGAACTCTTAGTCTAACTAGGGTTGGAACAACGACATCGCGTGGAGAAGAAGACCTGCTTCAAAGACAACTCGAAGACGATTGGGAGCATCCGACTGGAACTCTTCCAGCAGCCTAAATCCCGGTAATATTCTGTTGAACTTGATGTAGGTGAGGCGTCCCTAGTTGCTTTTCAAATTCGAGATCAAAAGGAGAAGGCTAGGGCGAGGAAGAAGAAAGCCCGCAGAAGAAAAGGGAGAAATCGCGGAAGGAAAGAGAGGAGAGGCGGAGGAGACAACTCTCGGATTTCTGAAGAGAGCGTCGGAAATCAGATCTGATCCGAGGCCTATTCCAGACGATTCCCAGGGAGTTTCGAGGAGATCTATAGTTTGTTGGAAAGCTCTTGGTGTCAGGTACAACATACTAAAATTTCAGCCTGATCGGAGCAGGGCGCACTGGTCAAATCTGCCGCGGAAGTCTGCTGTTTCCGCCGCCGCCGCTCAATCGCAGTCCGCCGCAAAACCGCCACTTGCAGATGCTGTTTCCGGCGATTCCGGTAGAGTTTCCAGGCGGGCCTTATACCGTTGGATTTATAATTAAATTCTCTACAACATATCCAAAAATCACGGTGATCGGAGCTCATTTGACTAGTGAATCATCGACTGCAAGTTCTGGTCGCCTAGAGGACCGTTCGCCGGTTTTCATGGAGAATTCCTGAATTCCGGCCAGATCCGGCGCCCTCCTTCCAGATCCGACTTTGGGGTAACTAGTTCCAAGTCTGCCCTTGCATTAATTTGATTTTATTAAAGTTAATTCGTGTTTATCAAGGGTAGAAGTGTCCGGATAGGCCGAAGAAGCCCTAGCGCCCAAAGTGTGCCTAAAAGGCAACATTTGGGCGCCGTCTCTCCTTCCCTCCACCTTTAGCGACATTTTTGGAAGGGGATCAGCAGCGGGTCCGCGGGAGGAAAGGTGTCACCGCGTGAGGGAAGGCGCCAACCCCTTCGGTCAACCATTTGTCGACGGAAGAGGAAAGTCGCGCGTGGCAAGGGGGACGGATGCCAAGTGTCCCGCACGCGCCAAGGAGGGAATCGCCCCTTTCCAAATCCGTTCCTATTGATTAGGAAAGGGGGATTTCGGGTGATTCTAATACATTGAACCTGGACGCTAGCTGGAGTGGGCATTTGAGGTGGCAATGTAGGAGGACGCCACGTGGAGGAGGATTACCCATTTCCCCTTTGTGCGAGATCTCCTTCCTATTTCTTCTCCAACGAAATAGGAAGGGTTAGCTCGCCCAGCTAGGTGCATGGTACCTAGTCGGGATCCCATCAAGGCAAGATCTCGGGGTATCTTGGGGGAGATATTCGTGCACAATTGGAGGAGGATCCTATCCGATTGAAGGAAGGACTTGCGTCACATTTGGGGGAAACCGCTACAACCAGCTAGTGCGTGAGAAGGGAGCGTGAGTCAAGAAGGAACCGAGGAGGAGGAGAAGGAAGACGACCGGATTCCGGCCAACATATCTCGCCGGAGCTCTCACCCTCACCGGAGAAGGAGGAAGACACACGTGTGTTGGCGCTTCCAACACTTGCATCCCCCTAACTTAGACACTTCCTAGGGGTTAAACGAATCTACGGTGAAGTGCATTATCCTCTTGAATCTACTCTTTTACTTGTCTAAGCTCTTGATTGCCCTCTATTCCCTATGATTTGTGCAAGTGTATGTGGCTGGACCGTGACCTCGGGGAGATCAAATAAGGAGGAGAGCAGCTTAATTTGAGGATAGCCTCAATGTCCGCCGGCGCTCCGGCGATCGCTTCCCCCTTACACTACAAAGACCGGGGTTAAATTGGTCTAACGGGTGAAGGCTATCCTCTTCTCGAAGTTGATTTTCCGTTAACTTCTTGACATTGATACTTGCTGGTTTGCTCTCTAAATCTGAATTCCAGCAAAAGGGACGTGCAGCTCAACCTCTACCCGTGGAGGACTTGAAGCCCGAGAGAGAAGGAACCGCATCCGCCGGGCGAAATCGGCGATAGCCTCCCCCAATTGACAATCCGTGCACTCTTGGGGTCGATTGGACATCCGGTGAAGATAATCCATCTCTCTCATATGTTCAATCTTAGATAGAACTTGATCCTCTCTTGTTCTTGTACTTCTATCTAAGGACTATTGCTTCCTAGAGATGAAGAGGAGCTGAATACAGAAGGACAACCTCGCGTTGTGGTCTTTACCTTCGGTGAGCAAGGGGAACCCCAAGCGTGGCCTTGGGAGGTACATTCGGTTCTCCCTATAGATCCGGGGTTAAGGGTGTTCTTGCTTTCTATCTCGCCTTTGACATTGACAACCGGCTGGAATCCCTCCAAGGCACATTGCCAAGGACACGATTTCCGGGTTGTGGACCACCTAGGGGAAAGGGTGTGGTTTGCTACGCATAGGGATTGCATGACAAGATGGTTTGGTGAATGTTGAGTGAGATGAGCATATTGATGTATCGCTTCGCGTTGTATTAAGCCTCACAACCATTCCAGATTTTTATAGTCGGTTAAGCCGGGTTGGGGAAGCCTCACTTGTATTACTTGACCTACTTTTGAGCCGGGGTGACTGTCCGGCGGGAAAACCATTCTTGTATTAAGTTTTAAACCTATATCGGCAATCTCCTCCTAGATCCGGGAGAGGGTCTTCGCGACTTGGAGAATTCTACATCACATCCGGGTCTGACCCTATCCGGGAACAATTAGCCTTTAATGAAAAGAATCGGTTATATTGGAGAAACTTCCGCCTCAAAGTGGAAGATGTAATGCTTATAGTGTGTGTGAGCAGATTTTCTTTCTGTTGGTGTAATCGTCTTGCTCGTGGAGATTAATCGTCTTGCACGTGGGGGCAATGCAGTCAGCACTAGCGTTACTAAATGATTGCCATCCTCTGTGGTGTCACCTCGCTCCATCCTTGTAGGAACTGCCCAAGGTGCGGGCATGCTCCATGTCAATCGACGATCGATGACATGGTGGAATTTGTACTGACAGGCGACTACCACTATGCTTAGGCATGCTCCTAATGCTGGTGGTGAAATGCACCTCCTAGCCTTCACCCTTTGCCCTATTGCAAGAGAGAGGGGGACAAGGTTGAACCTGATGTCATCATGATGGCTTCCGAATTTCAGGTCCTTTCATGGGATCCAGATCCGGCTGCTCAGTCCATTTCCTTATAAAAATCAGCTCAAGTCTTATTTCCAGACCAGACCTAGTGTTGTCATGCCGATTCATGGTTTCCAAAATCCAGATTTAGGTCAAAGTCAATCCTTGGAACAACTTATAGTGGATCAAGGTCAAGGTTATCTCTAAACTTGAACATGGGAAATTGCCTACATCTACATTCGTGATCCCTTGGACATCCAAGCCTAATAGAATCCAAACGGATTTTAGGCAGGTTAAGATCAGCCATTTCACACTTTTTGGGCGTCAGAGTGAGCTTCAACAGTGGCCCTCCCCCTTAGATAAGCTCTGCTAAAAGCCCAACATACCTTAGTTGGGATTCAATGAAGGCACATAGCTGATGTTCGTTCCCTCGAGTTACTTGTTTTCTGATCATCCTTACACTAGTCCTTAATTTTTCTAAGGCCAATCATTTTATTCCTATCCAAACCTTCATTATTATCCTAGACTTTACAAAGCCTTCCACACTAACCTGCCCAAATCTAGAACTCATTTCCTCACTTGAACCCCATCCCAGTACCCCCATAACCTCACTGGCCTTCCTTGACAAGTCCACCTCCTCTTCGAGACTATCAAAGATTGTCGATAGTTATTTAGGCAAGACCTCAATGACCACATAGCATACAGATCGAGGCAACCCAAAGTAGACCATATAGACCTCGACGATGATTATCTTTGGTATGGTCACCCTTCTGAGTTGGTTGTCAGCGGAGAACCTCATGCACCTTCAATTCCTACGGAGGGACTTACCCGAGTTTTGGGCGAATTCGACACTGACCAATTATTTGATTGGTATATGTCGTGCAATATGTGTTCGAGTACCACGAGATGCCAAAGCATAAGAGAGATTGGAATGCGAGGTAGTGCAGACATGGGCAGAGATGCGACTTTTTCAAGGCAAAGTTTGCCCCTTCAAACCATGTTTCTAAGGTATACAAGGAGTACCTCCACCTGCGTCAGTAGTTAGCATACTACACATCAGAGCTTTGGACATCGTGTACATGTGAGGGGCATGTATGTGATGTCATTATTGCCATTCGGCATTTTAAAAAGATAGTTTCTTTAGTCATCATCAATACCCTCAAGCTGGAGGTAGAGAATTATGATTACCCCATAAAATGACTTAATTTAAGAATGATAATGAGGTCCGTATTGCACATAAGCGCTTAGTTAAATTTTCTATGGGACCTCATTACCAAGATGAAATTTGGTTTGATGTTGCCCCTATGAATGTTTGTCATTAGGGGTAAACACGAGCAAAGCTGAGCCAACTCGAGCTTGGCTCGACTCATAAAATGATAAGCTCGAGGTCAGCTAGCTCTGACAAAAAGGCTTGAACTCCACTCAGCAGTAGAATGTTGAGCTCAAGCTCGGCTCGGTAGCTCCATTCCTTTCCAAGCTTCACATCAAATTGCTGCTTGTTAAACTCGTCACTAACTTAAGAGTTCACAATTCAAAAGATGAATTGCTACGACTTATGAGTTGAGTAGATTCACATAAACTTGAGGGTCGAGTTTATGCGATTCGAGTTCCACAAACTCATGACTCACTCTCTAAAGTAAATGAGTCAAGATGTGAACTCGAGCTCAACTGGCGAGCTTAAAGACTTGGCTTGAACTCGAGCTTAAGTCTAGCTTTGATAAGTAGAGTCGAGTCAATTGGCTCGTCGTTCACCCTTATCTATCAGATCCTCCTTGAGAGACCATGGTAATATGATAAGGCAGCCATTAATGGGCAAAAGATTGTTCTCTTGCCTATTAAAGAGAAATGCTTTTCTCATGTCAACAAGCCTGCAAAAGCCCATAATCTCGTTGGTACATCGTATAGGCCATTTTTAAAGCAATGCCAAGAGGAGGGGTATTACTATATATTGATTGCAAAACTAGTTCTTATCTCTCTGTCTAACATCCATCAATGTTTTACCCCACCTATGAATGAGTCGTGATGCTTGATGATCTAGTTTACCCCACCAATGTTTTTAGCATGCAATAGATTTTGTTCTTCCGTCAAGTCTCCCTAACTTATTGTCTTCATACGGCATGAACCCCACTCCTCATGTCAAGATTCAGAAGCAGATAATGGTGTTACTATGAAAAGGTTTTGTTCGAAAGAGTGTTAGCACTTGTGCAGTTCTTGCCCATTGATGCTCAAGAACAACATGTCAAAGCATATGTGTCTAGACAAATAAGCTATCAACCACATCACAGTTAAGTATCATTTTCCTATTCCTCGCTTGGTTGACATTCTAGCTAGTGTCTATATTTTTTCTGAAATTGATTGAAAGACTAGACACCACCAGATTCACATTCAAGAGGGAGATGAATGGAAAATGACATCCAATACTCGTGACAGGTTATATGATGGTTAGCTATGATGGTTAGCTATGTCATTTGGCTTGTTAAATACTCCTAGTAATTTCATAAACATCATAAGTCAGATTTTATGTTTATGCCTTTGTAAGTTTGTTGTGTCTATTTTGATGACATCCTAAGATATAATAAGTTTATGTCTCACCACCTCTCTTGTTTAAGCTGTATTAGTTATTTTTCAATTTTAAAAAGTGTGATTTTCTTACTTCCAGCTTGGTTTTCTTTTGATTTATTGTTTCATCTGAGGGAGTGAAAACAAATCCCTCTAAGACGCTGGTGATAGTTGATTGGCCAACCCCATGAACTATAGGCGATGCCCTAAATTTTCATATGCTAGGCACCTTTTATTGATGGTTCAACTTCAATTTCAGCACCATCATGGCACCCATCACTGGGTGCTTAGGGGCGTTTAAATATCATGCATTTAGATACACCTTATAGATGTTGAACTCCATGAACTTCTACAGCCAAGAAAGCAATTACCCTCAATAAAAAATGAAGACCAATGATCATGTGCTGGTTCTTCTCGATTTTTCCCAAATTTTTGAAGTCGAGTGTAATGTCTCTAATATAGATATTGGCACCGTTTTGAGTCAAAATAGAATACTAATTGTCTTCTTTTACTGAAAAGCTGACTAAGGGCGAATGTCACTATCCTACATACGATTTAGAATTTTATGTTGCGGTTCAGACGTCAAAATATTGGAGGCATTACTTGATTTGTAAAGTGGTTGTTCTATACACCAACCATGAGGTACTAAAGTACTTAAATAGCCAAAAGAAGCTCATTGCTAGACACACAAAGTGAACAAGTTTTCTACAAGGATGCACAATTTCTATCAAGCACCAATCTAGAACATTAAATAAAGTCATTGATTCCCTTAGTACAAGAAACAAGTGACCATATCAATGCAAGTTCTTAGTTTTTAGCAATTCGAAGAACTTTATCCCTTTGATCCAGATTTTCAAAGTATTTGGGAAGTGTCTTTCCAAAATGCATGAACCTTTCCAAAAAAAAAAGCCTGAAGGGATTAACATAATAGAAAAGAATGCTACTCACAAAAAATGGGGAACAGGGGAAGGGATAGAACAGAAGGGAACACGAAAAAAAAGATAGAAGGGACTGCCCAAACAACAGTCACTTCTGAGACTCAATTGTCCCCTTACAGAGATTAAAAAAACTCTACATATAAGGAAAATTCCATTCAATTGTAGATACAGCAGAGATAGCATAGAACAAAATTCCCCCTACTTCCACTATAGGGATGAGTTTGGATAGGCTATAACTACCAATCATAGAAGGCTGAGAAACAGGAAGAGAGCTTCAAACACTTTAATGTTGAGACAGTAAAGGGTATCCTCTCTTCTTGCAATAAACTTGGCAAAATGGATTTGAGTCAAAGCATACTCCTCAAATGTTCATGGAAATAGTTCAGCAAGAAAGATATGAGATGGGTTATTGTCTCATCCTATCTACCTTGAACTCATCTCGTTGAATCACATTGTCACCTTGATGTGAACACCCAAAATTTTTACAAGTCCAAATAACCATTTTATCCTTTACCATTAGATTTAAAATGAATATACAATGACCAAATTTCAAAAACAATGTGCCAGTTCTAAGCCAAACAAGCACTTTTGACACCATCATTGAACAATCTAAACCGAGATCACCCTAGGTCAGCCAAACAAAAAATTACCATTTTGCTCCTACATCTTGACAATGCACCGAGAAATTAAAGATGTTCACCAAATTTTTACGAATTGCCTAATATTTAAGCAATTAGGCCATTTCTCAATTTTACATGAACCCAGGAGTCGCCAGACTTAGTTCACCAGAGTTATTCCAATCTGAAGCCAGCTCCCTTATAACTCAGATCAACTATCAAAACTTAAAACTATGATCTTTAGTTCAACCAAGTCAAAGCAAGTTTATCTTAATGGAAAAAAAGTTTTATTTTACTGATTTTGAGTCATCTAGCCCAAGTTTCAGCTATATACTAACTTGTTGATTTCTACTAGGTCTTTCTCTCTCTTGTTTTTAGGGGTTTGAGTTGAATTTAGCTCAACCTCGGGTTGAGCTAAAATCGAAGTAGGGCCATGTTTATCATATATAAATCAAGCATTCCTTAGTTCGGTTTGAGTTCATTCGTCCCGCTTTGAGTTCAATTTAGTTTCAAGTGCTTTCTCTCTCCTGTTTTTAGGGGGTTTGAATTGAATTTGAGCTCAACCTGATAGAGTGAGCTGAAACCGAGCTAAGACCATGTTTTTAATATAAATCAAGCTTCCCTTAGTTCAGTTTGAGTTCATTCATTCTAATTTGAGTTCAATTCAATTTTTAAGGCCACATGGTTCATTCTTAGTACTTGCTACACTTTGTAAACTACTTTTGAGATTAATTCTATAAAATTAAAGCTAATGTCTCCAATCTTTCAACATGCCCTTACAAGTAAGTATCTGTTCCAAGTGCCCTCAGCTCCACTTGTGAAAATTCTAATAAAAATTTGATTTTTATAGTCTTCCTTGATTTCTCTTTACAATTTTGCCGTATATGGTTTGGTAAAAATTAATTTTAGTTTTTAGAGCAATCCAAAAAGATTTTTTCAACAAGATTTTAAGAAAACCTTATCTAGGAAGCTAATCATAGGTTGGTTCAGTCTGACCAAGAAAATTCATCTGAAACTCTGGAAATACAACAGGAGTCTTTTGCAAAAACATAAGGTGTAGGTCACATATGTCTTGGTTTATGATTTTCTTTGATTTTAGAATGTTAGTTCAAGCCAATCCCCTTATTTGAACTCGTGTCAGCCCACAATCACATACAAAAGTATTTTGGCCATTTGTCATTATGAATGTATTTTTCATAAAACCTAACTTATGAGCCACATGAACCTAAGTTAACTTTTCATAAATATTTCATGGATCTGGTTGACCTATGCCTAGGCTCAGCCTATCCCAATTGCACATAAAAACTGAATTTTTCATAGATTGCTCATAGCCGAGGTCTGCACCTAGTTTTTTTAAGAATCTGAACCTGACTCAGGTCCAGCCCATGTCATACGGCTTGAACCCACCTAGCGCAGCTTGAGCCAGGTCTTGGTTCTTGCTATTTCAATATCTCCATTTCATATTCCTGTTTCAGATCATATACCCATGTCTTATTTCTATGTCTGGATCTCATATCCATGTTTTAGATTTCATCTTTCCTATTCATATTCTCAGTTCATTCGTTCTCCATGTTCAATGTCAATCCAAATACTTTATCAAAAATCAAAG